>NQII01002478.1:290382-347870 GCA_002778355.1 Clitarchus hookeri | reverse complement strand
AGGCACAAAGCTCCTTCATTTGAAGGCCACACAGGCAGGGAAGTAAATGTATTTTCAAGCAGTGTGTCCGAAACACCAGGATTTGGAAATACTATTGAATAACACATGCACAGACTTGCCATAATGGCAGCTTATTTTTATTTTATAAAGAAGACAGTAAACTTACTACAGCAGAGTACCGATAATCCAAACTAATTGGGACTGGGGGCTAGTTCTGATTTACATTTTGTTCGTATGTTTGGATAAAACTCAAAAAATGCTGTTCATACCTGTATAGGGTGAAAAGTTAAAGTTATCAAAAACTGTTATTGATGATTACTGTACTTACCTTTTTATGTACTATTTGAAATAAAACTGAAGAACAGTGGACTAAAATTTTTCACAAGAACAAAGAATGTATGTACGTATGTAGAATTTATAACTCCTAAAACAAACATTGTAGGAAAACATACACAACTTTGACTACAGTAAACATTGGGCTACACACACCAGTACAGTCACTGTATGTATTATCATCTCACTGTTTTCAACTGTTACTTAAAAAGTCACTAATTTTTCTCTAGCTCAGCTTTGATCATAATTTTTTCGCCACCACATCCTTCATGCGTTTCAGAAAAAGCAACTGAGTTTGACTGCATTCGGGTTGTCACTTGTACCAGTACATCTCTGTCTCACGGGTCATGAATGATTTGGCATGCAAAGGTCCGACGTTGCCATCTTCATTATCGTCTACATATTCGTTGTCACTTTCACAGTAATCTTGATTTCCAACTGCTTGAGCACAAAATGAATTTACAATATCATTGTCGTTCAATATTTTGTACCCCAAATCATTTTTATTTTATCCGACCATTCAGCACAATCAGACTTATCACATTATTGGGAGCCAGGGATTGAGTGGAAAAGTTCTGACGCATAATTTAAAATTTCTACAGTTTCCTGTTGAGCGTAGTCTCCTTCTAAATTCTCTTCTTTTCTTGGGCCATAATTTTTTGTTCCACTTTTTTTACGTTAATATTTTGTCAGTAAATCCCATGAATTCGCAAGCATTCGGCAAGAATCTTTCAGATTTAATTTCTTGGAAAACTCGATAACACTGTCCTTCTCACCTTTTGCCCAAATAAGCCTATGAAGCATGTGTTATCTGTACAGCTATTTCACCTTCACTGTTACACCTTGACCCATAGGTTGGATAAATGGGGTCACATTGGGTGGGAGAAACAAAACCTCAAATTCATCATCAATTGCATTCAATATTTCAGCAGATGGGTGCATCTGTACATTGTCTATTAAAAGCAACACTTTCTTCTCTTTGTGTTCCTGTTTCTGGTAGTTTTTTTTTTACATTAGGTATGAACATGTTTTTATACAGGTTTGTAAATATATCACTATTCATCAAGTTGCTTTTTGTGCTCTGTATGTTACAGGAAGCTGGGTGTTTTGAAAGCATTTAGGTTTTTTTGCTTTTCCCTATGACTAACGGTGGCAATGCATGGGTACTGCTTGGATTTGTGCAAACCATACCAGTCATTTCCTTGCTAACTTTGAAACCTGGTGCAGCTATTTCTCAACGATAAGCTAATGATTTTCGTGGAAAAGATTTACAGTTTATTCAATTTTCATCGGTGTTATACAGTTCTACTCTAGAGAACCCATTTTCGTCCGCAAAATTTAAAACTTCGTTTTTAAATAACTTTGTGGCAGAATTATCAGCAGACAAACTCGCCTTGGATATTGAGCTCTCACATCCCATGCCTTGACTTGAAATTTTTCAGCTGCCCCAAACTGGCTTTAAAGTCAGCTGGATCGCTTAATTGTTTATTACGGGTCTTTCCACATATCAAGGGTCTTGACACGAGTTCGCCTAAACTGCGTCACTGAATAAATCATAAGTAAAAAGCGTTTTCAAGTGCGGCATCATTTGCAGTTCTCATTGTCTTTATGTATTTGGATTCATCGTCTGAATCAAGCTTTGGAACATAGTTTAGAATTGTTTCCTTTTTATGTTTCACGTCCATAATTGCTGTGTTCCCCATTCCATAAGTTTTTGCTACAGAAGCACCACTTCTCAAGGTAGCTCAAAATCTCCCCCCTTAGTTTTGATAGCTAAAAAAAAGTTTATTTTTTGTTCCTGAAGACGACAACATACTATAACACCTTTCAAAATTGAATGAAAACCAAATCACACTACATAACCGGATAAGGAACAATAGTGACGTTCACTGTCAAGGACTGCACCGTTTTTTTGCTACCAATGCGATAACTTAATGGGAGGGTGGCAGGAGAGGGTGTGGGCGGCCAAAAATACACTGCGCAAGATCATTCCTTTTCCATAAGATGGCAACGTGATGCCCCAGCCGTCTGCTCCCCCAACTCACAACAATGCAGTTCGTCCCATTTATTAAAATTGAGAAATCCTGATGGTACGTTAGGATTTTTCACAATTTAGATTTTTAAAATTTACATTATTGATGCTCTATAGTATTTTAATTTTTACACAATCATGTTCATTGCAGTTTAACTTTCTAACAGTGAAATAAACCAACATTTTCTTGAAAATGTTGGTGGTAATGTAGGACTACACTAACTTTACCTGATCAGCCACCACTGCAAAGAAGTATTGCTCATTAAGTAAAAAACATTATTTGTGTGTCAGGGGCAGTTGAAAAGTTTTTGTAGAAAGAGGAGTTGTGCAAAGTCTCATAAACAAGATATAAGAAAGACACTTTGTTCAGCTAATTTACAGGCAATGGGTACGAGCTGCATGTTTATAGTTCATAACTGTAACAGACGATGGTACGGGCTGCATGAAATAAATATCTCAAAAGTCATCCCATTTTTGCTGGGACCCTCAATTGTAAGCATTTATTAAAGTATTTTTGGGGAAAGAAGTACGAAAAAGTTGGAACAGTTAAATTATTTATTTTACATAAAATGTATCACGAAACTTGACTAATGGTAATAAAATGTTCATTTTATCCAGAACACTAGAACTGAATGATTCCCATGCAACAATATTTGATGTGAATGTTTGCAGAGGAAGTGGTGCCTCATCTGCACTATAGTGACCGTGATCCTGATAGTGGTGGTAGTGTTGCTCATCGTCTACGTGCCGGGAATTGGCACCAGTCCCAGCCCCAGTTCCAGCTCCACTTCTACAACAAAGCCTGTGGATGCTCCATGATACCAAGCCATATGCTCACCCCAAAAGTCCTTATGTACAGTATCAGTATTTTTTGTAATAAAACATTTTTGTAAACTCGTGTGAAATTTTTATTTCCAAAAACATTTTAACTCTAAACTCTTGGTATCAAAATTCTAAACGTTCACTGACCTAAGAACAAGGCCAATTTACATGATGGAGAGAGAGAGAGGGCCCTTGACCTTGTGCCTTGGCCCCTCAAGAGGTCATGTGATAAAACTGCAATCTGGGGCCTTATGATACACGTAAATCATTTCTTCAAGAGCTTCCTTGGTGCACACTGCAAGTATAAATTAGTTATACTAGAAAGGTGGGTGACTGCTGCATAATCAATATTAACCTAAATAACTGCATATGTGCATAAGTTAAACACTAATATGAAAATAAGACCTCCAAGTTTCAAATGTATGCAAAGTCAAATCTAAATTAAATATGTTTTAATCTTCAAATTCTGATGAACGTATTTTTCCCAGATATTTTGACAACAGATGGCTGCCATTTTATTTTGTAATATTGGAAAACTTAAAATTAATAATATAACTTAATGTTCTGTAATGGATATACAAAATGGACATTAACAGTAGGAAAAGATATTTCATATTCAAATGTTATTATTTGAAAAATTGCCAGTTTTAATGTCACAATCAATTGACCCATGGATGAAAATGGTAACCACTATACTTTGTAAAATAGTGTGAAAAGTACTTTCTTTAATTAAAACAACAATTAATTTGCTGGTATGCAAGACAAACCCACCCTAGCTTTTTAAAGATGTTAATGATTTTATTATCTTTCAAATTTTCATTTCAAGTAAATTTGCTATACATGTAAATAGTAACAGAATTCTAAAAGAGCCTGCAGAACAATGTTTTATTTCTGAAATGATTGCCTGTCATATGAATATTTGTGTTCTTGTGCAATGTATATGTTTCAACTCAATTAATGCATTAAAGTGAAAATTCATTGCATGGAATTCAGTAGAGCAATGTAAGGTATTAGTTGTCAAAAAGTTGGACTTGATACAACAGAAAATAATTATTTTTAACAAGCTTTCCAAACTTTTAAAGTTTCGCAAAATCTACAAAGCATAGTACGAGGCATATCCAGAAAGTAAGAGTACTCAATTTTTTGTATTTAAAAAAAAATTATTTAAACAAAATTACAGGATATTGTAGGTATATATGTTAGGTATTTTTCCACATAGTTGCCTTCCCGTTCTATGCAGGTTGTAAGTGGTGGCACAAGCTTTTTGATGCCCTCATCGTAGAACTCTCCCACCATCTTCTTCGTCCACTTCAAGACCTCTTGTTTCACCTCCTCATCGGTAAGAAATTTTTTTCCACCCATGCAAGTCTTCAGGAAGGTGAAAAGATGAAAATCTGAAGATGCCAAGTCAGGGAAGTATGCAGGGTGGTTCAAAATGTCCCAACCAAACGAGTTCAAAAGCGCCTTGGTGGCGTTGGCTGTGTGCGTGCGGGCGTTGTCGTCCAACAAACACACTCCCTTCGTCAACATTCCCCTCCGTTTGTTTTGAATTGCTCTCGAGCTTTTGTAGGGTCTCACAGTATCGTGCTGCAGTAATTGTCTCCCTCTGAGGCAAAAAATCGATCAAAATGATCCCTTTTTGGTCCCAAAACATGGTTGCCATGATTTTTTTTTGGCCAAAATTGAGGTTTTGAATTTTTTTGGCAGATGGGGAACCAGTGTGCCGCCACTGTGATGACTGTCTTTTTGTCACAATGAAGCTCAGAAAATCCTCACCTTCCAATTCAAATTACTCAAGGAACTCGCGAGCGCTAGCGACCCAATTCAATTTGTGCTGCTCTGTCAGTTTTTTGGGACCCATCTTGAGCACAATTTTCGATATCCCAGCGTTTCTGTAATTGTTTCGTGTAACAGAGATCTGGAAATTTGTGGAAACATCACAGACATTTCATCCACTGTCAATCTGCGGTCTTCACGAACAGTTTCCTCTGTTTTTTTCACCAACTCATCGGTCANACAGACATTTCATCCACTGTCAATCTGCGGTCTTCACGAACAGTTTCCTCTGTTTTTTTCACCAACTCATCGGTCAAAATTGAAGGTCTTCCACTCCTTTCCTTGTCATGAATATTCGTTCTTCTTTCATTAAACTCACGACATCACTTGAACATGTTCGTTCGATTCATAGCACCTTCGCCATAAACAGTTTTGATCCGTGCAAAAATTTCAATCTGCGTTTTTCCTTCCGCGAGAAGGAACCTTATGACAGCGCGCACCTCGCACTTAACGAGATTTCTGATTGACATATTTCACAGAAACGTACACTACAAGGCGAGTTTTGCTACTGACGAGGGTCGCCGGTGCTCGTTGTGTTCAGGAGACCCCCCCACTACCACTCAGTGTTGCCAACTGTTGACAAAAAAATTCCCACAGCACAAGGAAATAAAGTATCTTCATAAATGTTTCTACGTGGGGTGCAAGTTGTTTATAGTACGGAAAAAACTACTTAACAAAACAGCATCTGGAATGCAAAAATAATTCTCTTTTATGTTGCTTTTACATGTAAATAANGAAAAAACTACTTAACAAAACAGCATCTGGAATGCAAAAATAATTCTCTTTTATGTTGCTTTTACATGTAAATAACTGAATCATGAACTCAAGATTTTAAAAATGCTTGTCATACCTATGTATCGCCATCCTAAAAACAGTAACAATTTNCACTACAAGGCGAGTTTTGCTACTGACGAGGGTCGCCGGTGCTCGTTGTGTTCAGGAGACCCCCCCACTACCACTCTGTGTTGCCAACTGTTGACAAAAAAATTCCCACAGCACGACAGCCCAACAGTACTCTTACTTTAGGGACCATGCCTCGTACATAAATATTACAATTTATATGTTACTAATAACTGCCAGTGTCTTGACGATTAAGTATAGACTCCCTTGCAGATAGCACCATGTGAAATACTACAACCTTTTTTACATTCACTTTATCTAACAATGGCAGGACTCTCCAAATGTCTTGGTATCAGACAGTGCAATTGCTTGCCAGATGTGTAGTTTTTTTAAGAGGAAGGAAATAAAGTATCTTCATAAATGTTTCTACGTGGGGTGCAAGTTGTTTATAGTACAGAAAAAACTACTTAACAAAACAGCATCTGGAATGCAAAAATAATTCTCTTTTATGTTGCTTTTACATGTAAATAACAGTTATTTACAGTTACATATTCAGTTACTGAATCATGAACTCAAGATTTTAAAAATGCTTGTCATACCTATGTATCGCCATCCTAAAAACAGTAACAATTTNTACTGAATCATGAACTCAAGATTTTAAAAATGCTTGTCATACCTATGTATCGCCATCCTAAAAACAGTAACAATTTTTAATTTTTATCATTTGTGGCTACATTATGCTGTTGTTGGGCTTCTTAGCCCATTCATATCTGCTGTGATGGGGTGGTTGGCGAACTACCCCCATCTGCCATACATTTATTAGAGTGGTAAACCGCTCGTACCTGGAAGGGCCGATTTCACTGCATGCTAAGTCATTCAATTGACATGGTGGGGGTTCAAGGGATGCTGAAGTGGGTCCCCACCTTACCTAGCTAACCAGATTAAGGTGGAAACTGATGAAGTTGCCTGGCACCATAACTCAGTGAGCATGAGTTAGTAAGGGTCGTGCAGTCGACAACCCGTGGGTCCCTGGAGTCCTCAGTCAGTCTGTGGTGCTTGTAGAAGATTATGTTACTAGTAATTCAATAAACCTATGGTTTTCACTATTATGTTGACGAGGCTGTGAGCCACCTCACATGCTTTTACTTACTCCCTGTCTCGTGTATCTTGGCAAGATTTTGACAGTTCAACGAAAGTAGCACCAATGTATACTTTTTGTTTATGTATCCTTTGCCATCAGCTGGTGCATCAAGTGGCAGCTGTATATTTATTTTATTAACACGCTGTTAGCTAATCCACTTTCCATTGTAAAGCTAAACAAATTTTAAGGTATTTATAGACTCACTTCTGTCTAAAAAATCTGTAGGTTTTAAACATAAAAACAGAAAATCTTGCAAAACATGAAATATTGGTTACCTATTTTTTTTTTATTTATTACAGACAACGAATTTGGGTTAACATTTGGGAGACGGTAATTGTAGTTCTTATCACACTTTGGATGTTACAGCTAATATTTTAAGAATGGAAATAAAAGTAATTCGCGAAACTTGCTTGATAACGCACTTTTCATTCGCCAACAAACAACTTNTATTTTAAGAATGGAAATAAAAGTAATTCGCGAAACTTGCTTGATAACGCACTTTTCATTCGCCAACAAACAACTTGCCAATGACTTTTGCAGAGCAGTTATTCTGCTATTACTGATACTAAACAGCTTGAGTTAGAAATATGTGGCATGGAATAACGTAAAAATTCTTAAAAACTACCCACGAGCATCCCATTTTTTACATTTTATTAATACAGAATAGTAACAACACGAAAACAACAAAAATTTGGGTTTGTGGGAGAACTTTGCATATAATGGCAGTTAGCGTAACGAAAACGATTACTGGCCAATAGAAATTACTAGAAATAAAAATTGCTATACACTGAATACTTAATGATTTATACAGAGCTCGCAGACAAATAAAACCATTGGTATCTGTTCGTAAATTTGTTATTTTAAACAAGAAAACTATATTTTGTTTCTGGCTGGTTGTAGTTCAGGATCTGGCTAACAGATAGTGTGGAAGGGCGTGTTGTAACAGATGGTGTGGTAGGGCATGTCGTGACATACCTCAACAGGTAACAGCACTTTGTCTTGCCTCTTGATTCCGTCTTTGTAAAAGTTCACATTTCTCCTTTTATTGGCTCAAAACAACAAGAGTTTGAAATATATTTCGTCAAATTATTTGAAAAAAAATTTCAACTATACATTCCGATATTTCTGTAGGCTTTTGGAATTAATTTCCAAGCGTGTATGGAAGGTGTGAAGAGTGGAGGTACGACATAAAAAGAACTTCCAATATTTGAAGTTGCATTTCATTTGAATATGGACCGTTTTAATGTCCGTTTCATTTTGAACACACATAAATTACTACTTTAGCATGAAGTTTAGTTTGTAACACTACTAACAGCTGGTTTGTGAACACTTGAAATAAAACGAATTAATTCATCTAGGAACTCTTTCTTATCGGCGTATTTTCTGCTTGTTTGCTGTGCATCGGCAGTGCAGTCAGAAAAGCCAACGTAATATTAATTTTCATTCGTTCATGCATTATCTGATACAGGATTTTGTAAATGGCACGTTGTTTGTTACGTGTACGTTAAGTTGCCACCCACGGACTGTCAAAATCTTGCCAACTTATATGAGACAGAACCATGCATTGTGACTTTGCTGCAAGTGGGTTTAGCGCCCTAAATACACAGAGGGGTTAAAACAAATAAAACGCTAGCATTTGCTCAAGACGTTTACTTGTTCCTTGACGTACATGCGCACTTACGCTATTACATACTGAACTTATGCGAACCCGGCACTCGGTCTGCCAGTGACCAATGCGGAACAAAAATGGCCTTAGCCATGTATGGTTTAAGTTGCGAATACGTGTTGCACGTTAAGCCTTGGTTGAATTAAAGAGTGGTAGAACAGTCAACCCCTTGGCACTAAATAATTGAAAATGTTCCAGTAAGTTACGTTGCTATTGAAATGAAAATTTTTGCAGCTTAAGTTGAAGGTGCTGAGGAGGTCCGCGTGGAGCAAAACTCCCGTGCTGCCGGCCGGCCTGAGTACTGAACTCAGACTGAGCATCATGGCATCGGCTTCCGCTAAGGTGGCTGAAGCCAGTACCAAAATTTAATGAAAAATTACATTAACCCTTGTATATCTAAACAAAGTAGTGCATAATTAAATTATGTGGTAAAAAGACACAATGGTAACATACCCATATTTAATTAAGTTTGTGAATGTGATTTCATGGGGTATGTCACCNTACTGAACTCAGACTGAGCATCATGGCATCGGCTTCCGCTAAGGTGGCTGAAGCCAGTACCAAAATTTAATGAAAAATTACATTAACCCTTGTATATCTAAACAAAGTAGTGCATAATTAAATTACGTGGTAAAAAGACACAATGGTAACATACCCATATTTAATTAAGTTTGTGAATGTGATTTCATGGGGTATGTCACCNTGTGGTAAAAAGACACAATGGTAACATACCCATATTTAATTAAGTTTGTGAATGTGATTTCATGGGGTATGTCACCGCACTAAAGAAACGTAATAAGAGAACTGAAGCCAAGGTAGGCAGTCTGCTGTAATGTAAAAAAATAAAGGCACTTTCACACAATAAAATAAATTAAATAATTAAAATTGGCAAATTAACTATTTCAAAAATTGCCATACCACTACCGGTAGGCTTCGCCGATGGGTGAGTCCAAGTGTTCCACCCTGGGAAGGTTGGGTGTGTTCCTACCTGGGAGGGATGAACAAGTCCATCCATGAAAATGGGTGTGGGTAGCCAAACTTGATTATTTAATCAAATAATTATATTAAATTGACTTGCTACGGTGTCTGAACCACTTTTAATAGTTTCAAGATTTATTTCCCTACTCTTTACCTGCACTCTGGGTCACATAGCACTATTTCCCTGGCCAGTAGGCCGGTCAATGTCACCTCATTGGCAAAGACATCTGATGCCGCGGCGCGAGCTGCCCCTACGTTCCCTCCCTGACAGCTATGGCATTCCGGGGGACACAGTGTTGGAACGCTTGTTATTTGCCCCCAAGAGTTACCTCTTGAGGTAAATAAATCAAAACGGTCACTTGAGCCACAAAGTACATGACGACGAGGCGGGTGTGTTCTGTTCTCGTCGGCACATTCCATCATGCTCGTGGCCGGGTGTTCGCTTCGGCCCGATGTTCGGCTAGATGATGTACGATGTGACTGTGGAGGTGCAAGTGATCACGAGAGCACATGTGGACGCGTGGTTCGCAATACGATGTTGTGATGTCACTGTGAGAGGGAGGAAGAGCATGACAGCAATCGTTATGAATTTGTATGTTCCGTGCCAGTGTGTGCTGGGTTGGAATAAACGAGAGAGAGATGCGTCCTAGGATTGTCCGCCAAAGCCTATGCACCACCCCCAGCCGCAAGGTATTTACAGAAAGAAAAGAAAGCCAGCCCTTGGGGCNATTGTCCGCCAAAGCCTATGCACCACCCCCAGCCGCAAGGTATTTACAGAAAGAAAAGAAAGCCAGCCCTTGGGGCTCATTCAAGAGTGAGGCTAATAATAATAATAATAATTATTATTATTATTATTATTATTTTAATTATTTGCTTGGTTGGCTCATTCTGAATCCACAGGGAGCTGACAGTTCTAATTGTTCAGCTATCAAGAGTTGGAAATAAAGTTTTAATGGTACACCATTTCTGTGGTCCCATGGNATTGTCCGCCAAAGCCTATGCACCACCCCCAGCCGCAAGGTATTTACAGAAAGAAAAGAAAGCCAGCCCTTGGGGCATTCAAGAGTGAGGCTAATAATAATAATAATAATTATTATTATTATTATTATTATTTTAATTATTTGCTTGGTTGGCTCATTCTGAATCCACAGGGAGTNATTTTAATTATTTGCTTGGTTGGCTCATTCTGAATCCACAGGGAGCTGACAGTTCTAATTGTTCAGCTATCAAGAGTTGGAAATAAAGTTTTAATGGTACACCATTTCTGTGGTCCCATGGTAGGCTGCTCTAATGCAGAGCTGAGGCCAGGGTGTAGGGTGTCAGTGCGGCCAGGCAAAAGCAAATTAATTAATACTGTGTACTGGCAACCAGTTATTCTTAGAAGTAGCTAGATATCAGAGATTCTGGACGGCTTGAAACACCCCTCATGAGGGAAGGAACACCAATCCAGTCCCCAAAGCAAACGGCAGGTGGAAACTTCTGCAGTTCCTGGGGCATCAATAGGGGGCAACCAGATAGTGCTTGCTTGGCCTGGTGTCATTGGCATTCTGGATTGTGCATAGTGTGCCCTGTAGCCAGGTAGGGATTGTCCAGGATGACTACAGGAAGGGCAAAATTGGATTGTGCTTGTGCACTCTGGCATTAGTGGCATGCTAAATTGTGCTTTGCATGTCCCAGTGCCACTGATATACAGGATCATGCTTTGCATGTCGCAGTGTGTGTGATGTGCTGGATCATGATCTGTGCATCTTAGTGCCATCGGCATGCTGGTGCAAATGGTGTGCTGGATGATACTTTGGCAATCCCTGTATCAGTAGTATGCTGGATTAAGCAGGCTCCAGCTTGCTAAGAGGTCATCCTGGAGAAGTAGAAGAGAAGTTTAGTTGTGCTTTGCAAGGAGCCAATCAATAGGACAGAAAGGGCACCAGCTGGGCAGCAAAAGAATAAAAATTAAACAACATAAACAAAATTTCTTCAGTCATCAAAATCCTAATTCTAATTCTAACCAGACCCACTAAATTACATATCCCTAACACCTACCTCAAACTAGGATGAAAGTTTCCTACAAGTACACAAATTTTGGTAATTTAATCCAGTGAGCTATGCGTGAACTTTTTTCCTGTTCATTATGTTTTGATTGGCAGGTAAAAGAAAACCCATGAATGCATTAAAGAACTCCATACCCAGCGCATCCCAGCAGATAGGTAAGTAAATTTCCGAACATTGATTAGTGTTGATATTATATTGTAAAGAAAATTATCAGATAAATTCAGATTGCTGCTACATATTTGAAAACACCACCATCAAACAAAAATTTGTCAGATGTGTAACAAGGGTGACTTTGGGATTATGAATGCAATGCCTTCAATGAACAATAATTAATTTTTCTTATATAATAAAAGCATTTTTTCCAGTTAAAATAGTTGGAAACTGAGTGTCAAGAAATGGTTACAACACAGAAGGCCACTGAGCCAAACTTGGTTCCATGCTGTTACAATCTAGACTGCAAAAGCTGGGACTACAGTGCCTTCGTAAGGGACCACCATTTATCAGGATGCATAGTACCTGTGACCAACGTGAATATAAAGTGGAGTTGGCACATCAGCTCCACAGTAGTCTATGTGTGTGTTCCAACACTGAACAGCTGTTTTGCCATTGGAAGTGTCGAAACTACGTGTGTAGGACTAAGGTTAGCACGCTGTTATCATACAAGTTATAAAAAAAATACACAATAAAGTAACAAACATCATTTTTTTTATAATAGTACAAAACTATTGAAAACTAAATAAAAGCAAATGCCACATAGCTGCTTAATCATCAGTGTGGCTATTCAGAACATAAAACAAAATTCCTTAACTTTTCCAGGTTTTCTCCATTTTGATCACATTTTTTTTCCTTGACCTATACCGGTGTGAAATACACCACTTGCAAAACAAAACATTAACATTCAGCAAATGTCCCTTTCACAAAGACACCAATGAAAGGATTGTTAAATATTTTTCCATACAATAATTATAAATAGTTAAGGGAATTTCGTGCTTGTTTAAATGTTTTAATTGACACCTCAGAAAATTCCCTGATCGTTTAAAATTCACTGAAGTTTCCATTTTCCAGGTTTTTCCTGTCTGTGACCACCATGTCGCATAATTTTGAGAGTACTGTTGCGTCATGTTTGGGAAATACATAGACAAATATCAGTCTACCTCAGTTTTAGACTATGCAGGTCATTTCTTTGTCCCGCAGTGACAATTTAGAGGTGCAAATAATCTTTCAACAGGATGGTGACACCCTCCACACTACGGCAACATTATTTCCAAATGTACTGAATTGGACTGGAAAGGGCTTGATGGAAGGTAGGACCGCCACATCCACAACACCTCACCTTTTAAGACTTTTTATTCTGCACTGCATCACATAAAGAGTGTATTATGTTTTATGTTTATTTCAGCGATATTGTGATATTGGCAGTCAGAATCACATTTTCTGTTCAATATCGCAATGCTAAATAATGTCTGGCATTACCTCGAATATCATTTGAATGTTGCAGAACAACAAATGGTTGCTACATAGAATTGCACTAAATGTTCCCAAAAAAATTAAAACACTGATCTTTCATTTACTTTTCATTTACAAGTAATTATTGTAGTTTTGAAAGCCCACTGTTACTTTAAAGAAAAGTAAATGAAAAAAGAGTTTTTGTACACTTCTCTACCCATCCACTCCTACCAACTCTCACCCCTCCACCCTAGTAAGTAATGGTTGGACTGGATCTTACCACTAAGAAAATGGTAAGTGGAAAGGAAGATGCAAAGAATGAATATGAGAGTTGAGATGGGTGAGAAATAGGGATGGTTCATATCAAGCAACTCCATTTGGCTACACAAGAGATAGATAACCATTTGGGAAAAGCTTCCGCAGTACAGCCAGCCAGGATAAAACCCACACTTTCCAAATGCAATTCAAATAAGCTACACGATCATACACACTTGGTAAGATAGGAATGAATAGAAGATTAACAGGATGGTAGAATGAGTGGTAAAGAAAGATAACAGCCGATAGAATGAGTATGTAGAGAAAAGAAGGAAATGTCAGCAGATAAGAGGAGTGATGATTATTTTACAGTAAAATAAGATTACGATGGGGAAAATCAATTTGTGAAGAACAAATTACAGTAGAAAAGAAGACAAGGGTGAGACTGGAGTGATGAGAGTGGAAGGATAGTGATAAATGTGAAAGCAAAATTGGAGTAAAGAAAGGAATGAATGACTACGGGGGAACAAATATAAATGTGATCAGAAAGAGATTTTTAAAAATGTGGAGATAAATTACGAGTGAAGGTAACAAATTATAAAATGTATAAACTAGCGAAAATAAGCATTTATTTTTTGTTTCCATTGCAGCTGCAGGGCTGCGAAGGTATGCCAGCACTAGCCAAGGCAAGAGGAAAACCACCCAGTTGAAGAGCTTACTCTGCTCTCCCAAACTGACATTCCTTATGGAAGCTCATTCAGGACTGAGTGCCACAATTGTGGAGGAAGCAGGTAGGTAGACANTCCCAAACTGACATTCCTTATGGAAGCTCATTCAGGACTGAGTGCCACAATTGTGGAGGAAGCAGGTAGGTAGACACAGGTGTTCACATTATTTAAGGATTAAAAATTTTAAATAATTACTGTACAATGAGTTTTGAAGGCTGTTTTTTTCTGTTGCGAGTGAGTGAAGAGATTTGGATGGCTCTTAACAGTGAAGTCTTGAGAGCGGATGAGGGTGATTGAGGTGAGGATGGAGCGGCACCAGAATGAAAGGGCGGGGGAAACCGGAGATCCCGAGAAAACTCGCCGACCAACGGCATTGTCCGGCACGATTCCCACTAGCGAAAATCCGGCGATGGCCGAGGATTGAACCTGGTTCGCTTTAGTGGGAGGCGAGCAGTCTAACCGCTCGGCCACCGTGGTCCCTTTTATGTTGTGCTTTGTGTGTGTAGTGCGTTTGTGTGTATAGTGTGTGTGAATGAACATGTATGCGCACATGAATGTGAAGTGCAAGTGCATATACACACACACTTTGTGAACACATACAAATGAGTATTCACTTTTCTTTAGCAATATTAACAGCTAAATTGTTCAAATGGATAGGCAAAGAGTGAGATGGTATGCCATCTCTCTTTTTCCTATTGTTCATTGACAATGAGTTTAGTTAGTCTGCCCAGTATTATTTCAACTGACTGGGAACATGGACATATCAACTNTATTGTTCATTGACAATGAGTTTAGTTAGTCTGCCCAGTATTATTTCAACTGACTGGGAACATGGACATATCAACTCACGTGAGTCAACTAATCATTTACGAACCAACATCAAGATAGGTCTCTTGCAGGATGTGATTATTGCACTACAAACATCATCTTACTCCTGGGGTCATCCAGCACACAAACTTATGAGTAGTTTGTGATGGAACAGCTCCTTTGTTGNTAAACATCATCTTACTCCTGGGGTCATCCAGCACACAAACTTATGAGTAGTTTGTGATGGAACAGCTCCTTTGTTGGCACTCATGAACATTCTTGTTTATCAATGATAATGTTGGAAGTGTCCAATCTCACTGGTATCGATGTTTGACTGAATCATTGGAACTAATATCATCTGTAATGCTTGCTTGTTTTTGCACTATGAAAATGTGAACCTATTAAAAAATTTCAAAAGATATATTATTTTTCCCAAGAAATAACAGGAAAGGAAAGTAGGAAAGTCAATACGAAGAGTGGAGTGTGCAACATCCTCCGAGACGGAGTCAGAGTGGCTATAATTTTAGTTTCACATGTTACATACTAGATTATATAGTTTAACTTAAACATTTACTGTAAATGCTTAAGTTTAATGATGGGCAGTCACCATGCATTTCAGAAGACAACATTTATAGCATTTTTGCCAAAAATTGGGGACACTAATATTTTTTAGTGATTGTTGTAGAAAGATACTTTCCTAGTTCGAATTTATTATTGTTAAGCCTGATAAATGTCGCTCGTTGCTCACTGCTATCAAAGATCACATTAGGTTACATTTAAACTATTATTACACATGCTAAATGAGAGGAAAATGTGGTGAATGAGCTAACAAGGTAATTACATTAACACTTTATAGAGGTTAACATGAGTGATATGTGGGTGGGCCCTGACCTGTTAAAATATTACCTTATTTGTTGCACATATGGCAGGAGAATGAATGTNTTTATAGGAGAATGGATGTAATAATGTTCCTGATACAAAAACTAGAGGCAAATGGACATTGTATCTATTTATACCCATCCCCCCTTCTCCANTATGGCAGGAGAATGAATGTAATAATGTTCCTGATACAAAAACTAGAGGCAAATGGACATTGTATCTATTTATACCCATCCCCCCTTCTCCAACACATGACACCAGCATTGGTCCTGTGTCTTTGCATTGCAACGTANCAACACATGACACCAGCATTGGTCCTGTGTCTTTGCATTGCAACGTAAGTGCCATCTCGTTAAGTTTATTAGTGCCACCTACTTCTGTGCGGGAGTGTATTCTTTGCTTGGCTCAGATGCGCTCCTCTTTCCCCCTCCCGGTTCTCCCTCCCTGCCTTCCTCTTTCCCCTTCGTGCATCATATTTTTTGATTAGTCATGGCAGTTTATTTAAGGCCTTGCACGGCCTCGCTCTGTCTACTTTATGCCCTTCAGACGTCTGCTAGGTTACGCCGCTATGCTACGCCTGCAAGATCTACATTTGTTCCTGATGGCTTAGTTGCACTTCACCTTGGTCAGCTGACGTTAAACACCACTATCATGTTTTCAAGCTGACGTTCTAAAAGTCATGCCAGAGAGCGATGGGGCACTTCAAATAACGATGAGTCATGGAAAACGTTAAATTTGCGGTAGAGTTTTTAAATGTTTGGNGAGAGCGATGGGGCACTTCAAATAACGATGAGTCATGGAAAACGTTAAATTTGCGGTAGAGTTTTTAAATGTTTGGTAATTTGTGTGGCAAGTGGTGACGTACCTTGGATGTGCAGTAGTGCTAGCCGATTTCAAAACTTTGGTTTTAGTTGCCCTTCAAAAAATTATATTTCGACTTGACTATGGTGTNCAGTAGTGCTAGCCGATTTCAAAACTTTGGTTTTAGTTGCCCTTCAAAAAATTATATTTCGACTTGACTATGGTGTTGCGTTACTGTGCGTCCTTTGATGTGCCATGTTTGTCCTTGTTTGCCGCCCAAGTTTAAACAATGTTCGCTATTTCATTGTTTCCACGCCTTCATTGTTAGGCCGTTATTTTTTTTAAAATTGTTTGTTGTTCGTTTTTGTAAAGTTTTTATCGGTCGGAGCTTTGACAGATCCCAAACGACTGCCTTCCACCATAACTGTTTTAATTATTTTTAACATTATTTTATTGGAAATGGAGGCTTTGATGGGCAACTCTTGCTGTCTCCTTTCTGTAGTATTTTAAAGTTAAATGGGTACTGTGAATAATACTAACACAAGAAAGGACAGTAATAGCTGTTGTGTTGGCCAAGTAAAGTTTGGATCATCATAAATTAAATTTTTGTTGTAATGGAGCTATGATGCATTTATATATGTATTGTAAATTTTATCCTTTGGTGCTCCGATACTAGTGATGTATTCTAATGAATTGAATCAATTGTATGAAATATTATTAATTTTGTTACTAATTGTGATTACTGTCTATCAATTGCTCACATATTTTTTACTAGTCTTTTGTGGGGGGTTGTTTACCATTCAGCACTTCAGTATTTTCATAAAATAAACAGAGTTCAAAACGTGTTTTCTGCATGTAGTTATTTGTGAATGTCACAGCATATACAATCCACATAGTTCACTAAGGCCACTCATACAATGCAACAGTACTGGCAAGCATCTTGATCCAGGATGGCATCCTGCCCTCAAGACTGTCTGCCACACCGCACGTCCAACTCAACCGCATTAGCACGCACAATGTGCACGAGTGCTTGACGCCTTCGTGCAGGGCCAGTTAGTGTTGTGTAGTGTGTGAGAGAGCAAGGCAGTGTTACCATCCCCCCCTCCCCTTAACAGCTCTTCATCCGGAGGAGGGAAGCGTGAAAGGATTTTGAAATCAGAATTGCAGGGCAAAAATAAAAGCCAATTTTATATATAATTTAAAAAAGACGCAAGGATGCGTACACCATGCAAGAGACGCCCCCACAATATTTATTCAGAATTTGATCTTTTTCTATCAGTTTTTTTTTGGTTCATCTCATGACGTCAACCTCATTTTGCCTCACCATTAAAATATTATTACAAGTGTTTTTACATGTCTCTTTTATTGTTAAATTTTTTATGTATCTTTTGCAAGAGCAAGTGTTTGTATTTTGTAATTAACCTAGCATACAATTAGTTCTGGTACACAACTCGCTGCCACGCCGTGGCTGTGCATGCCCACCTTACTTAGTCTTCATTCTGAGTCTCAAGAGGTAGGCCACGTAGCTTCGCGCTCCGGGTGCACTCACATTTTTCGCGCCAACCATGTAGTTTTCAATAGTCACTGTAATTTTACCAGAACCTGTTTGTTTTCAGCACACAGACACGCCACCCCTTCTTCCTGGGAAATAGCATCGCCCGGGGAAGCTTAAGCACTTCATCTTAATTGTTCAACACGCATTCACACATTTTTGTCACAGCTTAGCCTATCTGGTGAATACGCGGCCAAAATCCACATTTGTTTCACTTTGTAATGTAACATGCCAAGGTAAATATATGCCAGTTTTCAAACTACGTGTTTTATTTCTGAGCACAGCCGACGAGACATTTCGGGGCACAGGTCACCTACAACCCGCATTCCGATGTGTCTTGTCAACCACCTAAGTATGCACAGTTTTATCTAAAGCACTTCTTATTACTGTTTAAGGCATGTGGGTCAGCCTCAATAGGCCCACTAAATTCAGCAACGTAAAGACCAGGCACGAGGAAGTCTGACTTCAGCATCATTAGGGGCATTTTCAAGAATGCAACCACTGAGGGAACGGCATACGTCCAGGCAGTTGGCCACATGACCCTGAGAGTACAAAATATTCATCTCTACACCGCCTGCCAACAGCATCTGGCACCTAGTCAGGTTACCCTTCCCAACAATCACTTCCCACCAGCCCCCGTCGTGTGTGAATCTTTATATTACAGCTGTCCAAAATCAGCTGTATGGGCATGCACATCTTCTTCTGACCTACATCACCAACATCAATGCACTGCTGAAACTTCTCATCCAATGTGATGCACAGTTGCACAATTCTCTGTATGGTCATCTGGGCTCACAGAAACCTTCTATACAGTCTCTCTCATATTGTTTTATACTGTGGGTGGGTGTATCACTCTCTCTCTCTTTCTCTCTCTTTCTCTCTCTCTATATATATATTTATTGGAGTGGAGCTCTCAACATCTGGGTCTTGAGAGTCAATGAGGGTGAAGCGAGGAATATCTGGAGCAGTACTGAAATGCAACAGCGAGGGAAATAGCGGATCTCCAAGGAAACAAAAGTGTATTTGTACATTCTGGGCTGCTCCAACAATGTTCAACACAACTTTGCAGCACAGTGCATTGCTGGAAACTGCATGTTACTCCTTCCCTAGGGATGGGAATCTGCTGATACACCTCATACTCAATGCAGCAATCATGATTCCTGATTCTTCCACAGCTATATGATCTTGATCGTTACATGTGCCACCCTCTACTAGTGCAACATGCAATATGGTCTTTATCATACACTTTCTTCAAGGCATTCTTTTTTTACATTCTGGTGGTGTATTTTAAACATAGCTTAATCATTACGAACTGTTAAATTTTAGGTATTACATTACACAGTTATGAAGTAAAAGGATAACAGCAATTATAAATGGCCCAAATAATTTTGAGCACTGATGTCATTAAGAGTTATTATATGCAGGGGAAGGGGTAGACTTTAAAAATCATTAACTTTGTTTCATTGCCACATTTAAATGTTTATAGTCACCAAGGAATATGATTGTATTACCTACTGTTAATGTCAAAATCTCTGCCTGATATGCAATTGGTTTTTCTGAGCAAAATGGTGGAGATGGTCGTGAGCGTAGGAGGTTGGAGAAGGTAAGAGAATGTGTGTGTAAACCAAAGCTCTGCAGGAATATGCAGTATTCAAATGGGCGAGACTGAGCATAGTTGGTGCTAACAGACTGTCCTTCTAAGTTTTTATACTCTCCTTCCAAAACAAACCGCTGCAGTTCCTATGTGCCTGAGCACTTAGCCTCTAGTTACTTTAATCATCAAGCCAGGAAATGTACGTTTATTAATATGAACTGGTGTGCAGGGTTCCACGGCATCTGGGCAAGTGGACTAAGCATCTCAGCACAGATGGGAGTAAGAGACAGCAATGAGGCGTCGTGGACACAGGTGCTGGAAGTTGTGGAATTCATGGCAGATGCAACTACCATCCCCATCCTCCTGGATGCAGATACTGGCTACGGCAACTTCAACAATGCCCGCCGCCTTGTCCGCAAACTGGAGGAGCGTGGAGTGGCTGGTAAATTATATTCCCTTGCTTATGTGTGGCATTAATTATAATAAGTACTGCCATTCAATAGAAAGTACTAAATAAGTGTTGCCACAAAATCTAAATACAAGGCTATATGAATCATTTATGTTTGGGAATTAACTTTATACATAGTTTTAAAAATAATCTGAGTAAACATGCTACGCCAAATATGCGGTTGTGCGAAATAACTAAGTAAATTTATTATCTTTATTTATGAGTAGGAAGGACTAAATGTTTTAAATCTGCAAATGTAGAAACAATATAGTTTTCTAATAAAGTGTAATAAAAAGAAATTAAAAGTTTTTATAAAAAGGGTTTATAATTTCTTGGAAAAGTATTATGGGCTATTCACGGTAAAGTGAGCACTTTTTTTGGCTATGCTAAATTTTTCCTTTCAGCAGATTTCAATCTCTCTGTCACTTTTTAATATAAACTTTACAATGTGACTAAAAAAACACAATGTGTAATTTTCACCTTTCTCAAAAGTTAAAATCTGAGGCTACAATAAAATGTATTTATTAGGCCTGTTGGGAAGGCCTTAAAAAGTGCTCACTTTACCATGTATAGCCTATACCAACATATCATCATGAGTCTTGAAGCATGTACATTAGAGTACACGCACAGACTTGAAATGTTTAACTTAATACTGAAAACTACTTCATACTGAACATGTATTTAATTATATTACATCTGCCAGGGAAATGTACTTTAAACTGAGATTTTACTGTACTCTCATTCTAATAGGTAAATGACAATGAGATATGCAAGATATCAGTAATATTTGTTGATCTTGTGTCCATGTTTTAAATCTATAGTCTTTTACATTTCCCCAAGTGCATACAGGCATGGATGTGCGCAGTCTTCATCATTAGGGTGTGCCATTATGTTAGAGCATCACTAACGACCACTTATCCCAGACCGCCACTTAATATCACCCCTGGAAAATTTTTGGTTTTAAACTTTAAAATAGTGATAGCTGCACAAAAGTTGTACCGAAACAATACGAAGACCATATTTTGCAATCAGTTCCTAAAATATGTATGGAAAATTCAACAGTGAAAGTCTGATTTTCATAAATTTTAAAAGTGAAATAAATGACTGAATTAATACAACTTAAATGAATATTGACTTATATTAAAAAGGTAACATAAGTTTTATTTTCAAAAATAAATAAAGTAAAATGTTTCAAGAAAATAAGAACATTCCATACGGACTGAATCTGTGAAGGCTGAAATTAGCATCGTTGGCTGTCTGCTTCGTGAGGAACATACGGAAGCTGTTGCGAGGGAGGTTTAGGGGAGTTGGAAGGAACCTGCAAATGGTGTTACTGCTGGTCTGTCCTTGCTGCTGTCTGGCAATCTTGTGCTCAATGACATCTATCGCAGCACCTCAAACAGCATCTTCCACAGATTGGGCAGTCCCAAGCTACCATCTCAGGGCAGTCCTGAACTGCTGTCTCGAGGTGGTCTGAAATTGCAGTCTCCCACCATCTTCACAGCTGTTGCCTCTCTGCATAGCAACTGATCAACATGTCGTGGACACATCTGACCATCATTCCCCATCACTATTGACCCACTTTGAACTGAATTGTCCCTTGCTTCCATTTCTGCCCTCCCATATAGTTTCTGAAAAAAAAAAAAAATAGCATCACCCACATGTAAGTTCCAACCCAATATCTCCCTAGATACTTCCACTGGTACATTTGAGTCTTCTTTGGTCCATGGGTGAACAACATCTAAAGCAGTTCTCAACTTGTAGCCCATGAGCAATTCAACTGGTGGTTACTGACCCCCTTCACATAGCACTTATCGCAGAGCAAACATTGTTCAAGCTAACTGTGTTTGTCAATCACCTGACAGTAATTTCCTTAATTTTCCTTTGGTTGTTTGCACCATACCTTCTGCCTGCCCATTGCTAAAGGGATGAAATGGTGTCATCCTAATTAGGTTGATTCCATTTTTGGCAAGGAATTCCCTCATCCCACTCGACATAAAAGCTGTTCCATTGTCCGATACAATGTACAGAGGTAAACCATGACCACTGAATATGTCCCAGAGATACCATATTACGCTGGCTTAACTTTCAGACAGTATGTTCTTGACTTCTAGTCACTTTCAATAGTGTCAATGACAATCAAAAACCTCTGTCCATGAAAATGATTAAAGAAGTCAATGTGTAACCAGACCCGAGGTTGTGTAATGCTGCCCCATGAAATATCCTGTTTAGGTGGATTTGACTGTAATTGCTGACATTCAACATTCTCCCCCACCAATCATTCAATGTATTGAGCTATACATTTAACTTTAAAAATTGTATGAAATAGTCACCTCAGAAAACCAGTCGAACTCGAGGGTAGATTACTTGTTGCAAATGAAAATACATATGCTTAATTCAGTGCCGCTCACTGCTCCTAGTTCTATGGTACATGTACATGCATGACTTCACACACCCTCAATACCTCAGATCTTCCTCAGCAGCATACAACCCAGTTACCAAGATGATCACTGAGAGGACGTAGTTCTATGGCAGTTCCCAGCAATTTAACCATTCATAATTTGTTATAAAAGATCATCTATAGTCATTTCAGCGGCTGTAATAAACTACATATAATATAATTAATAATATCAAATAATGTTTGCTGTATATTTTTCCAGGAGTTCACTGCTTTGTAGCATGAACTGTCACTTACAGCTAACAACATGGCTTACTAGTGATTAGAACCCAGGACCCTGCGTTCTACTACTTGGTGATCTTGGTCAGGGGCTACACACATTCTTTTTCTTCAGATGTTTCCATGTGGAGGACAAGTCAGCTCAGGAAAACACTATATTCTATGTTTTCTATGCCATCTACACCTATGTTTTCTATGCCATCCATTCTGCTTATCTATTCTACATGCTTGACTAAGTTTTATCTACTGAAGCATTTTCTCAGACATTTCTTTAAAGTGCAGTACTTACTCCAGACTAAAGGTTTTTTAAATAATTTTGTTGGCCTACCTATTAATATGATCATACAATCTTATCCCCATTTCCTTTCATCTAATGGAAGAGCAAAACCAGTCTACTTTACCACAAATTAACAAAATAACACTTCAGTCTATTATATTTCAATACTGTTCCTAAATACAGCAACAGGTACGTTATCCATTTATTAGCAATACTGGCGATGGAAGGTTCAACCGCCCAACATGTGTGTTTGTGAAAGCACTTAAAGTCACTTAAAGCCAGTCAGTAAGTACTAACTCTTTAATTAATAATGGTACCTATTGGCACATTTTTTCATGCCAGCTCTTTAATTCAACACAGAATGAAATAGTTACTATTTTTTTGCAATAATCACTCACCACATCTGGCCACTGATGACAAAGATTGTAATTCTGGAGTCCAGGTTGCTGTATTGAAGACAAGTGCTTCCCGAAGACCAACTCTCTGCTCAGCGGGAGACGTCAACCACTCGCTGATGTAGAAGAGTTTTCACTGAAGATCACGGTACAGTTTAACACAAATTACATGTTTTACAACTTATACTTCATTGGTGATCTATCTATACAAATATGATAAAGAGCTTGCATTTACAGATATATTGGAGAGAGTATTTTGATTGTGATTTAATTTAATCTTTTATACATTTCTGTCATATGTTTATATGTATCTACTTGTACTAAATTGTCTTTTGTCACTGTTGTTTTGTTATGAAGTAAAATACACATTTCTTTTCTTTCTGAATAGGATTTATTATTTTAAGATAGTAAATCCATTAGGTTATAGGCACAGGATAATAAATGCTCATCAGTGATATAATTCTAAATACATACTGTGTTTAATAATTTTGATTAAGTGATTCCTATATTTTTTTTGTTGGAATTACCTTGTTCAGACTACTTTTGGTAAGTTTAATTAAATATTCTTTATAATTATAAACTAATTATGATAGACAAAGTAGGAAAACTATAACTTGAATTACTGGGTGTCTCTACGATAATTGAAAATATTCAATAGAAATGTGTTTAGTACATGGAGGCTTTTCGTGTTGCATTGAGCCAGAACTTGATGAAAATGGACAACCTATAGAACCTAAGAAAGATCATAAAACAAGGGCAAAGTTGTTTAAAGAAGTGTTAAACCTTCCCGTTATGCTCATATCAAGAGTGCCAAAACAGTCCTAGAAGCCTGGGATAATATACAGAGAGTATTTGATGATAAAGGTCTTATAAGAAGATTAGGATTATTAAGAATTTTGTTTAGTCTGAAATTAGACAATTTTAACTCAATGAAAAGTTATGTCACTTAATTAATGTATGTGGCTCAACAATTAGCTGACATTACTAAACCTGTAAAAGATGAGTTTTTATCTCTTAATGTTAAGTGGTCTTCCAAATTCTTATGATCCTATGGTAATGGCTCTAGAAAGTTCTGGAGCATCTATCAGTACAGAATTAGTGAAAAGTAAATTACTTCAAGAGGATCTAAAGCAATCCACTGAGGACAGAATACACATTGGTAATGAAACATCTTTTGCTTCAAATTCTAAACCAACTTCTAAACTTGGTCACTACACACGGCCAAATTAAACAAAATGGGACACACAGCTGTCGAATATAAAATAAAAATACTAATAAAATTGTCTGTATTAATAAACCAAATAAGAAAATAGGAAACAAAAATTGGTGTTTATTTACAGCTATGGCTGCTAAAGCAGGTACATTAAACTGGTGCACTGATTCTGCTGCTTCTGCTCACATGTCTCCCATTAAGAGAGGATAACAAATTTATAAAAAAAAATTTCTGGATTTGAAGTCAGAATGGCAAATAACAACAAATCAAAGACCAAGAGTCCTGGTGACATAATGATCCAAATAGACAATAAACAAAAGAAAATTTTGAATGTGATATATGTTCCTAATTTGAACATAAATTTATTTTCTGTTAGTGAAATGATGAAGAAAAATATAGTTGTCNCCGCCTCCAACCCTTGGGACAAACACAAAAATGCAGCGAAAAAAACAGCCCTTGTTAGAAAAAGTTTATCAATTTGACGCTATACCGCCACTGTGGAAGACAGTGTGGCTTATAGTGCCGTTGTTAATGCCCCCAGGCACAGACTATATGATGCCTGAAGGTTAAGGGGTTTGCAATAATTTAGTCGGTTGCTGTTTCATTTTTAAGGACGAATATATTGTCTGGAGTTTACACAAGAACTACATACATCAGTCTGGGCGCCGATTTTTATACTTAACTCAGCGGTGAGTGTTGGTCGGCTGTCATCTGGGGATGAGCTCCGGCGAAGTGGTAGGCCTTGGAAGAAGGCCCGCAGGTGCTGCCGTCTCCCTGGACTGCGGTTCGGACTCGTGCTCACGTCTTCTTGTGATTCCTTGACGCAACTCTTCCCTCGGTGCGGTGATAAATGAACTGAGCNTCTCCCTGGACTGCGGTTCGGACTCGTGCTCACGTCTTCTTGTGATTCCTTGACGCAACTCTTCCCTCGGTGCGGTGATAAATGAACTGTTCCCCTCTTCTCTCGTAAAGGGGTATATATGCTCGCCAGCCTCCAGTCTTAATTGTCGGCACGTGTCGCCTTGTGGAGGGAGGGGGTGAGGTGATAGGACGCAGAACAATGCCTTTCAAAACACGTGCCCTGGTTCCTGAAGGTTGGTGGGCGGGGAAGGTAGCGCTTTTGCTCCTAGCTTGCTCTGTCAGCTACTTCTCCGCGGTGTGTGTTTTCTGAATTTAGGCGAAATACACATGATTATTTGGTGATATCTCGGCCCTCAACTGTCCTCCCGGGCTTGCTAGATGTTCTCTTGCTTGGCTCTGCGATTTCTCCCGCTTTCCTACTTATGTACGTAGCACTATTCGGGTGCTCCGGCGATATGCCAGCTCTTACTCGGCACAACCTTGACACGTGTAACTGCGATCCGTTCTGGCTGTTCACCTGCTTCGTGACACGTGCCAACTGGTAGGCGCTCGCGAAGGGGGTCAGCGAGGCTTTTACTCTTTACAGATGAAGGATGTCCAGTTTATCATAAAAATAATTGTTACGTAAAAGCTGAAGTCATTGCTTCTAGAGAAAATGTTGATACACTATACAAATTATAAACTTCAACATTAGGAGAAAAATCAACAAGAGAGGAAGTGTATTTTGTCATGTAATGTAATGTCACACGACATCTGGCATAGAAGACTTGCTCATTTAAATGATTTTTCAATGAATTTGTTGAAACATATTCAAGCCAGTGGTATTAATTTTAAACAAGATTTCAAACCTTGCATAGCCTGCATTAAAGGAAAGCAAATTAGGACACAATTTCCAAATGCAAAAACCCACCAAAGAGCTTCAGATATTGTGTAACTTGTTCGTACAGACTTGGCTGGTCATATTAATAAAGTATCTTATGGAGGAGCTTGTTATTTATTTACCATTCAAATGATTATTCAAGATAAAATTATGGATATTTTTAAAAATCTAAACACAAAGTGTTGAAATAACTTTGTTTTGTAGAAAACGTATGTTGAAAATAAAACCAGAAAGTGGTTAAAATCTAGAAGTTTTGGCAATGGGACAAAATGCACTAATAAAGAAATATAACAATATGTATTTTGTTCAACGTGGAATCAAACATCAAAGAACTCCCTGGAGCACAATGGGATCGATAAATGCATAAACAGAACAATTTCTGAGAAAACAAGAACTCTGATAGAAGATGCCAAAATAAATTGTTGGGTACAAGCTGCTGGTACTGTAATTTATCTCAAAAACCAGTTTCCAACAAAAGCTTTAAAAGAGTGTACGCCTGAAGAAATGAGGACTGACTGGGAAAAAGTGGACTTCAGCCATCTTAGAGTTTTTGGTTGTGATGCTTACTGCTATACACCAAAACTATTTGGTAAAAAATTGAATGCCAAAAGTAGAAAATTAAAATTTGTTGGCTACTTCACAAACACAATAGCCTATTAACTAGTAGATCTGAGAAATTTTTCTAAAACATTGGTGTCTTGTGATGTAGTATTTATTGAAGAAAATCCTAGTAAAGAAAATTGTAATATGACATCACAAAATAATAAAATTGAACATATGAGATTCATAGACATTCTTGACCACAAGAAGCAAGAAAATTATTCTACTTTCACCAATAATAACAAGAGTGATTCTTCTGTCAGCAACAATGATGAGGTAACTTCTAATCAGTCAGGGAATTTCAGAAGTTTTGAAGAAATGGGCGTGGAATCTCTACAGGACACTGAGGACCAAGAGGATTCATCTACGCCTGATATACAAGAACAATAAGGCATGGAAGAAATGTGAAGGTATACGAAGGAAGAGAAAACTAAAAGAATTTCCACATTACCAACTATACAGTACACAATATTTGAGAAGAAAATCCCACAATTAGTCAAAGGTGTTCTTTCAAATAGAAGATGGTGACTTATGAAAGAATATGGAGATGGAAAATTCATTGTTTACAGAAAGGTAAAAAAGCAATTAAAAATAAATGGGTCTTCAAATTGAAGAAAAATTCTGATGGTGACATAACTCAACATAAAGCTAGACTAGTCGTCAAAAGGTTCACTCAAAAATATGGAATCAATTACTCTGAAAAACTAAAGTTTGCTTACTAAAATGAGAAGTTTATGCCTTGAAACAATCTGCTCAATCATAGAATTGAAAAAATTAATGATGTACTTTTGAAAAAGGGATTTAAAAGCTCTGGTTGTGAACCATGTGCGCATCATCACAATTTAGAAGACAAAATTATTATAATTGCTCTGTATCTAGATTATTTTCTCCTATTTAGTAATAATATAGATGATAAGAACAGTATCAAAAAGGAATGTATGTCAAGATTAAAAATGAAGGATCTCAGTGATGCCACACAAATATTAGGGATGAGAATTTGCCATGAAAAAAAAAAAATTATTTGGACCAACAGTATTACGTTGAAGTAGTTCAAAAAAATGTAACATGTAAGTGTGCAAAGCAGTATTGACCCCTACTAAAGTTGGAAAGACTTTAGAAAAAGAAAAACAATGGGTTGAAGAGAATCATCTTCCCTTTCTGTACCAATCACTAATTGGGTTGCACAATGTATATTGCTGTCACTTGTTGACCTGAGGTTGAACACGCTGTCAGATATCTAAACAAGTTTGATCCTGCTGTGACCAAAATAATTGAAAACATGCCAAGCATGTCCTAAAATATCTAAAGGGAACATTTGTCTGGTGTCTGGTATACGGAAGGTCTTGTGAAATGCTCACAGGATTCACTGATGCAGACTGGGGTACGAGAAAACTGATAGAAAATCATACAACTGTTTTGTATTTAAACTTTGCTGGTGGTACAATATATCACTGGAGACTATANTGTCTGGTATACGGAAGGTCTTGTGAAATGCTCACAGGATTCACTGATGCAGACTGGGGTACGAGAAAACTGATAGAGAATCATACAACTGTTTTGTATTTAAACTTTGCTGGTGGTACAATATATCACTGGAGACTGTAAGCAGTAGCAGCTACTCTTTTTAGTGCTGAGACAGAATACATAGCTTTAAGCAAAGTAACTAAAGAAGCCATATNTAAGCAGTAGCAGCTACTCTTTTTAGTGCTGAGACAGAATACATAGCTTTAAGCAAAGTAACTAAAGAAGCCATATTTCTTTGCGGCTTCATCTCAAAAATTTTAGAAGACAAATCTCAGATCTGGTCTACAATCATAACCAGTCTGCTAAAAACTTTCAGAAAATCAGCAATTTCATAATTGTACCACACACATCAACATCCCATACCATTTTTTGGAACAAACAGTAGAAGCTGGTCAGGTGAACTTGGAATACATGGCTTCAGAGGACATAGTAGCAGATATGTCTGAGGTGCTTCCTGCTGAAAGACATAAAAAGATATCAAGACTTCTAGGACTCAAGATGGTCCCACAGACGATACTGAAAAAAGATGGCTTGAAAACTGAGGCTGGCAAAAATAATTTAGGACTAAAGACTTTCTCCCGAAATGTTTNATACTGAAAAAAGATGGCTTGAAAACTGAGGCTGGCAAAAATAATTTAGGACTAAAGACTTTCTCCCGAAATGTTTCAAAACTGACTACTTTATCAAAAAAAAATTTATTATATCCATAGGAAGTGAATGTTTGAAATGACTGTAAAAAAAAGCAACATGCCCGTTGTCCTCTTGCTTTTGAGTTCAGACACTAAGTGAATACCTGTTTAAGAGTTTGCNTAAAAAAAAGCAACATGCCCGTTGTCCTCTTGCTTTTGAGTTCAGACACTAAGTGAATACCTGTTTAAGAGTTTGCTTTTAACTGTATTGCAGAAATACCATACTTAGAAACTCACTGTTACGTTGGGTTGGTTGGGAAACCACTTATCCTGCAGATGAAAAAGTGTCGCAATCAAGAAAACTAAAGGTTAGACAGGTTGTATTGCACAAGAATTTATTAGCAAAATATAAATTTTCACCACTTAAGTATTGGCCACATTAACCAAACTTGTACCATATGCTTTGAAGTACGTATCTGAGAATTTGATTTGGTTTCCTAACCACCCTCTCACATGCAAACTGATACAATTAAATAAAAGAACTTCACATGCTCAGTGAAAATCATATGATCTTCCCCAAGCCCAGTCTAAATGCCACATGTGTCCTGCCTGTAGCTATCGACACCAGCAAGTGACTCACACCCACAGTCTGAGGAATGCACTCGAGCACACAGACTAGGCTGGCTTGTGTTTACTAAATTAAGTTTGTCCAGGGTTCTGTTGCTAGTTTAAATTTAAAACAGTTTTCTGTCATTTCATATTGAATAACAAATAGCAACTGACATCTTACTAAGTCTTGTGGTTGCACACCCCGTTGTGTTCCGTCTGGAACTCTGGCAGTCTCTCGCAACCACCATCAGGGTCCAGATACGAGATCACAGTACAGCATTTCNGTGTTCCGTCTGGAACTCTGGCAGTCTCTCGCAACCACCATCAGGGTCCAGATACGAGATCACAGTACAGCATTTCCATCTTGCAGCACCTGACTTAAAAAAGTTCTCATTTTACCATTAACTCACATTTATTTAAGTTTTACTGCGTAGCCAACGTGATGGTGTATGTGTTCCGGTACCAGGAAAAATTCTTGCCGCTTGTGTTTTTTCTGTAACTGTTACTTGTTACGTTAGCTGCAGTACAAATCTGTGAAACCCAACTATCACTGCGAGTCTTCATTTACAAGTGTGTTCCCATATCCCAGCCATACACCAGCCCCTGGATAAAGGTGTGAAGGTGCCCCCCACAGCCTCAATAACGAGGAGTCAACTCCTGTCAACTTTAATCCTCAGTGTAGCTCTCAGGTATTCATTTACAGACTTAGTTGACATAAAAATCTTAACTAAATATGGTATTTGAAATTCCAGATTTGCAGCCACTTAAGACTATGGTACCAATATGCACAGACCTACAGAGTAGCTACAGTCTTCCTATAATGGCTAAAACCTTTCAACTTTTTTAATTATATAAATTAATAATGAAGTACACAGAGGTTTACTTTTTGTTATATTTTAAATAGAGAACTAGTACTTAAAAAATAACATTTCAGGCAGGTATAAAAAGTAATTACTACACAAAATATGTAAAAATAGGGGATATATCAAAAACAATTAAGTTAATGCTAAAGATACAGATGGCTGCACCCTCTCCACCACGACAGTACACATAATAAAACTAGGGTTCAAGTACGTCAAAGATGTTTCAGTTAGAACTGATATAGAATAGTTCTGCTCTCCCCCATAACAATAACACAAATTGTAGACATACCCAAGATCACATTTTCATTACTGTTCCAGGCATGTAAAGACCATCAGCGGGACCCGGACTTCTGTGTAGTGGCACGAGTGGAAGCGTTCATCGCAGGGTGGGGGCTAGAGGAGGCACTGAAGCGTGCAGAGGCATACCACAATGCAGGGGCAGATGCTGTGCTCATCCACAGCAGCAAGGCAGACCCATCAGACATAGAGGCCTTCATGGCCCAGTGGCAGAACAAGGTACAGCACTAGGTTGTCATAACTTGTAGGTTCTCTGTACCGGTTAGCTGAAGTTAGTCAAGGTATTACAGTATGTTAGAGTAACCCTGATTTAATGCTTCACCTGGGTTCCAAACCATACGTTCCTGTGTAATCAGGTGTCCTTAAACCTCCTTTACCATGCCCTGGCTGGGCATCAAGAAACAAAGATGAACCTGCATGTCGGATTTGGCCTCTATGAGCCGTTCCAGACAATGGCTCATAGAGGCCATTGTCTGGAGGCATTGCTGTAGCTTTCTTCCCAGACTAACCTGCACATAGAATGAACTTCAAATGTACGGTACATAAACATTATGCAACAATATATAGAAGGGAAGTTGTAAACGTATTTTTGGAACATCCTCGTATGCTTCGAGTCAAGTTGACAGCAATATAGTAAATAATCATTCCATTGAATATATTTAATTTCAGTATATTTTATGCACAGATAGGTATATTAATAACAAATTCACATTCATAAGAATTTTACTATATTCTTTTATTGATGCATAAATAAACTGATGAGTCCATCATAATAATTTTGCATGTTGTTATGGAAATATACTAAAATAGGCCAAAAAGTATATTGTAAGCAGAACTTTCAAAATTGCTGATTTAATCACAAACATCCTATAATAGGACCACATTTTCATTTAGTAAACACAACCATCTTTTATGTACAAAATATATACTGGCAAGAATAAAATTTTATTTATACCACAAGTATGACTGTAGTGCCACAAGTATGACTGTATTAAGCGGATGTTAATCAAAACAGACGTAAAAAGGACAAACAAAAAGGTACCATTTTAGTGCTTAAGGGGCTCACCTGTAAGATAACACAAGGTGTTTTATATCCTATCAAATTCCATTGAGATATTCAGTATTAAAAGGATGAGTTACTAAATTACAAGGAAATGCAAGATCACAAAAACAAAAACTTAATTTAAGATAACATTTCTGATTCAGTGTTTTAGATTACTCTCCCTCCCAACCTAAATACTGTAAAACCTCTATATAACAAAATTGGAGGGACCAAAGTTTTGTGTGTTTGTTATATAGGGGGGTCTTTATAGAAAGGTGATTTACAATGTGTTTCTTTTTTCATTGTGTAGTCAGTTTTGAATCTAATTGCTGCTGAAATTGAATTGCATTGGTTCTTTTGTATTGTTTATATAAGAAAAGTATTAAATAGAGTTTCTTTTGAACACTTATACAGTAAACCATTGTATCCACTATTAATAAATTACCATTGTCATAGAAAAAAATATGCCACTAATTTTGTTTGGAGCCACATTATGTAAACAAAAAAATTTGCAAAATTCTTAAATTTTAAATAAGTAATAAAAATTTTTATGATAAAAAATACTCGGTACATACAGTGAGACAATACAGCTTCTACAGCACTTAAAATATCATTACTGCTTTTGTAAATTTTAGTTTTTATCTGAAATATGTGACAAATAGAGGTTTTTTTAATAGTTCTAAGTAAAATTTTGNGCTTTTGTAAATTTTAGTTTTTATCTGAAATATGTGACAAATAGAGGTTTTTTTAATAGTTCTAAGTAAAATTTTGTAAAAAAGGAGAAGTATAAAAGGAAAGTAAATATAATCTGACTTTTCAGTCTTTGTTATATACAAAGGTTTTGTGCCGAAGAGGGAAAAATAATTTGTTATAGAGTAGCAAATGTGTTGTATCATATACGGTTTTGAAGGGACCAGACAAAAATTTTGTTATAGGNTGTGAAACCCAACTATCACTGCGAGTCTTCATTTACAAGTGTGTTCCCATATCCCAGCCATACACCAGCCCCTGGAAAAAGGTGTGAAGGTGCCCCCCACAGCCTCAATAACGAGGAGTCAACTGTGCATCCTGATAGGGTGTTTTCTAAGGCGTATCCCGCAAGTGTCAACAAAGTCATTGGAGCCTCGTCTGCCGTACAAGCTGAACGTAACCACAACCCTGAACAACAGTTTCTCCTAGCCAAGTAGTGCAACATCAGGTGGCACCGGACATCTCACCAGCCAACACACATCACATACAACAGATTTTAGACTAGGCCCAAACCCCAGTTGACGACATGTGTACATTTGTTTAGCAGAGAGAAGAGGTAGTGGTTCACCTGTGCTCCTGTCAACTTTAATCCTCAGTGTAGCTCTCAGGTATTCATTTACAGACTTAGTTGACATAAAAATCTTAACTAAATATGGTATTTGAAATTCCAGATTTGCAGCCACTTAAGACTATGGTACCAATATGCACAGACCTACAGAGTAGCTACAGTCTTCCTATAATGGCTAAAACCTTTCAACTTTTTTAATTATATAAATTAATAATGAAGTACACAGAGGTTTACTTTTTGTTATATTTTAAATAGAGAACTAGTACTTAAAAAATAACATTTCAGGCCGGTATAAAAAGTAATTACTACACAAAATATGTAAAAATAGGGGATATATCAAAAACAATTAAGTTAATGCTAAAGATACAGATGGCTGCACCCTCTCCACCACGACAGTACACATAATAAAACTAGGGTTCAAGTATNATATCAAAAACAATTAAGTTAATGCTAAAGATACAGATGGCTGCACCCTCTCCACCACGACAGTACACATAATAAAACTAGGGTTCAAGTATGTCAAAGATGTTTCAGTTAGAACTGATATAGAATAGTTCTGCTCTCCCCCATAACAATAACACAAATTGTAGACATACCCAAGATCACATTTTCATTACTGTTCCAGGCATGTAAAGACCATCAGCGGGACCCGGACTTCTGTGTAGTGGCACGAGTGGAAGCGTTCATCGCAGGGTGGGGGCTAGAGGAGGCGCTGAAGCGTGCAGAGGCATACCACAATGCAGGGGCAGATGCTGTGCTCATCCACAGCAGCAAGGCAAACCCATCAGACATAGAGGCCTTCATGGCCCAGTGGCAGAACAAGGTACAGCACTAGGTTGTCATAACTTGTAGGTTCTCTGTACTGGTTAGCGGAAGTTAGTCAAGGTATTACAGTATGTTAGAGTAACCCTGATTTAATGCTTCACCTGGGTTCCAAACCATACGTTCCTGTGTAATCAGGTGTCCTTAAACTTCCTTTACCATGCCCTGGCTGGGCATCAAGAAACAAAGATGAACCTGCATGTCAGATTTGGCCTCTATGAGCCGTTCCAGACAATGGCTCATAGAGGCCATTGTCTGGAGGCATTGCTGTAGCTTTCTTCCCAGACTAACCTGCACATAGAATGAACTTCAAATGTACGGTACATAAACATTATGCAACAATATATAGAAGGGAAGTTGTAAACGTATTTTTGGAACATCCTCGTATGCTTCGAGTCAAGTTGACAGCAATATAGTAAAAATCATTCCATTGAATATATTTAATTTCAGTATATTTTATGCACAGATAGGCATATTAATAACAAATTCGCATTCATAAGAATTTTACTATATTCTTTTATTGATGCATAAATAAACTGATGAGTCCATCATAATAATTTTGCATGTTGTTATGGAAATATACTAAAATAGGCCAAAAAGTATATTGTAAGCAGAACTTTCAAAATTGCTGATTTAATCACAAACATCCTATAATAGGACCACATTTTCATTTAGTAAACACAACCATCTTTTATGTACAAAATATATACTGGCAAGCATAAAATTTTATTTATACCACAAGTATGACTGTATTAAGCGGATGTTAATCAAAACAGACGTAAAAAGGACAAACAAAAAGGTACCATTTTAGTGCTTAAGGGGCTCACCTGTAAGATAACACAAGGTGTTTTATATCCTATCAAATTCCATTGAGATATTCAGTATTAAAAGGATTAGTTACTAAATTACAAGGAAATTCAAGATCACAAAAACAAAAACTTAATTTAAGATAACATTTCTGATTCAGTGTTTTAGATTACTCTCCCTCCCAACCTAAATACTGTAAAACCTCTATATAACAAAATTGGAGGGACCAAAGTTTTCTGTGTTTGTTATATAGGGGGGTCTTTATAGAAAGGTGATTTACAATGTGTTTCTTTTTTCATTGTGTAGTCAGTTTTGAATCTAATTGCTGCTGAAATTGAATTGCATTGGTTCTTTTGTATTGTTTATATAAGAAAAGTATTAAATAGAGTTTCTTTTGAACACTTATACAGTAAACCATTGTATCCACTATTAATAAATTACCATTGTCATAGAAAAAAATATGCCACTAATTTTGTTTCGAGCCACATTATGTAAACAAAAAAATTTGCAAAATTCTTAAATTTTAAATAAGTAATAAAAATTTTTATGATAAAAAATACTCGGTACATACAGTGAGACAATACAGCTTCTACAGCACTTAAAATATAATTACGGCTTTTGTAAATTTTAGTTTTTATCTGAAATATGTGACAAATAGAGGTTTTTTTAATAGTTCTAAGTAAAATTTTGTAAAAAAGGAGAAGTATAAAAGGAAAGTAAATATAATCTGACTTTTCAGTCTTTGTTATATACAAAGGTTTTGTGCCGAAGAGGGAAAAATAATTTGTTATAGAGTAGCAAATGTGTTGTATCATATACGGTTTTGAAGGGACCAGACAAAAATTTTGTTATAGGGAGGTTTTGTCATAAAGAGGTTCACTAGATAGAAATTTTACTGTCGCAGCATGCAAGTCGTACTCTCAATAGCATGTCTTTTCTTGATAGCTGAGTGTTGTTGCTTTCAGAAAATACCAAGTAATCTAAATACCTAATGCTATATTATTACTTAAAATGCAAAAATACAAGTATGTGGTTTGAGTCAACTTTCATTTCGCTTGTCACTATGTATAAAAAATATACATTATTTTGTTTTTATTACCAAAACACAAAGTGCACGCACAACAAACAATATCTCGAGCACACATTTAACAGTGAAGAGGTGGGGGACTCCCCCTACATACGGTCCCTCTACTGCTGTGTCTCTGGATCATCATCTCTCTGCCTAGGGGCCTGTCGTCATTGTACCCACCANATAATTTATTATAGAGTAGCAAATGTGTTGTATCATATACGGTTTTGAAGGGACCAGACAAAAATTTTGTTATAGGAAGGTTTTGTCATAAAGAGGTTCACTAGATAGAAGTTTTACTGTCGCAGCATGCAAGTCGTACTCTCAATAGCATGTCTTTTCTTGATAGCTGAGTGTTGTTGCTTTCAGAAAATACCAAGTAATCTAAATACCTAATGCTATATTATTACTTAAAATGCAAAAATACAAGTATGTGGTTTGAGTCAACTTGCATTTCGCTTGTCACTATGTATAAAAAATATACGTTATTTTTTTTCTATTACCAAAACACAAAGTGCACGCACAACAAACAATATCTCGAGCACACATTTAACAGTGAAGAGGTGGGGGACTCCCCCTGCATACGGTCCCTCTACTGCTGTGTCTCTGGATCATCATCTCTCTGCCTAGGGGCCTGTCGTCATTGTACCCACCANACATACGGTCCCTCTACTGCTGTGTCTCTGGATCATCATCTCTCTGCCTAGGGGCCTGTCGTCATTGTACCCACCAAGTATTACAAGACCCCAACCAGCCGCTTCCGTGAGCTGGACATCTCAACAGTGATCTGGGCCAACCACAACATGCGAGCATCCATCGCAGCCATGCAGGAAACGAGCCGAACCATCATGGCTGAACAGTCTCTCGTAAATGTTGAAAAGAAGGTATGACAAAAGGTTTACACAGCAATGTTGGAAATTGGCTGTAGTTACGAACTCTAAAACTTTTGCTACAATATCGCAAAAAAAAAAANGTTTACACAGCAATGTTGGAAATTGGCTGTAGTTACGAACTCTAAAACTTTTGCTACAATATCGCAAAAAAAAAAACATTTAAAAACAATTTGCCTTTGAATTATTATGAATATTGTATTTTATTTATTAGAAAACAGTATTCTGAATTTGCTTAAATCACTAATAAAGGAAAGTCACAACCAATAATAATTAGTTCTCAGTTCTGTTTTTCAGCAGCCTCAATCTCACAACTAATATAAATACGTATGTATTTGGGATCTGAACATAATGNATTTACACAGCAATGTTGGAAATTGGCTGTAGTTACGAACTCTAAAACTTTTGCTACAATATCGCAAAAAAAAAAAACATTTGAAAACAATTTGCCTTTAAATTATTATGAATATTGTATTTTATTTATTAGAAAACCATATTCTGAATTTGTTTAAATCACTAATAAAGGAAAGTCACCACCAACAATTATTAGTCCTCAGTTCTGTTTTTCAGCAGCCTCAATCTCACAACTAATATAAATACGTATGTATTTGGGATCTGAACATAATGTACATTAAAAAATGTCTTTCTAAGAATAGTTTTGCAAATTATATGAGAACTCACCATCAAGCTGTACTCAATTTTTAATCCCCAAGTTTTCTGTTCAGAGTTAAATCAGATACACAAGACAACACATTTCTTGCTGGTCTTCGTCTTAATGCTGACAAGTCAAGGGCTATTTTCACATTGTTTTCAAATATATTTTATAGTACATAGTAAAAGATGAGGATTTTGAACTGATATAGCTGTGNACTCACCATCAAGCTGTACTCAATTTTTAATCCCCAAGTTTTCTGTTCAGAGTTAAATCAGATACACAAGACAACACATTTCTTGCTGGTCTTCGTCTTAATGCTGACAAGTCAAGGACTATTTTCACATTGTTTTCAAATATATTTTATAGTACATAGTAAAAGATGAGGATTTGGAACTGATATAGCTGTGNACTATTTTCACATTGTTTTCAAATATATTTTATAGTACATAGTAAAAGATGAGGATTTGGAACTGATATAGCTGTGAAATACACACTAACTTAACGTAAATAAATAACAAAATTACATAGTTTACAAAGAGTGAGTGTGTGAGAGAGTGAGTGAGTGAATGAATGAGATTCTGGTGGCTCTTAACATCGAGGTCTTGAGAGCCGATGAGGGTGAAGTGAGGTGAGTAAATAGCAGCATCGGAATGAAAGGGCGGTGAAAACAGGAGATCCCCAAGAAAACCCGCAGACGAACGGCGTCGTCTGGCACAATTCCCACATGTGAAAATCAGGAGTGACCCCGTCGAGAATCGAACCCGGCTCGCCTAGGTGGGAGGCAAGTAGTCTAACCACTACACCACCACGGCTCCTTTACAAGGTGTAATGTCAGGGAAAACTTGGGGGATAAGGAAAGGTGTACAGAAACTGCAAGTTGATGATATGTCTGGTGAAAGAACGTAGCGTTGAATGCCAATAAAACACCAATTTTCACCAAAAATAATGCTTATACATGTGTGCATTATTGCATTCTTGATTTTTCTTACTATTTGAAAGTACTGCAAGAACAAAATCTCAGGTATTTCATTCATTCTAAAATCTTTAACATTAATGTTATGAAATAAAATACATACAGTGAATATGTTAAAAATTTAGTCTCTTATTGCAAACCACAGCATGGTGAATACTATAACACCTCACTTTGACACCACCGCCACTGCCCATTTTTTGATTATCTTGAAGACTGGACTAGCTAGGGTCCTTCTTCATTTTTGGAGAGCTACATAGGGGAATAAGTATCCTTTATTAACTAGTAAGTTTTGTGCAAAGTTTGAGTGTGTCTCGATCACTCAAAAAGGAACTCTCTGCAAGTTAATTACAAGTCATGCCATGGACTGGGCTGAAATCATCATCACTGGCNGATCACTCAAAAAGGAACTCTCTGCAAGTTAATTACAAGTCATGCCATGGACTGGGCTGAAATCATCATCACTGGCATGCCTCCTCGCCCCATTAGCTTCATGCCATAGCAGTCAAACTCATTGACAGCTGCCAAAAGATTTCTAATTAAGTATTAAGGATGCAATGTAATTTATTCCATGGACTTTGTATTGTGTTTCAGGTGGCCAGCGTTCAGGAAATATTCAGACTGCAGAAAGACCAAGAGTTACAGGAGGCTGAGGAAAGATATCTTCCCAAAAACTGATCCCTTACAATGATCATACAACAGTGTGTTCCCATTCTTCTCGCCAACTTATTTACAGTCCAATAATTTTTGAGCATCAGCAATGAGAAAGGAATCAAAGAAAATATAATTTCTTACNCGCCAACTTATTTACAGTCCAATAATTTTTGAGCATCAGCAATGAGAAAGGAATCAAAGAAAATATAATTTCTTACCATTTAAATCTAAACATCTTCCACTAAATCTACCAAGTACTTATGGTACTCTATATATATAGATATAATAAAAAATTCTTGGCATGTAATGCAGAGCAGCAGTGTAGTGAAAATACAATTTTTTTTTTTTTTCAATTTTTCTATATACCTATATTATTTATTTTCCTGGAAAAATAATTTCAACATGCATGCTAAAAAATACTGTTATGAATTCGTATTATAATCTATTCGCGGTTTCTTCACACTTTCTGAATCAAACCTTAGAAAAATAAACCCATGTATCACATGTTTGGTTGTTTCCTACCCATACAGCCATGTTGGTGCCAACAACGGTACAAAAAAANAATAAACCCATGTATCACATGTTTGGTTGTTTCCTACCCATACAGCCATGTTGGTGCCAACAACGGTACAAAAAAAATTTGTAACGTCTGTATGTGAAAACGGCCAGGGCAGGCAACGAATATAATGCTCCTTTTCTAACAAAAANAATAAACCCATGTATCACATGTTTGGTTGTTTCCTACCCATACAGCCATGTTGGTGCCAACAACGGTACAAAAAAATTTGTAACGTCTGTATGTGAAAACGGCCAGGGCAGGCAACGAATATAATGCTCCTTTTCTAACAAAAANAAAAAAAATTTGTAACGTCTGTATGTGAAAACGGCCAGGGCAGGCAACGAATATAATGCTCCTTTTCTAACAAAAAAACTACCTGAAAAAAATTCTCTGACATCACTTACGTAAGAAGCTGTACACATGGCTGTATGCCTGGTGATATATTTAGATGTTCGCAAGATCAAACAATAATCAAATTGCCATTAATGAACGAAATCCTGTCTGAAGCGACAAGTTACGAAGCCTTACATTAGTTTCAAATTCATTACATCTGTTGAACTAAATTCACTAAATTTTAGCTAACGTAAAAATATCTTTGATACTGTTTCCACATGGTGTATGTAGTTCCCAATTCTGAGGGGAACTTAAAATAAATGAAAACAGAACTAAACAAAATTGGTGGTGGTTGTGTGGCAAGAACTCTAGCCTCCCCACAACTGTAATCTTTTTTCAATCCCCAAGCAGTCCAACCCAGATTTTTGCATGTAGGAAACATGGTAGATGTTGACAATTGTCAGTAGGTTTTCTCTGGATACTTGCGTTTCCCCCACCACTTTGAATTCGGCTTGGAGAGTATACCGTCTTCAACTTAAACATTAAAAACCAGATGTAAGAACAAGCCCTCATGCAGTATTTGTATCCATAATTTTTTTTATTTGGTTCTTAAAAAACTATTTATAGATTCCACTGCAGTCAAAGGTAAGGTTATGAATATAAAATTAGAAATAAGTGTAATTTTCATTAAAAAAAAAGTGTTCAAACCAAAGTCCTTAGTACTGCCGACCATTTAATTGTAAAGCATGTCTCAGTTTCCAATTATTCCCAGAAATAAATGGATGCACAAGTACTGAACATAACAACCATTAAAAGTATCTGCACCAATTCCCAAACAATAACTGAAAACTATTTTGTAGACAGTAAGTAGTAATTAACATGCAAAAAACAAAACTACAAACATCCCATTTATGAAATCCTGTATCAGATGATCTGTGTGGGAATGAAAGTGAATTTTATGTAGGCAATCCTGAGTGTCGTGCCAACGCACTAAAGAAGAGAGCTTAAAACATGCGAGGAGAAAAGAATTTGGACGAATTATTAGTATAGTCCATTACTTACAACTTTTCCGAAGCCCAGCTAAAGTTCTACTTTCAGGCTATTCGTCCAGTCCATGCAAACGAAGCTTAACAAAGTCTAGAAAATGACACCAGAGGGACAGCAAACTGCATTCAGGTACACTCAGTTCAACAATGTTTTACACCAGAACTATTTCTGACTAGGTATTACCAACACACCTATTTCCTCCTTGATTTTATTCATATTAATTATAAATGAAATATGGTAATTAATTAATAAAATTTAAACTAAAGTCCAATTTAACCAAAAATAAGATACTTTTATATTAAAACGCTTGTGATACGCGACATATTCAGGAAATAACCAAACATATCATACAAGGAGTGATTTTCAAAGGTTTAATTCAAAAAGTGTGAAGAAACTATGAATGAATTAGATAGTTTATTTTAAGAGGCCCCAAAACAGTTGCATGAGATTTTTTAAATATTTCTATATTAATTTGTGACAATGTACTTCAAACCCAGGTCATTTCAAGCCATTTAAAGGTAAAAAATTAAAAAGAAAAGACACTTGTAAAATGTGTTATAATGTATTCACGGTAACTTCAAGATTTTCTGAAACCCTGCTAAATATCTACTTTCAGGGAGCCGATTATGTATCCTTCCGCAGTATGTAAACAAAACATTGCCATGTGACACCTGTCAAACGTTTTGTAAACAGTGCCATGTGGGAACTGTCAAATATTTTGTAAACAAACAGTGCCTTGTGGGAACTGTCAAATATTTTATTAACAGTGTCCATGTGGGAACTACCAAAATTTATTTTTGAAGAGAAACAATGCCATGTAATCTCAACTGTCATATACTTTAATAAAATTCTCTAAATGTCTAAAAAATGCTAATCAATTTAGCGAAATGTTGTAATACATACAAAAAGGTAGATTGAAGTATATATCGGAACTGTTAATTATATAATTTAATTAAAGTTTACTTATTGTATTAAGATTTATTTACATATTTGCTGTAAGGAAAAAGTTAAATTTTACATAATAAACTTTTGGAAGTAGCACTCAGGTTAAAGATTTCACTGTGATAAATGGTACCGTATTTTATCGCATATAAGTGGCACATTTTATTAAAAAAAAAATTTATTGAAAACTTGGGGTGCGACTTATAAGTGAGAAAAATTCCTCCAGCCCCGCACTAACGTTTCATTTACTACGAATTCACGGCCCGCGGCTCGATTTCCAAACTCTTCAGCGAACAAAATCACTTTCATTTTGAAACCTGCGGTGTAGGTACATCTCTGTTCCATCAAGAACTGTCGCGCTTCTTCACTGCAACATAAAAACAACACTATGCGGCGGAAAGACGAGTCACGGCTAACATTTGGCACTGAAGAACCAACGCTAATGTGCTGCCATCTCTTGGTCTCCACAAAAAGCTTTCGAAAATAATCGATTATCAGTTGGCGGCGACCAAAATTCGATTCCTTTGCATTCTTTGCGAAGGGAATAACGTAACGGAAATATTCAAATGCCTTTCTATATTTTGCACGTTTATTTGATAAACTGCAGAAATAACAACGCTAATACTAAAATTACATCTTAACCTAGAATTATCTTGTAAGTAGAAAGAATGTGTTACGTTAGTTTTATAACCACAATTCAGCGTCTCCAATATGGCGTGGTTATACTTCTGAAAAAAACGTGCCCAAACGAACAAGATGGAGTGTACGAGTCCGCTGGACAACAACTGAAATTTATTTAATTTCAATTAATAACGGTGAAATCTTTACCCATGAGTGCTACGTAAAAATGTAAATATATAGTTTAGCAATATTAACTTTACAATTACGGCATTAAATTTATACATATTAATATTTAACCTACGAACTATTTCTTTTCAGCTATAACCAACATGTCCCTTCAAAATCCGTTGTTAATTCTTACGGACTTTTAACAAATTATTAAAATTTATTGAAAAAATATACTTAAAACTTAAAACAAACAATTTATATAGTGCTTCAGTGCTAAAATGAAGACAAAACCTTTTTCCATATACCATTTTTTAATAACCAATTGAACATGTAACTCCTAGGGTGATTTTTCAAAGGTTCTTTTCAAAAGTATCGAAGATACCGTGAATGGATTATAGTAAAGCAACAGATAGTACTGATAGAATACCCCAAGTTTTATATTTTCAGTAAACTTTTACATATTTTATAAAATAACACATTACAGTGCGCAGCGATTCAGCTTGCTGATAATTTACTGTTATTACATGCTACGTACTTCAAAGCCAAGCTATTTTGTGTGAAAACACTGACTGTTTTTCAAATGGTTACTTGATAAGTGATAGCTTGTAAATAAACAAAATGGTTGCTATGTCACACAACATCTGATGGCAGAAGTATAATACAAAGTAAAAAGTAAGCATAGGCACGACTTTCTCAGAACTGTCAAAATCTTGCCTTCGTAAGTGAGATGAAGTGTAACGAAGAACACAAACTTCGAACTATCTACTAGCAGTAGATAGTTGATACACAAATGCATTAACATCACATCCACAGTTCATTACATTCACTGCAATGCGCTCTTTCTGCAAATGGATTATAGATTGGTGTGGTGCAACAAAATTAACCTCCAATTCACCAAACATTTCAATGTTTATTTCTAAATGCAGAAGTACTGAATTAAAACTGTATGACACCACATGTTTTACATACTCATATAATTGAAAGATTTTGTTATGTATATATTAATCTTACTTCTAAATATAATAACCAATCATTTTCAGATTTATCACAACTCAAAGTATGCATACAAGCAAATGCAATAAATTTATCAGTGTTACAAAATAAGCACTTTATGGTAGTACTTAATTAATTAAAAAAACAGTAATATTTAACTTTCATTTATTTAAAACAAAAATAAATACAAAATTTAACAAGTTCTATAATTATGCCTGAAGCATAGATGCTTCATGATATACTGTATTTACCTGAAAAGAGGCAGATCTTGTTTCTAAGCCAACCCCAATACGTATTTTAATTGTGTGTGTCGTTCGGAAAAAGCAATTTTCAGCATTATTTTAATTCTTTGTAAACACTAGTTTTTTTTTATTACAAATGCTGAGTTGTGTACCGAAATATCAATGTGAAATTAATATTATGTAATTCATTAATGTGATCTAAGAATGTAGGTAAATAATGTTAGGGAAGCCTTAAAAATGCTAATTAGTTGACGTCGATAGGCCACCTGCACACTTTTTCAGCACACAAACGACCAAAACATCTTTCAAGGACCAAAATCCTGTTTTGGAAACAATAAACAGCATTTTCATTTCCAGGCATATTTTTGGGGATTGCAAATCATCTTAAAGTATGGTATTGTAGAATAGATTTCAAAATTTTTTGAGTTTTATAGCAACTTCCAATGAGAGAACATACTGTATTTTGAAATATGATAAAAAACTACCAGAAAAATGTACATAATAGTACAATTAAAATATTTATGTAAATTATGAGCATGATTCAAATTAACTTTCTAGGTTGAAATTCACTAATAAGGTACAAAAACCAGTTTGGATTTATTTCAATTACGTATTCCTATAACAATAAATGCAGGAAAATAGTAATTAGTACAATGTTGTTTAGTCTCACTGGTTTTTCGACAAATACAAGCATTCAGTTAACCAAAAACACTTAAGATTCTTCTTGATATTCATTTTAATACAATTGGGGTAACATTACTAACCTAGATAACTTTGTACCACATCCTTAATTTCAAATGAAAACTTGAAGATTCCCGGCATATTATTGGCTTATTTATAAATAAAATTATTAACCAAGAAGTTTACATGGTGATGACTGTTAATTGCTTCATTTTAAATGAACACCTGTGCTACAATGTTACCCTTAATTGGAACACATATACCCTAAATGACTTGAATGAATTCGTTTGAAATGTCATTAAACGTTAGAGGAGTATTTCCTGTGTAGGACTTGGTCATGACAGTCACTGATAAAACTGCTTTAGATTTTGCACAAAACACTACTGTAGTTTTTTTTACAGGTTCTGTATATATTTCACACAATTCGTTTATATAACATGTTATAAATTAATTTTGAACTAACTGTTGCATTTACACACAAAATATCAATTAAAACCATACTGCTTTTATTATAAAAAACTGTAAGAATGACATTTGTTTTTTTCCCTACCTCTTCATAAATATATTAATTGTGATCATGAGCCTAACAGTGTCCTCGTCAGAATAATGCAAGAATTATTTATCCTTTTTATTTTATTCATATTGCCAACTTATAGCCAAAATAACCTAATATAATGAATTGTAAACTTGTTTTGCACTCATTACTAACAAGAACATAGTGCCATAACATCAGAAAACGGTAAATTTTATTGCTAACAGACACAATGAACTAGAACCTTGGAATACTTATTTAAAAGATAACTAAAGGAATGTTCCCAATACAAGTTGACACCTGATAGGTTATCTAGGGAATAATTATTCCATACATTTAACTNTAACTAAAGGAATGTTCCCAATACAAGTTGACACCTGATAGGTTATCTAGGGAATAATTATTCCATACATTTAACTAGAGGTCATAACACAGGCTCTAACTACCACAAGTTTCTGATTAGTGACAAAGAGGAATTTTTATTTTTATTTTTGTTTTTAAAATCCAAGCTCAGGTGTGTACCATATCTGTACATCATTATTAATTTAGTTAATAACTCAAATTAGAAAATTGAACATAGCTAATGCTGCAGCCACAAACATAAAAGTGTACAATGGACTCTGTGGAGATGCCACTGCTGTGTATGTGCCAGCTGCACTGTACAAATGTGCACATGTAATCTTGTAATGACGCAATATTCTTAATTTTTCGGGACACTGGTGTAAAATTCTTTTGTGTGTATGAAGCTTTGGAAANTAACTAAAGGAATGTTCCCAATACAAGTTGACACCTGATAGGTTATCTAGGGAATAATTATTCCATACATTTAACTGGAGGTCATAACACAGGCTCTAACTACCACAAGTTTCTGATTAGTGACAAAGAGGAATTTTTATTTTTGTTTTTAAAATCCAAGCTCAGGTGTGTACCATATCTGTACATCATTATTAATTTAGTTAATAACTCAAATTAGAAAATTGAACATAGCTAATGCTGCAGCCACAAACATAAAAGTGTACAATGGACTCTGTGGAGATGCCACTGCTGTGTATGTGCCAGCTGCACTGTACAAATGTGCACATGTAATCTTGTAATGACGCAATATTCTTAATTTTTCGGGACACTGGTGTAAAATTCTTTTGTGTGTATGAAGCTTTGGAAAGCTTCGTAATATTTTTATCGGGTTTGAAGTTTAAAGCAGTGGTGGCTCGTTTCCCGTGGTAGTTTGTTTATCCGGCAGACGTGTGCTATTGTAGGTTATCGGGCGGACGTCTGCTGTTTACGTTTATCAGGAGTCCGTTTTACAGTTTCGTTTCGAACTTTGGTTTTTTGTTAAGCGTCAGCATTAATTAGATATATTCTGGCTGCGTAGTACAAGTTTTGTTGTACGAGAAGTCAGTTTATGTTGACGGCGCAGGATTAGTTCGTGCGGAGCAGTTACGATAACGTGTTGAGAGCGTGCGTGGCCAGGCCCTTATCTGAGGAGAGGGGGCGAGAGGCAGAACAAAATACGTGTCTGTCTGTCGCCCTTAGAGCAGTTACTTCCAGCAGTTTCGTCAGTCGTAGGAAGCAGTTACTTCGGGTCAGTCATCGGAAGCATCATACAATGCTAGTTTAGGTCGCGTCGTGTGTGAGGCTAACCCCCACATCGGCCACTAGACTTTTTCTCTGCCGGTGTGGGAGGTAGCCGCATTTTATATTTATTTCGATGCAAGTTTTGAGACATAATTATGTAAACAACTATGGCGCTGGTCGGTACTTTTTATATTTATCTGTGAAAGGTTCATACTCTGCATACTGAAACTCCGTCTGTGAACTGTGAAACTTTGATAGTTAAATAAACGTATATATAACAAAATACTCTGGAACTTCTTTTTTTTTTAATTAATCGGCGCCCATGTACTGAGTCTCGTGTTTCTACCTTGAGCTAGTTGTGGCAAAGTAATATTTGGCAGTGTAAGCCGACGGACGTTACCAAATGGCACCTAACTGTGGGGCTACAATATTATAAATATGGCTTAACGAGCTGCGGCCACGTTACAATCTGTCCCATGTATGTATTTAAAACGACCCTATTTTACAAATTAAAAGGTACAGTGGTAGCTAAAAATGACTTCCAAAAATATTTTAAAACAAAACACATTCCATATAGTTACAACAATTCTTGTATATGCAAATTTTGCCACTAACTGTACATGTTGCTTTTGCAATATCATCGTATTTACTTTTTTGCCATTTGTTGTAACAGAAACAATTATATGTATAATCGTATAGAAATCACTATTTTCCACATGAAAATAAAGTTAATACTGTTTTCCACTGACATAGCAAACGTAAAAAAAGCTGTACTATGTGCAAGTTGTGAATATATTCCATAACCAAACCATGCACAACTTTATTAGTTAAAGTCTACTTCAGTACTATCAAATTTATCTTTAGTGGTCAAAAATTGATTTTATTGCAACTATTTTTATTATTGATTTCAAATATTTTTATAATTGATTTCTCAAACTGAAGACATTTTTATTATGGCACACTGCAAATATACATTTCTTTTGCCAATTTGCTGAGTGTTTAGGTATTTAAATTGCAAATTCTTTAAAATTTCACAATTTTTGCATATTGTGAAAAACAGGTGTACTTGTTTATATGTATCCATTTCAAGGCGGCAGTAGAGATCGACACTACCTCCCTGCGTCTACGTCAAAGCCACAGGCCAACCAGTCAGTTCACTTTACAATTGCAAAAGAAAATAAATCCAATCATATTTTGCAATATGTAAGGTTATAGACATTTAATTAAAATTTTTAGTAGCATCCTCTAGGGCTTGGTCTTACATGCCATATTGTATTTTTGATTACTGGCTCATTTCAGATTTAAAACTATCAAATTACAAAAATGCCTGAGCAGTTTCTTAGCTGTTTATCTTACCATGTAGAACACACATAACTGACCTGTTAATGCATAATTTTGCTGCTATTAAAAAAATACATTTACAAATTTGGTTCATTGTAACATTATCATCACTCAGTTTTTATGCCTGTACTTGAGGATATAATAAATAGCTAGGAAATTGGACAAATATTTTTTCTTAACACTAAAATGAGCAATAAATCAAAAATATAATTTGGCATATGAGACTAAACCCTAATTTAATGATCTTTCATCCTGCACATGTGGAAGAATTGTGATTCGAGCTTGAAAATATTGTTTGTCACTGCTTTGGGGGAACAACACACCAAGTAACTCAAGTGTAAAACATGAGGATTCTGCAGGAAATGCTGGAATGTCATCACATGATTCAAATAAGCTTTACTGAATAGATAGCACGCTTTCGAGGCCATTGTCACTACACTCTTGGCTTTTGGGCTTGAGCTACGTCAGGTGTTTCCTCATTGACGATGTTTCGGCAGCCGTGGCAGCTGCAACGACTGCCGAAACTTTGCCAAAGAAGAAACACCCGACATGGTTCAAGCCCAAATACCAAGAGTGCACGCTTTACTAAAAATTTATTTATTAAAAATTTATTTATTAAAAATTTATTAGTACTTAATTATTACCATTATTAGAAAATTTATTTAAAAAAATACAATGGAAAGAGGAGAGTATTTACAAAGCAAACGGATAGAGTGGTAATTAATTTAACTCCAAAGTGTAAAGTATTTCATAAATAATTAACCTGTTTCAGAAGACAGTGGAGTTTCAGAACAATGTATTTTCAGTGCAAGAATGAAATGCAGATAGGAAGTGTGTTTTGACCACACTAAAAATAAAATATATTCATAAAAACTTGACCATAACAGTAAGACAAATTTGTCAAATCCACAGTAAAGTAAAAAAGTTAACTATTTTTATTGTGCATACTTTCAGGTAACTAAAATTACTGTCGTGGTTATTTTTTAAGAAGAAAAATTATGTAATTTTGACAGGAGATTGTTTTCAAGTAATGACAGGCTACAAAACCACTACCCTCCAAGCAGGCACAGTAACAAAAACTGCCACCTTGGAATGGATAGTTTAGAATGTTCTAGCCTTCCACAGTGCACAGGAAATAACATGGAAACAAGCAATAATAGGCATCAATAATCATTTCTTCAATTTTAAACAGTACATAACATCACTGTCAACACCAGAATTGCATCATATTTTCAAAACAGTTTCTGGAACAGATCTCTGACTCAATTATACCACACAAAAACTAATGTAAGAAATTGGTATTAATTAACAATACTACCTTGACGCATTCTGCGTCCCTATATTTTATTCGTCAGAACACACGCTCTGGCGGAGCTCGTAGCCGGACTACCGCAATAAGGATTAAGGGTTTTGTGGACATGCCGGCAGAGTGACGCCAGGAGCCTCGCAGCTGCAAAGGCGCGCTACCAAAGGTTTCTGCACGTGCAACTGTTCCTGCATGTGCAGACGACATCCGGAGACAACGGAAGGCACCAGGGCGCGGACACAGCTGCATTTTGCAGCTGCCCAAGGGACACCGAGATCCCACCACCAGCTGCATCCATCCCGGGCTTGTATCGCAATAAACCATGAGAGCTTTTAGCGGACGTGCGTGCAGAACAGGACAATAAACTTCCAGGCCAGAACCAAGGGACGACGCCAGGCCGGCTGCGGACCACACGAGCAGCGGCCACGTGTTTTATGACCCGGGACGACGACAAGCCCCCCGGACCACGTGCAGAGAAGGGGGAGGTTGAATATGGTGATGGACGCTACAAAACCACGTGAAGGGGGGAGCAACGAGGAAGTCAGTGGAGAGACGTCGAATCAGTCAGTCGGGGAACCTGAAGCGAGGCGTCCGGGTCGGAGCCGGACGAAGCCAGTGCGATGAAAGAGTCAAGTCAGTCAGGCAGTCGGCCGACGGAAACGGAAGAGGACGGAGCAAATCCGCGAGCAGACGTCGACGGCAGCCGGCCGTCGTCAGGCGCAGAGTACTGCGTGGACCCGGGAAGAAGGAACTTCGAAGCCAGGCGCCGAGACGCCCACCAAGTTCGAGAGCAGTTCCAAGCCGCCAGCCGAGGGAATACAGCGCTGCAGTGTCAGATAAGTAGTTCTACACCAAGTGCGAAGAATCTTCCCCCCCTCCCTCACGACGCCAATCGCGGTGTCAAACCATACGTAGCCTACATAGAAAAAGGGGAGGGGAGTTTGTCCCGTGAGTTCATGTACCAGTTAACCTGTTCAAGCAACAATAAAACTCGATTATGTGAACTCACAAATAAAGTGTAATTTATTAGTAAATTGGACCTAGAGACAACAGTGTCGACGTATTCCTACGCCCTATCACTGAGGGCTAGCATCAAGTGCTGGCGCCTCACGCCGCAGAGCAGAATCAATACCTACTTCCAAACTTCAGCATTTGGCAGGTATCAACCTATGTAACTTTAACACTGTAAATGGCTTCATTTACATAACAAAAATACACACAGAATTAACAATAAATTCAGACTGTACTCTAACTGCTAACCACTAATGAAATTAAGCACCATCAAAAAATTGCAATGCATTACATACATATTTGAAATGCAACATGCACAGTTCTAGCCAGTTGAATTCTAACTTACTGGTTTCCTATAGAAATACTGGGCAATTATTATAGTTATTATCGGATCACTTTTATTTACATAACATAAGCCATCTAAAATTATGATTAAAGTACCATAAAAAAAAACTGAAAATTAAAATGCCACACTGCAATTCACACCAAGTCCCCCATGTTCATATACAGATTGAAAATATCCTGAAAATGGCACAATTTGGTGTTGAAATGCTGTGTTTGTAATTTTTTTTATTGTACTAGTGTTTAATAAGATAATCCAGCATGAGTGAAGATGGTTGGCATCCAAACATTGCATTTGAAGTCTACAGCATCATAAACAGGCCCTCGTAACTCAAATGGGGAAAACAAATCCTTACTGAAGACACACAAAGTCAAGGTTTTAAGGTATTACAATGTTGGCATTAAAAAAAACTTATGTGTATTTAAACAAAAAATTTCTACCTACACATTGTGTAAATATGCAAGATACATTCATGTGGGTTTTTCTTTTCGTTGAGGCATAAACCCTTATTTTGTTAAAATAATTAAATTCTGGTAGTGCTAGCACACTTTTCTTTATCGATATGTCACTGGAGAGCCAAAAAAACTGTTATAGGCATGTGTATGCAAATAACAGAGGTATGGAACCAATAAGAGTAACGCGATGCGGTCGGCAGCTAGACGGGTTACTGCTGCTACAATGGCAGGCTATCAAGATTTAAGTGAGTTTGAACGTGGTGTTATAGTAGCCGCACGAGAGATGGGACATAGCACCTCCGAGGTAGCGATAAAATCAGCCATTTACTTTGTGGAAGAAAGCAAATCATAACAGCAGTGCTTGTTGCACTGTGTTCATACTCAAATTTACATGTGCTATAACTGTATATCATTAAACTTGTTTTCTTATTTTTAATTGCACTGCATACCAATAAATTCCTATATTTGAGACCGTCGGTGATAAACTATTATTTCCTCATTATACTCTTAATTTCCCATGAGAAGCCACTGAAAATTGGCATAATTTATACTCAACATGACAAAATAAATCAATGTTTTAAAAATACACTACATAAAATATTTTGTCTATCTTAAACACTTCAAGTATTTATTTTTGCCATATTTCCACCAAATAACTAAGCATTTAATCCAAAAATAAAACTGTAATTGAATTAATACAAAAAAATGCTTAATAACACTGTTCAGTATTCTTTGTAAATAAACTTTTGTGTACATGTGTCCACGGACTATGTGATGGGATGCATGAATACTTGGTCCTGGAAGTAGTGCACACCACCACCTGAAGATCAGTGGAACTCAAGATGGCGTCGGGGTAAGTTTCTTAGCGACGATCTCACTTGGTTGACTGGCCAAGTTTGAGCATGAATTGCATAACATTATTGGTTCTCCAAGTTGGATAGCTTCTGTAAGATACAGATCGACGATAATGTGTTGTTATTTCGCCACTCGATTGCGTATGCTAAGTAATTGTAATCTCCAGCGTGCGTGAATTAAGTACAGACGCTACCGCAGAAAATCACTCACTGTTCAGACATCCTGTGATAAAAACAAAATATCTGAATTCATCTCATAATTTACGACGGATTCAACCTATTGGTGATCGCTACAATGAAACATTGATTGAGCTGAATTAAGTTTCTCTTTAGTGGTGTTATCCACAGTCGCATGTAATTTAGCCACGTGGATGAGTAATTCACCCATTTTCTTTCTCAGTTGTGTTTGCTTCCTTGTGTATCCTTGAATTTGCCAGGGTAGGTCCGAGTAGTGTTTCAACATAAGTATTAAGTTTTTCTTCCGAGATTTTAAATTTTTTCCTGGCTGACCAGATGTACATAACCTCACTTGTGCTGTGACAAGATAGGGTACGGTTTTGTCTTCTCTGTACCGTTACCCCTTGCTTCATAGTTGTAATAATTCGTCATGGGTAAGTCATTTTTACTGCAACTGAAACTTCAGGAAACAAAGCACATCAGCGAGTGAATACAGGCATTAACAAGTGCTCTACTTGTTACTGTCGAAATTGTGAACGCGGTATACGTTTTTGGCATACAACTTGAGGCAACTGACAGTACTGTAACTTCTGTATGCGACAACTTACTGTAATCGGACCAACTTCCTGATTACTTGGATGAAAATATTGTTGCAAGACGTCTGACGGGCATGTCTAAGTTCGTGAGGGATGGAGGTCTTAATAAGAATAAAAGAACTAAATTTGATTTCTAATTTATTTACACAGCTATTATTTATTTACAGCATTAAATTATCTATTGCCACTATTACTCCATTTATTTCTCAGTGGGCACAATATTTTATGTATATTTCAACTGTAATTAACATCCTTCTTAATGTGTTTCGTTATAGTCAATTAACTCATACTCATCATTAACACACATTCAGTCTGACTGCTGCCTTCATTTGTAATGTCTTTCACTCACGCATCCAGTCCAATAGTTCAGCCTGCCAGCCACACCCTTCACTGCTTGATGCTAGCAGTCGCAGATTTTCCTCTTGCTGGTCACTTCCGGTGCTACTCGTTGCTCTTCTAGCTCATCCCGAACAGACACTGCTACATCTGGTCCTTCGTAAAGTCAATTGGTTGATGTGGACAACCTTCGGCTTTGCCCGAGAGCCTTGATGATAAATACAAAATTCTATATCACTGATCTTATTCAGAATCCTGTAGAGACCCTCCCAACATTTCTGTAGCTTCAGGCAGTACCCTTTTTGCCTTTTTGGGTTGTACAGCCACACCAGTTGTCTTGTCCTCCTTGTAATACCTCCCAACAGTCTCCTATTATACAGTGTCTTCATCCTGTCACTATTTATTCTGAGGTGCTGTCTAGCAAAATTATGAATACCAACTAGTCTGTTATGTAATTCGTTGGCATAATCAAGCATTGCAGCTACCTGTTTTGTCGGTCAGCGAAACAGTAGGTCACTAGGAAGGTGTAGCTCTCTTCCAAACAGCATTCTTGACAGAGTTACCCCGGTGGACTTGTGAACTACCGAGCAGTAAGAAAGGATAAACAACGGCACTTTTTAATCCCAGTCCTTTTGGTTGTCTGCCACAAAGATCGACAAGTAGTGTTCAGGAGTGTGAGGAAACCTCTCGACTGTTCCATTTGACTGAAGGTGTAAGGCTGTAGTCCAAATCTTTTTTCATCCCCAGAATCTTTATTACCTCCTGGAACATTACAGCTTCAAAGTTTCTTCCCTGATCGGAATGGAGTTCTACTGGCACCCCACACCTCGAAAAGACATGCTGTATTGAGTGCATCAGACACAGTACGTGCTTCCTGTTTTGGAAGTGGAATGACCTCAGGCCACTTAGTAAAGTAATCTTGGACCACCAGTACAAACCGATTACCTGCCTCTGTGGCAGGCAAGGGACACCTGCCATCCTCTCGAATGGAGCTCCCACATTGTATTTCTGGAGGTGACCTTGTCTCCCAGTCCGTAAGCCCTTCCTCGCTATAAAGGTGTCGCACATTCTGCACCATTTTTTAATATCCTCCTGAACCATGAAGCCAGTAGAATCTCAGTTTAACTCTGTCGAAGGTCTTATTAACACCAAAGTTCCCACTGGGGACATTATGAAGTTCCCTTAAGAGTTTGGGAGCCCAGCATTCTGGAAGGACCAACTGTAAGCGGGTGTGTTTTCCATTATTACTTCCCAATTTCTATAAAGTATGCTTTGACTGCTGCGCTCAGACTAGATCTCTCTTCCCATTTTGGCAGACAGCCAGATTCTTTCCACTTTAATAATAGCTGCAAAGTGGAATTATTCAGCGTATTTTTCCTCATACCTTGATCACTCCAGGTAGGTGACCCATCACACGGTAAAGAAACTTGAATTATTGTCCTATGTACCTTCAGCGATCCACCCCTCTTTTCTTCTTGGCATTCGCGATGACGACAGAATGGTTCACATGGCCACCTAGAAAGTGCATCTGCATTGCTGTGAAGGCGTCCAGATCTGTGCTGTATTTCAAAGTCATATTCTTGGAGATGCTGTATCCATTGAGCTACTTGACCTTCGGGGTTCTTGAAATTTAGTAGCCAGCGTAACGAAGCATGGTCAGTTCTCAGAATAAAATATCTGCCATAAAGGTAAGTGTTAAATTGCCTTCAACATGGCCAGAAGCTCCCTGCATGCAACACAGTAGTATCTCTCACACTTATGCGATATCTTACTGAAGTAGCACGCTGATTGGTAAGCAACTAACTCCCTCCCACAATCCGAAAATTTAGGGGAGGGGAAGAAGAATGGAGGAGGAAGCAAAGTCACGTCTGCTGGTCATTACATAATGCCGCTGTCAGATGTAGATTTTTTTGTGCCACTGCATACGCGTTGTTCACGGCACTCTTTATATATATATATATATACATATATATAAAATTTGTGTACCGTATATATATATATATATATATATATATATATATATATAAATAATNTACATATATAATTTTTGAAAAATAATATATATATATTTCTCTCTCTCTCTCTCTCTCTCTGTGTGTATGTGTATGTATAACTAGACAAAGTTTTAGCGATTGTGAAAAATCATCATCCGTGAATTTGAGCATTTTCTTATGATCTCACGAATTTTGGCATTTTTTTTAAAGGTTTCATCGCGAATTTCGGCATTGCTGGTTTCTCTTTGTAATTCCCAGTCAAATGGTCCAGTTTGGAATTTGTTTTCATTTTATGTTTATGAATTGTGGACAACATACACACCTCTATTTTATTGTGCCATTTTTCAGTTAGTAGTGTGCTTGTATGTTGTACTGCACACTCTCACCTTTCAGAATATTTTTTGGGAAATGTGGCATATGTTTTCTGGTCATTCTGACAGTTCTGCAAGCCCCAGTATTGTTGTCAATAAGGAATTGAAAGAGACTCTGCCAGTATACCAATTGTCCGTAAATACACAATGACCTTTACCAAGATACGAGTTCATAAGTGATTTCACAACATAGTCTGAATAGCTTAAATTCGTGTTTAATTCAATATTGCTGTCTTTGCCAGTATGCACAATAAAATCTTGAACATAGCCCGATTTGCAGTCGCAAAGCACAAAGAGTTTTACTCCAGGCCTATACCTTTTATTTGGATAAGCTGCTTGAACGACACACGTTCTTTCCAAGGCACTATACTTACTTTCATCTATGCAGATATTCTGGAATGGGTTGAAAAGAGTTTTGAAACTGATTTTCAGTGTCTCAATAACAGCACTTATTTTGTAAAGTTGATTTTTTATCTGGGCCTCGTTACAAAAATGAAGTAACCGCAGCAACAGACAAAACCTATCCAGTGAAAAGATTTTTCTGAACATGGGGGTGGAAAGCGATGGGTCAGTAGACTAATATTCTCCAAGTCTATTTTTTGATGTGTGGGCCGTTAGAAATACGATAGCAAGAAATGTGTATAATTCTGCCACACTTGTCGGATACCATTTTTTTAGCTTTGAGTTTTCCTTAACAGGCATATGTGTAGAAACATACGTAAAATATTTGTTTGTTTCACAAGCAATGTGATCTACAAGATCCGAATATGGTACTTGCTTGAAAATATCTGTCTCTGTAGGATTTGGCGGCAGATCAATATTTTCTGTAATACCTGCACACTCGGAAAGTGAACATATTTTTCTCTTTGAAGCCATCATAAAAACGTGTAAAGAAAAACTACTTTTCCCACTATAAAAAATAGACTACGTAAAAAGAAATGTGCTTTCAGTCAGTTCAAATGGCAAACAACAGATAGCAGCACTTTCCACACTCAGAAACGACTAACAGAAATACATGCAAAAATTGTTCTGTTGGCTTTCAGTTAGTTCAAATGTCAGAGAAAAGATAGCTGCACTTTCCAAGCAGTCGCACAGAAATACGAACATTGTTCTGCGTGCAAAAATTTATGACCAGAAAATACTGAAAATAAATATTCCTTGCAGTAAAAATACGAAATAAAAATGGGAAATAAAATTTACAACATAGTACGAAAGTCAGAGAACAGATAGCAGCACATGCACAGTACTGGGGCATTGCTACTCTTTCGCAAATTGATTAAAAGTTTTAAAAAACGTACACATACAGCCATACTCTTTACAGTACACTGCGAATGCCCATAGATGTACATTTTTACTGCTCAAAGGGTTAATTTGTTATAGGAAATGTAAACAAACTTCTATTCTTGTAAATGCTTATGGTAATCAGTATCGAACTATTTAAAGTGGAATAATTTCAATGAACAACTTCATTGTGGAGACATGTTTTCACCTTATTGTTAAATTCTAACTTAACTAATGAATTTGCTAACCTTTTGACTAGTTACGAAATGCAACAAAAACTTAAAATTTCCTTAAATTTTCATCTGTTCTTGCTAAAGTATTTCACATCAGTTAATTCTCTGTTCAGACATTATAATGATTGACAAATTTAATGAAGGTAATGTGACTGAAATTTAAAGAGAGAGAGAGAGAGAGAGAGAGAGAGAGAGAGAGAGAGAGAGAGAGTGTGTGTGTGTGTGTGTGGGTGTGTGT
>NQII01002478.1:163770-283845 GCA_002778355.1 Clitarchus hookeri | reverse complement strand
CTCACTCTCACTCTCACTCACTCACACACACACACACACACACTCACTCACACACACACACACACACACACACACACACTTGCACACAAATATATAATATATACATACATTTTTTTTTGTCATCTTTAAGCAAATGTGATCACACTCAGGTGCAAGCAGGTACAGGAAACCCAATTTGATCCCAATGTTCCAACCTGTTTGCACATTCTAAAATGAATAGTGAAAAAGATAGTCATCTGTCTATAGCAGAAGAATTAAAGCAGTATTTTATTGAGGAAATGATGACACCTGATTGTTCTGTTACTGAATACTGGAGAAGAGAGCACTGCAAACCACTTCAGACACTTTCAAAAAAATACTTGTGTGTCCCACCTGCAACAGTTTGCAGTGAGAGACTTTTCAGCACTACAGGATTAATTTGTGACTCCAAGAGAAACCACTTAGATTCACATAAAGTGATGATGCTAATTTTTATGAACAAAAACCTTAAATAAATTTAATACATGTTTATCTGTATACATTAAATCATATCTTCACACTTTGTTATTGTTCAATTCTTCTGTGGGTTAAATAAAACTTTTAATGAATTTTATCTGCATTGGTTTAATGAAGTTGCAAGCAAAAGGCAAGTATTCGAAATAGAACNAATAAAACTTTTAATGAATTTTATCTGCATTGGTTTAATGAAGTTGCAAGCAAAAGGCAAGTATTCGAAATAGAACGGAATACTGGAACAGATATTTAAATTGTAGAATCGGAACAGATATTTTTTGTTATTTGATCCATCCCTAGTGCATCTATATATATTGTTCGGACGGGTGTCATTTCTGGAAAAATCTACCGATTTTCATTCCGTTTTTATAAGCCTTCCTTTCATTCCCACAAGTGTTTGTACACCTTTCTTTTTTATCTGTATTACCTGCTAAGGTACTAAAATCTGCAAAAGCTAATTTTTTCCATGCTTTTGCANACCTGCTAAGGTACTAAAATCTGCAAAAGCTAATTTTTTCCATGCTTTTGCATCAGGAAGCGCCTTAATCAACAATGCAATGTCAACAATGTAAAGTCGCAACCTAGCAACAGATCTAGCCATCTATATAAAAAACTACATATCGATACTTATCGATATATCTATACTTACAAGTACGTCACTGCTCGATATATCAATACTAATTTATATGTCGATACTTATCTATAAGCGAACATGTCACGTGNAACATGTCACATGCAAATCTGTGGATGTAACATTACACGAAAATGAAGCGGTAAATTAATCGCCAGAATTTCTAAATTTGCTTGATGTTCCAGCATTGCCTCCAAATATATTAAAATTGAAAATACGAGTGCCAGTCATTTTACTTCGTAAAATCCATCCACCAAAACTTTGCAACAGCACACGCCTTGTAATAAAAAAAATTATGGGCAATACTATAGAAGCTACCATCTTGAAAGGAACTTTCAAAAGAGAAGATGTGCTTCTTCCCAGAATTCCTTTTATTCCATCAGAAATTCCCTTTCACTTTAAAAGAACACAGTTTCCAGTCAGATTGGCATTTGCAATGACAATAAATAAAGCTCAAGGGCAGTCATTGCAAATGTGCGGAATAGATTTAGAAACAGGATGTTTTTCGCACGGCCAATTGTATGTGTCGTGTTATAGAGTAGGAAAACCATCCAACTTATTCATATGCGCGGAAGATGGTAAAACTAAAAACATTTTATACAAACAAGTACTTCAATAACAAAGATTTTGAAAATACATATAATTCTTTCAATTAATTTCACAGAAATTAATAGAATCAAAATCTTTTATGCCACAGCAACGCATGGCAGTGTTAGCTNATTCTTTCAATTAATTTCACAGAAATTAATAGAATCAAAATCTTTTATGCCACAGCAACGCATGGCAGTGTTAGCTAGAAGTTATATAAAATGTTCATTTAATCATATATTACAAAGAGTTGAAGAAAAATTAAAAATTTTTGATTTTGGTTAAAATAGCCTTCTGGGTTTTAGGGTTTCCTTAATTTTTTTCTCCAACACATAGTTTATTTTATATAGAAATTTATTATTTTGTCTTTCATTTCTTTAAGCTACATTCTCTTAAGTCTCTTATCTTCCTTCAATTTTCCAATTTAATTTGCAATTTAGCTTTTTTCTGCTATTGCCTTCATTGCATCACTTCCTAATGATGTTTATTTACAAGGAAGTCTCTGTATATACTTCTGGCAACCCTTTCAGAAAGTAACATCTTCACGTCCATAGGTAAATGAATTATCCCATGATAGTACTAATTGCATTGTAGACAGTCCTTTAGGCTATGAGTGACTTTCCATGTAGATTTTCCACCAACCGTAATTTATTTATTGAAAATCTAAGTTTATAACAGAGGCACTGTCATGTGAAAAGATTAGACAAGAGTTCAATAACCTNAATTTATTTATTGAAAATCTAAGTTTATAACAGAGGCACTGTCATGTGAAAAGATTAGACAAGAGTTCAATAACCTATAGCTGTTAGCAGTTTGCTCATAATATAATTAAAAACAACTTTACGAAGCCAACATCTGCACTAACTTCAAANCCTATAGCTGTTAGCAGTTTGCTCATAATATAATTAAAAACAACTTTACGAAGCCAACATCTGCACTAACTTCAAATTTGTCAAAATCAACTATTGTAACATGGAGATAAATATGGTTTTACAGTACAGGACTAGTTTTTCCTAGCTAAAACAATATTTTCATGAGAAATTTCTAAGGAAAGGCACAAGTGTTCACAAAATTACTAAATTTTACTGACNTAGCTAAAACAATATTTTCATGAGAAATTTCTAAGGAAAGGCACAAGTGTTCACAAAATTACTAAATTTTACTGACGAATATTATGACGTACAAGTTTCATCAAAATACTATTTCATAATTTTTGCTACACATCTAATTAAGTACTTAAATAATTATGGCTCAACTGTGCCGCTCACCACAAAGCAAACTCTCGTCGCTACTGTTACTGTAGGCACTCCTCTCCTTGCCGCTGCAAGAAGACTCACGGCCACACACTGCATCGTTGCCATCTGCGTACAGGCTCTCATCCGTGGGCAGATGTGGCATGCGCAAAGTCATCATTTCCCACAGCACTAGGCCAAATGGGAATATGTCTGCTTTGCTGGTGACTACATCGCCCCTCAGAGCCTCTGGAGCGNTTCCCACAGCACTAGGCCAAATGGGAATATGTCTGCTTTGCTGGTGACTACATCGCCCCTCAGAGCCTCTGGAGCGCTCCACAACTCCGTACCGATATACACCTTGTGCCGGGACACATTTCCGTACGCGTTCAGCGGCAGGCTGACGCCAAAGTCGCACAGTTTCACCTCGTCAAAGTCACCTGCCAAGCACAATGACGTACATATTAAAAAAAATGTAGCACAGCAAAGTGACACCCATTTATTTAACACAGCATTCCAAGAGAAAAGAGGAAAACCACAGAAGTTGGCCATAACCCTTTGAAAATGGACTGAAAGAGATGATACAAGCAACAGGGAACTGTTGCTTGTAAGAATAAAACTGTGCTAGAAAAATGAAGCAAGCTCCAAAAAATACACCAATAAGATATGCTGCCTTTCCAGGGTATAAAAACAGCTATGCTTGGACTGACAAAGTATACTCTGTACCATGTAAGTTGGCCAGATTCTGAGAGGTCTGCAAAAGNAAAACAGCTATGCTTGGACTGACAAAGTATACTCTGTACCATGTAAGTTGGCCAGATTCTGAGAGGTCTGCAAAAGTAGCGCCACTGTTTACATCTGACTACATATTCTTCCACCATCAGCTGATTGGCCACATGGCAACGATGTTGTTTATTTTCATGCTGTTTATTATCAGCCGATCCCCTTGTCAATGTACTGTTCGTGGGACATTTTAGGCAAACTTGCTACTCAGAAATACGTAGCTATGATTGTAGTAATAGTAATGTGTACATAAATCATTAATCAGTGAATTGTTATGTTAAAGGGCAAAAATATAAATAATTAATTTAAAATTTAGTAACTACAAAAAAATGTAATGCTAAACAAATTTTAAGATATTTTAGATTGACATCTGCGTAAAAAAATTAGTAGGTTATAAAAGCAAAAATGTAAAATCTTGCAAAAAATTTCATATTTGCTAACTGTTTTTTAATTTGTCCCTGACAGTGAATTTGGGATAACATTTGCGAAACAGTAGTTGTTACTATTATGACACGTTGGACATTATAGCTAATATATTCGAGTTGGAAATATGTGACGTAGAATTACGTTAGAATTGCTTAAAAACTATTCACCCGTGTTCCAAATTTCTTCGGAAACAAGGAAATGGGTTTTCTGAGAACAATATGGCGTATAATTGTAGACGAACGATTACCTGCCGAATATAAATTACTAGTACTCAAAATCATTTTACACTAAATACATGTTACATTAAAAATTATGCAGAGCTCGCAAAAAATAAAACTATTGGTATCTGTTCGTAAACGTATTATGTATCGCATATGAACTCCTATTCTTTTCTGGCTGGTAATGCTTCGCAAAAAATCTGATAGCTGGTGCGCACAACATTTCAGGGCGAGGTCAGAGCCGCTAATTTTTTAAGTTGATTGTTCTTCTATTACTGGCTCGGAAAGACACGAATTTGAAATATATTTCGTTAAATTATTAGAAAAAATAATTCAACAATATTATGCAATATTTCTGTATGCGTTTGGAATTAATATCAAACACATAAGGAAAGCCGGGCCGGGTTGCAGAGGGGGGATAAGACGTGAAAAAAGGTTTTGAAATTGTGTTTTGTTTGGATACAGATTGTTTTAATGTACCTTTCATTTTGCACACCTATACATTTCCACTTTAGCACAAGTTTTTTTTTCTAACACTAAAAACAGCTATTTTATGACCACGTAAAATGAAATGTATTAATTATCTAGGAACTCTTTCTTATTGCGTATACTCTGCTTATCTAATGTGCGTCGGCAGTGCACTCAGAATAGCCAACGTAATATTAACTTTTGTTCGTTCATGCATCAGCTGATACAGGATTTTGTAAATAACACTTTGTTTGTTTAATTTACGTTGAGTTGCCACTCACTGACTGTCAGAATCTGGCCAACTTATATGAAATGATGTACGCAGCAAGGGCTAGCATGCTCACCACCATACAAATTCTCTTCAAGGGCAGTAAATAATATTGTCCCAGAATGTTAATTTACTGAAATCACTTCCTATACCAACACAAGAAATTGCTTTACTACAGAATTCCATTACCTAAATGATGTTTGCTTTTATAACCATGTCACTTTTTCTTCAACACAAGTTATAATAATAATAATAAAAACCCAGCTGCAGAACATCTCAGCAAACTTTAAACATCTGAATTTCAACCTTAGGGACTTTTAAGTATGTATTGCCTTTCAATTCCTGTTTGTTTGTTGTTTCCACCATTAACTGTTACGGTGTGTTACTTTTATATATCTAGTGCAACACATCAATACATAGAAAACAGGAAGACTATTTTTCCAGCATTTGCAAGCATGTTGTGAAGAAATTCAGTCATGGACAGTAACTGTAATGCATTCACAGCAAGTATGTATCCATATTAAGTATATTGTAATGTTTTGTTTGCGCCCGATTATGTCATTTGAAGCACCAACTCACCTAGCTCGGTTGGTTAAGAAACACGAGCTGAGTTTATGAATAAGTTGTCAAAAAAGTGAAACAAATCAGAAAAACCAGTTTAACTGTAATTTACCTTCAATGGAGTTTCACTCACATCATACAGCAGCACCATGAAACAGTTAATGAGACAATTAGCAAAACCATCATCAATAACAGTGTCACAGTATCCATTAAGTTCAAACTCAAAATGCATTGCAAAATAATTCACGAAGACAGGTGGGATTTTCTCTCCTGGCACCCTACCGACGACCTACACTGGTGAAAAAAATGTAGTTAGTAGCCAAGAATTGAAATTCTAAAAGTGAAAGACTGTGAGTGCTGCCGGCGCAGGCCACATTGCATCTTGGACATCTTCACACATTGATAATCTGCTCGATTCACTGAGATGGTGGCGGTCGCATCCACCTAAGGTCGATATCACTCGCCACCCAACCTTTCGTACTCGCAGGCTATCTGCATCACCCCAACAAAACCGACCAATGGGTGTTTTGTGTAATGCAACCAGTCAATCAAAACAACATATGCTGCTTTGTCTCCGAAGCCTAAACGAGTGNTTCCAAAACCAGTGCAAACCTCTTTACATATACCTTTTCACTATATCGCAACAAAGCTGAAATTTTAAGTCAACTGCATTTCCAGAGCTTACTGGAAAAATATAAATAAATAAAAATGCCTAACGACTGTTGCAATTGTTAAATGACTACACTAAAATTTGAAATTTAAATGCGAAAACAGCAAATATACACAAAACTGCTACCGCCAAAATGTTTAAAAGATTGAATAAATAAAATTCTCTTATAAAAATATACAACAAAATATATTTCTCTACTACAAAATTTACCACTGCATGCATCATTACAATACATTGCTGCCATGTGAGCAAATCATCTTGAGTACATTTTATGTAATATCTATGAAAGTTTCTAAGAATTAAAAAAATTGGAGTGATATTCATATTTGGCAAAAACTTAGATCTTTGTCTTTGACTGATTCCAAATGAAGAAAAGTAATCCTTGCACAACCCTATAATTCAACAGTAACATTTGTGTCTCACTCTGTAAAGTTGGCAGCAAACTGGTAAAAGTAGCTACACATAAAACATCTTATGTATTGAATGAAATGTGCAAATTACCAGTAGTGGCTTTTTGTTTTTTATAAAAGTTTGTTGTACAATATTTAACGTATTGTCTGTAACTATCAGATAATTCAACGTGGCGATCACATCAACAAAATGTGGTGGTCAGTTTTCATGTATCTCTCCCTTGGAGAATGACCAACTCTCCACCAATAGCAGATGATGCTGTCACCTTCAAAGTGAAAATTTGCTTGTGGGTCAATGAAAATATGTCTTTACCACACTTATACAAAACTATTGAACTTTATCATTCACAAAAATTACCACCAAAACATTACATAATAAACTTTCTCGGTGAATCGTCAAATTTTGAAATGGCTTGATTTTGTACTGTGATTTACTTTCTGGCCACAACAAAGATATTATCTTAAGGCAACATCTCTACTCTTGTGCATTTACAAAAAATCAAAACACATTTATTTATGCATATGAAATGGGTTAGCCTACCAAAATAATGAATGTAATATGTCACTAGTTTTGGAAGGAAATACATCACGAAACTGTTAAAATATGCCAACAGGCGCAAAGTGTCCATGGAAAAAATGGTAGAATTGCTTACCTTTTAACCTCCACCTGTCAAATAATAATTACATTGAAAAGTTTTCAGATGTATATTTTTGTTTTCCATTGAACAGGCACGAGATTGTTTAACATAGAACACCAGGTAATTTCTGATGGCTGTGCGGTAAATTGCTGTTTGTGTACTGCAAAGTTCTTTGCTTGGAAGCAATCTTGTTGTGTGCTGTTAGTGTTACGACTATCAAGGACACTGCAATGATAGAACCCAGGACATCAGGTGTATTGGGGGAGGGGATTTACGGAGTAGTGGAAGCAATTAACGACTTGTGTACGGCACAATGTTAACCAAGTGGTTACCAAACTTGTGAACAATCTAAATATTAACTGCCTTTTGTCTGGTTTGCAAACACGTTAGTTTTTGCGTGCATGATAATACTTTGTATGTTAAGATTTGTGTTTTTAAGGGACGCCTGATGAACTGTTGATGTTATTCCTTCTTTTGTGAAACGTAGTTTCTGAGTTTTTCTGTAACTAACAGAAAAGTAGTGTGATAAAAACAAATGTGTGAGTGGATTTTGTTATATATAAAGAAATTAATATATGCCTTGTTTTATTTTAATTGGTACATACTTAGGTAAGTGCAATCTGTGATTATATAAATGTTATCACAACAATTTTTATATTGTAATTGTTCTCGCGTGTTTGCATGAATAAAGTACCTCAAATGATTACTACTTCCAATGTACATTAGATTCTCAGAGTTAAAACATAGAAACAGAAAGCCAAATTCTCGGAATCATAAGAGTAAAAAATTATTTGGAATTTTGCAAGGACAATCACGTGTTGTGTGTACACCTAAAACTTGTTTGTTGTTTGTACCCTATAACGGTCAGAAAATTACAGTTTTGTTCAGTCTTGGGACTATAGCTCGTTTTGGTAATTAAATGATTGTCTGCATTGTATGAGAAAATAATAATTCATGTGGTGGGGTAAATTTTTGGTAACTGACATACTGTACTCTAATTTGAAATATTGTGCAAGTTATAACGAGTATGTATGGGCGAGTCAAAAAATCAATAATAGTTAATCCAATACATTTGACTCGTTAACAACGAAAGTATATACAATATCTAGTCTTACTTGCACCATTTTTACCAAGTATATCAGTAGAACTATTTTTTCTACTCTAAAATTCTTTAAACTTTTTTTGCGAAACAGGAGAATATGTTATAAGTCTGTCGTGTGATGGTTTAGGAATATTAGAGCGACGCTGGCCCAAAACCACCCCCCGCATAACCAGGGTAGAGACTTAGTAGACACGTGTCATGAGGCAGGTGACGGACCGCAGTTACACGTGTCCTGTGCGTCCTGCTGCGTAGGCCTCCCTGCCACCCCCCTTCACCACCCTAGGCCTCTAGCCAGCCTGTGAGATCTGTGGAGCGCAGAGGTTTCACGGGATATCACCAAATAATCATGTGTATTTCGCCAGAATTCAGAAAACACGCACCGCGGAAGAAATAGCTGACGAGCTGGATATTGGTGCAGAGAACACCCCCCTCCCCCCTTAGCTAACCACAGGACAATGTGGAAACGCACCGAGAAGAAATAGCTGACGAGAGNGCCAAAATGTTTAAAAGATTGAATAAATAAAATTCTTTTATAAATATATACAAAAAAAAATAATTCTCTACTACAAAATTTACCACTGCATGCATCATTACAATACATTGCTGCCATGTGAGCAAATTATCTTGAGTACATTTTATGTAATATCTATGAAAGTTTCTATGTATTAAAAAAATTGGAGTGATATTCATATTTGGCAAAAACTTAGATCTTTGTCTTTGACTGATTCCAAATGAAGAAAAGTAATCCTTGCACAACCCTATAATTAGACAGTAACATTTTTGTCTCACTCTGTAAAGTTGGCAGCAAACTGGTAAAAGTAGCTACACATAAAACATCTTATGTATTGAAAGAAATGTGCGAATTACCAGTAGTGGCTTTTTGTTTTTTATAAAAGTTTGTTGTACAATATTTAACGTATTGTCTGTAACTATCAGATAATTCAACGTGGCGATCACATCAACAAAATGTGGTGGTCAGTTTTCATGTATCTCTCCCTTGGAGAATGACCAACTCTCCACCAATAGCAGATGATGCTGTCACCTTCAAAGTGAAAATTTGCTTGTGGGTCAATGAAAATATGTCTTTACCACACTTATAAAAAACTATTGAACTTTATCATTTGTAATGACGCAATATTCGTAATTTTTCGGGACACGGGTGTAAAATTCTTTTGTGTGTATGAAGCTTTGGAAAGCGTCTTAATATTTTTATCGGGTCTGAAGTTTAAAGCAGTGGTGGCTCGTTTCCCGTGATAGTTTATCCGGCAGACATGTGCATTTGTAGGTTATCGGGAGGACGTTTGCCGTGTTACGTTTTATCCGGAGGACGGTTACGGTTTCGTTTCGAACTTTGGTTTTTTGGGGAAGCGTCAGCATTAATTAGATTAGTTCGTTTCTGTGGATCAGGCAACGTCGACAGGTTTTAGTTCCTCCAGCGCATTTTCAGGCAACGTCAACAAGTTTTTGTTGTACGAGAGGTTCGTTTCTGTTGACAACGCAGTATCGATAACGTGTTGAGAGCGGGACACGTGCAGTTTTAGATGACGCTGCTGGCAGATGCCAGGCGCTTATCTCAGGAGAGGGGGGTGATAGGCAGCACAAAAAGAGGCGTCTGTCTGTCGCCCTGAGAGCAGTCTTATTCAAGTCAGTCGTCAGAAGAAGGTACTTCGGGGCAGTCGCCCGTGAGGGCAGGTCAGAACAGTAGTCGTCGTAGTACAATGATAGTCTAGATTGCGTCGTGTGTGACGTGAACCCCCACATCAGCCACTAGACTTTATTATTTTATTTCTCTGCCGGTGTGGGAGGTAGCCGCATATAGTTATTTTATGCAAGTTTTGAGACAATAACCGGTAAACTACAGTGGCAGTGTTATCTGCAATAGTATATTTAATGGTAAAGGTTCGTACTCTGCATACTGGACATTCGTATGTGAACTGTGTCATTCAAATGATAAATAAAGTATAGAACAAATTAACTTGGAACTTGAACTTTATTTCATAACTACACTGTGTCCATTCACTGAGTCTCGTGTTTCTACCTCTGAGCAAACCGTGGCAACGTAAACATTCGGCAGTGTAACAAGTGCCGAACGTTAACAACATGGTGCCCAACGTGGGGCAGAAATAATATTTTTAATATTGCTTAACTAGCCCGCGGGAACTTTACAATATGGCGGCCCAACCGCGAGGCACGATTAACCACACTTGAAGACTTAACAACGAGAAGCGCAACAACACGTAAACATCAGCAGTTCCATTCCAGTTCCAGCAACACGACACCGGCGGCAGTTCCATTCCAGTTTTGTAGCAGCACGACGCCGAAGTTTCAGGTACGAGACCTCTTGCATCAACAACAGTAAAAGGTACGAAATCAAATCATCAATGAAGCCATCATTTCAAAGAGAATTACAGGTTAGGTTATTATAAAGTACATGTTGCCAAGAGTTATTTTGTTTGTTTTTTCGTGTGAAAGAGAGTTCATTTCGCGACGGTTTTTTTTTGTTTTTTAATTGTTTACCACGACATCATAAATAAAATAAAAATGGCACAATTAGAAACTACATAGTCAGAAAAAATGATTAATCTCTTGTTGGCATTACAGAAAGGATAACAGGAGCTTAAACAGGACATTAGGCAACAAGGAGAAAAGAATGAGAAACAATTTGATGAATTATTAATAAATATAGACAAGTGGGGAGTTGAATCCCTAAAGATATTAGGAAAGGGTTCAACAGGAATTGCCCCGAGTAAAAAAAATATTAAAAATAGCAAGGACGTAGGAAATGGTAGTATTGGTTGTGATAAGGAATGTAAAGGGTTAATTGTTGAAGATAGTAAGACAGAGGTGATGAATGAAGAGGACAGAATGGTAGATAATGTAGTGGAAAGTGAACCTAATTGTTGTAAGGTTAGGAAGTCTCAGAGAAAGGTAATAAAGAAGAAGAGAATAAAGGCGGAACTTTACAATATGGCGCCCAACGTGGGGCAGAAATAATATTTTTAATATCGCTTAATTGGCCCGCACCATAACAACATGGCGCCCACCTGTGAGGCTGTAATATTCTAAATATTAGCTTAACAAGAATACGGGCGGAATATTACACATTCACAAAAATTACCACCAAAACACTACATAATAAACTTTCTCGGTGAATGGTCAAATTTTGAAATGGCTTGATTTTGTACTGTGATTTACTTTCTGGCCACAACAAAGATATTATCTAAAGGCAACATCTCTACTCTTGTGCATTTACAAAAAATCAAAACACATTTATTTATGCATATGAAATGGGTTAGCCTACCAAAATAATGAATGTAATATGTCACTAGTTTTGGAAGGAAATACATCACGAAACTGTTAAAATATCCCAACAGGCGCAAAGTGTCCATGGAAAATATGGTAGAATTGCTTACCCTTTAACCTCCACCTGTCAAATAATAATTACATTGAAAAGTTTTCAGATGTATATTTTTGTTTTCCATTGAACAGGCACGAGATTGTTTAACATAGAACACCAGGTAATTTCTGATGGCTGTGCTGTAAATTGCTGTTTGTGTACTGCAAAGTTCTTTGCTTGGAAGCAATCTTGTTGTGTGCTGTTAGTGTTACGACTANGGTAAATTGCTGTTTGTGTACTGCAAAGTTCTTTGCTTGGAAGCAATCTTGTTGTGTGCTGTTAGTGTTACGACTATCAAGGACACTGCAATGATAGAACCCAGGACATCAGGTGTATTGGGGGAGGGGATTTACGGAGTAGTGGAAGCAATTAACGACTTGTGTACGGCACAATGTTAACCAAGTGGTTACCAAACTTGTGAACAATCTAAATATTAACTGCCTTTTGTCTGGTTTGCAAACACGTTAGTTTTTGCGTGCATGATAATACTTTGTATGTTAAGATTTGTGTTTTTAAGGGACGCCTGATGAACTGTTGATGTTATTCCTTCTTTTGTGAAACGTAGTTTCTGAGTTTTTCTGTAACTAACAGAAAAGTAGTGTGATAAAAACAAATGTGTGAGTGGATTTTGTTATATATAAAGAAATTAATATATGCCTTGTTTTATTTTAATTGGTACATACTTAGGTAAGTGCAATCTGTGATTATATAAATGTTATCACAACAATTTTTATATTGTAATTGTTCTCGCGTGTTTGCATGAATAAAGTACCTCAAATGATTACTACTTCCAATGTACATTAGATTCTCAGAGTTAAAACATAGAAACAGAAAGCNTGAATAAAGTACCTCAAATGATTACTACTTCCAATGTACATTAGATTCTCAGAGTTAAAACATAGAAACAGAAAGCAAAATTCTCGGAATCATAAGAGTAAAAAATTATTTGGAATTTTGCAATGACAATCACGTGTTGTGTGTACACCTAAAACTTGTTTGTTGTTTGTACCCTATAACGGTCGGAAAATTACAGTTTTGTTCAGTCTTGGGACTATAGCTCGTTTTGGTAATTAAATGATTGTCTGCATTGTATGAGAAAATAATAATTCATGTGGTGGGGTAAATTTTTTGTAACTGACATACTGTACTCTAATTTGAAATATTGTGCAAGTTATAACGAGTATGTATGGGCGAGTCAAAAAATCAATAATAGTTAATCCAATACATTTGACTCGTTAACAACGAAAGTATATACAATATCTAGTCTTACTTTCACCATTTTTACCAAGTATATCAGTAGAACTATTTTTTCTACTCTAAAATTCTTTAAAACTTTTTTGCAAAACAGGAGAATATGTTATAAGTCTGTCGTGTGATGGTTTAGGAATATTAGAGCGACGCTGGCCCAAAACCACCCCCCGCATAACCAGGGTAGAGACTTAGTAGACACGTGTCATGGCAGGTGACGGACCGCAGTTACACGTGTCCTGTGCGTCCTGCTGCGTAGGCCTCCCTGCCACCCCCCTTCACCANCCAAAGGCCGCCCATCGCCGGAGCTCACCCTCCACAGCTGACATCATACCAGCAAGAGTTAAGTATACAATCACCCCTCCATCACGAAGTCGTTAGCAGTCAATCCGAGAAACCAAATTATTACAGTACCACACCTCTCAAGTGCTGATGTATTTTGTTTGTGTTAAACTCGAGACAATATATTCGTCCTTCAAATTGAAACAGCCAAAGTCAACATTATTACAAACCCCTTAACCTTCAGGCANGACAATATATTCGTCCTTCAAATTGAAACAGCCAAAGTCAACATTATTACAAACCCCTTAACCTTCAGGCATCATAAAGTCTGTGCCACTAAACATTAACAAAAGACGCTACGTACATTTTGGATGTGTTAAGTCTAAGTAAATACACCGCAAATGATAACAATGCTCATCAACAGACTCGTTCAGTAAATAATTTTATTTATATTTTTTGTTATGTTGTTTATGTCTTTACAGAAGCGTTTCTTGGCTGACTGGGAAACAGGAGTATCGGGAACACGCGTTATGTTTGCCGTTGTAGTTTTTTTAGAACTANGCGTTTCTTGGCTGACTGGGAAACAGGAGTATCGGGAACACGCGTTATGTTTGCCGTTGTAGTTTTTTTAGAACTAAACATATTTATTGGGACTTCATTAATTGCTAGTACATAAATCATTTCAGTTAAAGTACATTATTACATAGTTAACATATGACTTTGTCACAATTTCAGCATTTAAAGCTTTTTGTTAATGTTTTCATTTCTTTTGAGTTGAATGTTTATTTATTTTGAAACGTAATTTTTAAAGCCCCTTAGCTCACGCATAGCTAGATTTNCTTTCTTTTGAGTTGAATGTTTATTTATTTTGAAACGTAATTTTTAAAGCCCCTTAGCTCACGCATAGCTAGATTTGTAATTCTGGACATCACATCTAAATTTTATTTATTTATTTTGGTTTCTTTACATTTCACGTATTTTTACAGTTCTACTTCTTTCATTTGTTTTGTGAACTGAGGTCAATTATCTTTGGAAGTGTTAATTTTTTTGTCATCGCTTTTCTCTTTGCAATTTACCTGATTTAATTAAGTAAATATGACCACGGAGGAATGCATTAAATTACAGAAATGACAAGACTGTGAAGTATCAGGAAGTGACTTCTTTTTTTAATTTCCCCTCTGTGTAAACCCAGTTGCTAATTACTCTCTCTCCTCAGACGCCATGACAAGCAGTACATCATAAAATTTGTCTGTAAGAATTCCTTTAATTTTGTAATTANTGAATTTCCCCTCTGTGTAAACCCCGTTGCTAATTACTCTCTCTCTCCTCAGACGCCATGACAAGCAGTACATCATAAAATTTGTCTGTAAGAATTCCTTTAATTTTGTAATTACCACCCATCATAATGGTAGGAAAGGCGTTAGGTGCCTAGTTGAATTAAATATGCGGGATATGAACTGAAGATGACCAAAACGCACTGCACATAGTTTTGAAATGCTACAACTACGTCTGCTGCCGTCTCCGCCGAAGCTGAATAAGTATGACCCACGTCGGGTATGGTAATGCAAATTTAAATGACTAATACGAATATGTACTGCAAAAAATTTTGTGCTATTTGGATCACAAAATTATTTGAAATTTAAGAATGACATTTATTTAGACTTGAAAATTAATTTTTCTAAATTTCAATAAGGGCGTAATTTAGTCGGACAGTAACCAGAAACTAGCAGATGAGAAGTCATGTTCTAAAACCGTGCCAAATTATGAACGTTTTAAGAATTTTATTTGTTGAACTACAAATGTGCCAGTTTAATTTCTACGCCTCACGTAAACTATCTATTTTGTCTGTTAATATTTTGAGAGGTGATTTAGCAGTTCAGATCTCTTACAACTGATTTGCTATTATTTTTCATTGAAATTTTAATTAAATATTTTTTAATTTCCTGCACACATTAATTTTTTGTTGATGGTAATAAATTCACAATTTTCACATATTTCTTCCTTAATAATACTACAATTATTTGCACACCAATTGCACATCTTATGCTTTGTGTAGATGTTTGGAGTAGTTAGAAATTTATTTTCAAGGGATTTTTCTTGTTTTGAGGGTCTTGTGTTCTTACAACTTGTATGAATTTTTGTCTGTTGCCAGTGTACATTTTGTTGAAGTGTAATGTGTTTCACGTATTTTCTACATTAGTTAAGTGTTCCTTTTAATGTGGCAGAAATAATTTTCATAACTTACTTGACATTAGAAGTAAAAATCAGACATAATTACAGAGCAAATTAAAATACTCAGCATTTTCCCCCACGCTCTGTGTCAGTCAAATGGAAGCCGACTCACGTGGCATCATTTCAGTCCAGCTAGGCGCCACAAGCATAGAGGAAGTAAGCGGTACTATAGGAATTTTGTTATGCATCACTCGCACGCCCGACAAATCACANTTTCTACATTAGTTAAGTGTTCCTTTTAATGTGGCAGAAATAATTTTCATAACTTACTTGACATTAGAAGTAAAAAATCAGACATAATTACGGAGCAAATTAAAATACTCAGCATTTTCCCCCACGCTCTGTGTCAGTCAAATGGAAGCCGACTCACGTGGCATCATTTCAGTCCAGCTAGANAAATGGAAGCCGACTCACGTGGCATCATTTCAGTCCAGCTAGACGCCACAAGCATAGAGGAAGTAAGCGGTACTATAGGAATTTTGTTATGCATCACTCGCACGCCCGACAAATCACAAATTAATTACACATTACAATTTTTCTTTCTCTTTCAACCAAACACTGTGTTTATGTTATTTTCACAGTATGTAGTGAAACCAGCAGTAAACACACTACACACACAAAAATTTAGCGCCCAAACATATGGGTCTAACTATTTTGCAACTAACACTAATAAAATAAAAATCATACAAAGAGAAGTCTTTAAATCTTCACAACTTAATGTTTGTTTAGTTGTTTTCTGTATTTGAGCTGATACAGAGAAGTCACGTAATACCATTGCTTAGATGTTACTAACAACAAATGTTTTCAAAGTTTTTTTGTATAAATTCACTATTGTTATGAAATGTCTGCTTTTTGACATGCTAAATAACAAAATAGGTCAACATTATACCTACAAGCATCCTGTGCCTACAACAGAAGAAAATTCAATCCATCCTCCGACTTTTCTGTGACACTTTCTTACAAGGGCTAGTGCTAATCCTGATAGTATACAGTTGTGCCAATTCAACCAATAACATGATCAAGAAAAAATAATATTTTTGGGGCCTCTGCAAAGTAGTTAAGAGGAATTGCACTGTATGAAAATAGAGAACCAATGTATACAAACCATTATTATATACACATTAATTTGCAGGTATTTAAAATAATCTTGATCACATTTCATGGATGTATTTACTGAGTAAATAAAGTCAAATATAATTTTACCAGCAGTGAATCATAATAACTGTTTTTGAAAAATAAAGCACACAGCAATGTTTATATTTTAATGGACTGAAGACTCTCTACCTTAGCTATATCCTTCTTTCCCCACCTAGAGCTTGTCTCAGCTATGAAGGCACAATTTTGACAGTTTGGTGGAAGTAAACACCAATGTTTATTTTTAGCTTAGGTATCCTGTCATCAGCTGATTGGTAGAGTAGGCATTGTTTATTTACATTTGGTCATTTATCAAATGATCCACTTGTACTGCTTGAGTATACATTAACTGCTTCAACATTTTAGTGTGTTTGTAGATGAACTACTGTCTCAAAAATTACTAGGTTATGGAAGTGACAATAGGAAAGCAGGCATAAAATAAAATATATCAGGAAATTATAATATAGAAGTATAAGAGGAAATAAGTTTAAATTTTGGTACAATTCAAAAATGTATGTGCATGCAGGCTATGTAAGAATCACCATTTTATGCAGCTAAGCTTGCAGTTTTTTTTTTTTTTTTCAATAGCGGCTAGTCTTTGTGTAATATACTTTTTACAAGAACCATTTCTCACAGAAGTACTCGCTTAAGTCTGTAACCTGTAGATCATATGCTGTAAAATCTTCAGTACGCACAGATGTTTAATCACAAAGTCGTGTAGCTTTGTTTAATGTTCTTGATATTTAACTGTAGTTATCAGCAATAACAGTTTGGACATTACATTATATGTCAAACCTGGAAATATTACAAGTTCCGTAAAATTGTCAGACAGCACACTTTAATTCATAATGATAACGTATTATCCTACTAAAAGTGGCATCTTCTCGTTACTGCATTAGCCAACATGCTGTAGCGTAGGACACAAAAGTTGACTATACATTACTATTTTTCCACAGAGCTGTTTTGTGACAACATGAAATAAACTATAGGATGAGTATAAAAGAATACCCCAACTTTGAAGGTCTATAATTTCAAAACCAAACAACCTACATCCTTTATTGCCTAATCAAATGAAACGTGGAACCGTAAAGTTTGTTTACCATACATTCACAAATGTTCAATGTGACCACCACGAAGAGCCCGAACCAAATCTACGTGATAATAAACTTGTTCCACACTCTTGTCAGAATGTCCGGTGTTACAGTTTGGATGGCGTCCGTAATTCTCGTTTTGAGGTCGTCAATGTTAGCTAGCAATGGTGGATGAAACACTTGGTCCTTTATGTACCCCCATAGAAAAAAATTGCACGGGGTAAGATCTGGGCTTCTTGGGGGCCAGTGATGAAGTGCCTGGTCACCAGCTGCTCCTCAACAATTCCATCATTGCTGCAACATCTCGTTCAGGTATCCATGAACAGCTAGGTGCCAATGGGATGGCGCACCGTCTTGCTGGAAAATGAAGTCCTCCGCCACCTCCTCTAACTGAGGAAACAACTACTCTGTAATCATGTCCAAATAAGGGATTCCAGTAACAGTGGGCTCGTGGAAAAAGAAAAGGGCCGAAAACAGTGTCTTTGGATACAGCGCAAAACACCTTCACTTTGGGGGAAGAGCGCTCGTGTTCAGTGGTTTCATGTGGAGGTTCCTGATCCCATATCCGCATGTTGTGCCGGTTCACCTTACCATTTGTATGGAACGTCGCTTCATTGCTAAAAACCAGCTTAGACATGAAGGCATCNAATATATCGCCCCCCTTAGAACCCAAATCGCCCACCGGGGGGCGATCGCCCCCAGGTTGGGAACCACTGGCTTAGATGTTACTAACAACAAATGTTTTCAAAGTTTTTTTGTATCAATTCACTATTGTTATGAAATGTCTGCTTTTTGACATGCTAAATAACAAAATAGGTCAACATTATACCTACAAGCATCCTGTGCCTACAACAGAAGAAAATTCAATCCATCCTCCGACTTTTCTGTGACACTTTCTTACAAGGGATAGTGCTAATCCTGATAGTATACAGTTGTGCCAATTCAACCAATAACATAATCAAGAAAAAATTATATTTTTGGGGCCTCTGCAAAGTAGTTAAGAGGAATTGCACTGTATGAAAATAGAGAACCAATGTATACAAACCATTATTATATACACATTAATTTGCAGGTATTAAAAATAATCTTGATCACATTTCATGGATGTATTTACTGAGTAAATAAAGTCAAATATAATTTTACAAGCAGTGAATCATAATAATTGTTTTTGAAAAATAAAGCACACAGCAATGTTTATATTTAAATGGACTGAAGACTCTCTACCTTAGCTATATCCTTCTTTCCCCACCTAGAGCTTGTCTCGGCTATAAAGGCACAATTTTGACAGTTTGGTGGAAGTAAACACCAATGTTTATTTTTAGCTTAGGTATCCTGTCATCAGCTGATGGGTAGAGTAGCATTAGTATTGTTTATTTACATTTGGTCATTTATCAAATGATCCACTTGTACTGCTTGAGTATACATTAACTGCTTAACATTTTAGTGTGTTTGTAGATGAACTACTGTCTCAAGAATTACTAGGTTATGGAAGTGACAATAGGAAAGCCGGCATAAAATACAATATATCAGGAAATTATAATATAGAAGTATAAGAGGAAATAAGTTTAAATTTAGGTACAATTCAAAAATGTATGTGCATGCAGGCTATGTAAGCCTCACCATTTTGTGCAGCAAAGCTTGCAGTTTTTTTTTTTTTTTTTTTTTTTTTCTTTCTTTCTTTCTTTCTTTCCAATAGCGGCCAGTCTTTGTGTAATATACTTTTTACAAGAACCATTTCTCAAAGAGGTACTTGCTTAAGTCTGTAACCTGTAGATCATATACTGTAAAATTTTCAGTACGCGCACATGTTTAATCACAAAGTCGTGTAGCTTTGTTTAATGTTCTTGAGATTTAACTGTTGTTATCAACAATAACAGTTTGGACATTACATTATATGTCAAACCTGGAAATATTACAAGTTCCGTAAAATTGTCAGACAGCACACTTTAATTCATAATGATAACGTATTATCCTACTAAAAGTGGCATCTTCTCGTTACTGCATTGGCCAACATGCTGTAGCGTAGGACACAAAAGTTGTCTATACATTACTATTTTTCCACAGAGCAGTTTTGTGACAACATGAAATAAACTATAGGGTGAGTATAAAAGAATACCCCAACTTTGAAGGTCTATAATTTTAAAACGAAACAACCTACATCCTTGATTGCCTAATCAAATGAAACGTGGAACCGTAAAGTTTGTTTACCATACATTCACAAATGTTCAATGTGACCACCACGAAGAGCCCGAACCAAATCTACGCGATAATAAACTTGTTCCACACTCTTGTCAGCATGTCCGGTGTTACAGTTTGGATGGCGTCCGTAATTCTCGTTTTGAGGTCGTCAATGTTAGCTAGCAATGGTGGATGAAACACTTGGTCCTTTATGTACCCCCATAGAAAAAAATTGCACGGGGTAAGATCTGGGCTTCTTGGGGGCCAGTGATGAAGTGCCTGGTCACCAGCTGCTCCTCAACAATTCCATCATTGCTGCAACATCTCGTTCAGGTATCCATGAACAGCTAGGTGCCAATGGGATGGCGCACCGTCTTGCTGGAAAATGAAGTCCTCCGCCACCTCCTCTAACTGAGGAAACAACTACTCTGTAATCATGTCCAAATAAGGGATTCCAGTAACAGTGGGCTCGTGGAAAAAGAAAAGGGCCGAAAACAGTGTCTTTGGATACAGCGCAAAACACCTTCACTTTGGGAGAAGAGCGCTCGTGTTCAGTGGTTTCATGTGGAGGTTCCTGATCCCATATCCGCATGTTGTGCCGGTTCACCTTACCATTTGTATGGAACGTTGCTTCATTGCTAAAAACCAGCTATCTGTACTTCCGTAGCAGATGGTCGTTCTGGGCAAGAACGAACGCGCAGAAATCATGTCTCAGTTCTTTATCCCATTCGTTAAGAGCCTGTACAAGTTGTAACCTGTATGGTTTGTACAGCAATCGCTTTTGCAACACTGTTCATACCGTCGATTGAGGGATTTGCATTTCCCGGCTAGCTTGTCGAGTTGATTTTCTCGGACTGTGAACGAATGCTTGTTGAATCTGTTGCACATTCTCTTCGGACATGCGGCCGTCCGGAAAGTTTACCTTTGCAAAGGCACTCTGTGTCACGGAACTGACGAAACCAACGTACGACACTCCACCTATCGAGAGGACGACGTCCGTATTTGCGACGGAATTCACATTCAACAGTTTTAATTGATTCACATTTAGCAAATTGAATAACACAGAANGACGTCCGTATTTGCGACGGAATTCACATTCAACAGTTTTAATTGATTCACATTTAGCAAATTGAATAACACAGAATGCCTTCTGTTGTTCCATCGCCATCGTGATGCGGACTAACACACAACACACGCTCATAGTGCGACGACAGACGCTCCCAGTGTCATCTCTCGGCACATAAAGGAAACATCAGACCGTCCCCTTCACATTGAAATGTCGAATGTGAGCTCGCTAACCCCCTCACCACCTCAAACCGAGAGTTACGAACGCCATCCAAACCGTAACGCTGGACATGCTGACAAGAGCGTGGAAGGAGTTTGATTTTCACGTAGATGTTGTTCGGGCCGCTCATGGTTGTCACATTGAACATTTATGAATGTATGGTAAACAAACTTCACAATTCCAAGGTTAATTTGATTGGTCAATCAAGGTTGTAGGTTGTTTAGTTTTGATATTATAGACCTTCAAAGATGGGGTATTCTTTTATACTCATCCTGTGTATTAATCATTTGTCCAAGAAATAATTTCTTCCTGTGTATTTCTCCATGATCTCTTTGTGTGTCAGCAGGGTTGTCAGAATAGCCATACGTAATATTTGCTTTCATTAGTTCACACATCAGCTGATACTGGCTTTTGTTTATGGAGCATTATTCATTTTGTTTTTGACATGTTACCACATACTGGCTGTCAAAAACTAGCCTTCATAGTCAAGACAGACTCTACCCACCTTCTTGCCCTGGTGTAATGGTTCACGAGTTATGTCATTACACTGAGGTGGTGGAAGTGGAGTGGCTGTGTGGCCCTATGAGGAGGTAAGCAGAGGATAGAGTTGAGATACAGCTAATTTCAGTTGAAGAAAGATAGAAACTGGATGAAAATATATATTATGCTGGATGTTAAATATTACTCACTTTACCATGGATAGCCTAAACATGGGCTACAGCTATAATTACAAATTATGTAAAAAAGCCATTATGAAAAAGAGTACGTGCTACTAAATGTAACAGACTAATAACACAACTAATANTACAAATTATGTAAAAAAGCCATTATGAAAAAGAGTACGTGCTACTAAATGTAACAGACTAATAACACAACTAATAATATCTAATAATATTTACATCACTTGCAAATCATTAAAAAATTAATATACTGCATTCTTCAATACCTAACCTCTTGGCACAGGAGTATATAAAAAGCCAAGGGTCACTTAAATACCTTTAANTATACTGCATTCTTCAATACCTAACCTCTTGGCACAGGAGTATATAAAAAGCCAAGGGTCACTTAAATACCTTTAATGAGAACATTGTGAGACTTGACATCTCCATGTAGTATATGCTTCTCACGGTGGAGGTAATCAAGCGCGCGGGACACACACAGGCCAACCATGAGGATGATTTTGGCAGGGAAAGGGTCTAGCTGTTGCTCATTACGGTCTAAAATCATGTCCCCCAGGCCGACAGTACACTTTTCCATCGCCAGGCAGTCCCGGCCATCGTCTGTGTGCACAAATGCACGGAATCCCACGATGTTAGGGTGATTCAGTGTCCTCAGGATATTAGCTTCTTTGACAATGCGTTCCTTGCACGATGTATTGACTCGGCTTCTGGCTTCAGAAGTCACTCGTTTGATTGCCCAAGGTGAGTTGATGGTGCCATCATGAAGAGAGCGGTCAAGGTTATAAACTCTTACACCTGTAAAGGAAAAATTAGTGGATTTCTCACAACTAGCAATCAAATTTAGCACAGAAATAAAGCAAGCTTCGCAGAAGTTGATAAACAATAACCAAAAATTGATGACCCTGCAAAACTTCACTCACTGCACAATAACTTAAATATAATGAAAATATTCCCAAACAAACACATTTTTATTTATGGTGGAGAATCACATCCACTACCTCCTAACAAAGAGAAGCAGCAAACTGGTTAAAATCATGAGATGTTTAGGCATACATTTACAAAAAATTGAATTTTATCTAGATTACAAGAAAAACCAGGAATGGGTGGCTGTNTGAGATGTTTAGGCATACATTTACAAAAAATTGAATTTTATCTAGATTACAAGAAAAACCAGGAATGGGTGGCTGTCTAACAGTATTATTTTATTCAGCTTTTCCAGAAGTAATTCTTTCCAGTTACCATTCATTTGCAGTAGATTTCACAAAGCATCAGAAATCACCCCTGAGATTGCATTTGCAGTTTGGACAAGTAGCATGACTGGATCACTGGTGCAAAGTTATCTTTAAAGCAGTTTTTACACTACGCAAAATAATGTAAAACCAGTGCAAGATGGCACTCTCATACTAAACCTCAAGGAAAAATATCTCGTGAAAGGCAGATCTTGCATGAAAGCAAGAGATAGAACATGTCCTATTTTTTTTCAGTTTCAGGAGAGTTTTGCATGAAACACGTAATTCTATTGGTTGTTTTCCAATAGTCATGCGACAACCGGTATACAAACTGGACAGGTAGGAGAAGAGCAGAGAATATAGCTATGCAGAGAAGAATCAGGCAAAAAAAAAATTAATTGTGCAAAACACTTGAAAATTTTGTTTTGAAAATGGAGTGGAATTCAGGTAGGGTGGAGACACCAGTTTTGGCCAAGACACCCCTTATGGCCACTTTCATATTATTGGTCCATTTTTAAACAGCAACCAATTCAGAAACCAAGCTTATAAAAAACAGCTGACTTTTAGCTACAGTTTCACACAGTAGCCATTCGAACCCTGATGCAAACAGATGTGATGTCATGGTTTATTGGTTGTGATGTTCTGAAATGTTGACTTTCTTATAAAATTTCTTAAGAGTATTAAGTTTTTTGGAAAATCGCAGAAAATTCATTTGAAGACCTTGAAAGAAGAAACTCAGTTTCCAGGTAAGTAAACATTATATTATTTTAGTGCAGTATGATTATAACTGACATAACCTCAAAAACATAATGAACATGTGCATGGCCATAAAGCCCCTGCTACAATTGCAGTGTCTCATGTCCTCGGTCCTCTGTCCTCAATGACCTCACGAGACACACACACACAATTTGCTGCTACAACAAATGTCCAAATCTGTCCCAACAAGTAGGTTTCAAAAGCAGCTACCAGGTAGCAGTAAATGCTTTGCACCATTTTGTTTTGTATTTGTTTGTTTAGAATCACAAATATTTTGCTGTTATAAATTTGAGGTGTTGATTTTAAAGGCGATTTTGATTATTATAGTTTGTAATGACGCAATATTTTGAATTTTCGGGACACGTGTTTAAATTTCTTTTGTTTTCTTAGGCTTTGGAAAGCTTCGTAATATTTTTATCGGGTTTGAAATTACAGCCGCGGTGGCTTGTTTCCAGTGATAGTACGTTTATCCGGCAGACATTTGCTGTTTTACGGTTATCAGGCGGACGGTTACAGTTTCGTTTCAAACGTCGTCGTTTTCAGTTTTTGTGAAGAGTCAGCATTATTTAGCTTTTTCAGGCTGCGTCGAACAAATTTTATACTAGAAGTTCATTTATCTGGATGTTTAATGCGTCAACAAGTTTTGTTGTACGAGAGGTTCGTTTATGTTGACGGTGGAGTATTAGTTCCTGCGGAGCAGTATCGATAACAAGTGGAAAGCGCGCGTGGCAGCTGCCAGATGCCGTGCCCTTATCTCAGGAGAAGGGGGTGAGAGGCAGCAGACAAAAGACGCGTCTGTCTGTCGCCCTTCGAGCAGTTTCTTCAGTACAAGCTTCACTTCAAGTCAGTCGGCGGCGAGGGCAGCCACCCTTCAGTTCCGTCAAAAATGCTCGTTTAAGTCGCATCGGCCGGGACGATAACCCCCACATCGGTAACTAAACTGTGTTATTTTAATTCTCCGCCGGTGTGGGAGGTAGCAGCATTTAAATTCCTTCGGGACAGTTTTGAGACAGGAATAATAAGTAAACGACTGTGGCACTGTTTTCTGCACTTGAATGGTTAATTGTGAAGGTTCGTACTCTGCATACTGGAACTTCATATGTGAACTGTGAAACTTCAATGATAAGTAAAGTATAGAACAAAATACTCTGGAACTTTATTTCTTAATTAATCGTCGTCAATTTTACTGAGTCTCGTGAACTACCTTGAGTGAAAGCCGAACGTTACGAGTTGTTTATCTATTTTGGTTACCAGTTATTGGAACACGTTTTCTTCATATTAACAATGTATTTTTATCCAAAATGAAATTTCTTCATTAAAATAAATTTTCCTTGAATTTTGCATTTCTGAAATTTCTGTTTTTTATTGAATAATTCAGGCCGTAACTGCAAGGCGCATATTTTTAATTTACAATTAGTTCCGCTCAGCACTGACACACTCCACATTCACTTCGACATCTATGTTTACAACTGTTTTTGTTTACTATTACAGATTACACGCAGATTTTGCCGGTAAATTATTATTCTTATTCTTCCATGAAGGACTCAAGGATCAGGGACAATCAAGGACAAAATTTAAAAATGGACCAATTTGCTGAGGAGTGGGGATAGAGGACAAGCAGGGATGTGGCTCATGACGTCACATGATCACATGAGGACGTCAAAGAGGACAGACGACCGAAGACATCGGAGTACAGGGGACATGGCAATTGTAGCAGGGCCCTTAGTGGGTCAGGTTTTTCCTTCAGTTACTAGTTATGGCCAGTAGGTGGCTATAAGTGTTTACATACTTAGGCACTGTTTATGGCCACATGTTTTTTTATGATAGTAATTTTGGTAATTATTAAGTTCAGGGGCTTTTCTGAAAAACACAAAAAAAAAATTCAAAATTATGATATATTTCTACTCTATTAATCACGTAGAACACGAATATACTAGGGGCGTAGCTTTAAAATAAATACAACATATTTAAAAAAAATTGAACAAAATTGCGAAATGAGCAGTATAGCCAGTTTGTTTACGTTTCTGAACAAAACGTCCTAGAACAACAAAAGTTGCATTAATGGGTTCTGCACCACTTACCTTGTTCATATTCAAGAGAGCGTAATGTTAAAATATGTAGAACATATTTCAAAAACTTGCAAAATATGTTTGTTTACGTCTATTAACGTCAGAGGAATTATACCAGCCCCCTACCTAGGTGAGTCAATTTACATTCTTTTGGTGTTTTACGGTTCTTTTAAATCCCTACAATCCTACATTCGTAGTTTAGTGTAAAACCCTACAAACCATGTTAGTGTAAAACCCTACAAACCTAGGTTAGTGTAAAACCCTACAAACCTAGGTTAGTGTAAAACCAACAATCCTAGGTTAGTTTAAAAATGTAAAATAGTGATTCACCCATCGTGGGGTTAGGTTCTGTTAGGTTGGCACATATTACGAAATTAGTCGGACGTTAATGCCCCTAGTGTATTTGTGTTTTGCATCATTAGTAGAATGGAAATATACCATTTTCCGTGAATTAGTCTTACTTTTTACAGAANATTTATTTTTACGGAAAGGCCCATAAACTTAATAATTACCGTAATTTTAATATTTTATTAAAATAACAAGGCTTACTTAAAAGTTGAAAATTTTTTTGTAATTATGTAGCGTAGCATATGTATGAACATTCTCAATTTTCTCTGATAATAGCCTAGCTTCTATTACTTGTAAACAACAATATTATAATGCATTTTTAGGCAAAAAAATATTTATAGCAAGCATTCTGTATCGTTTTAGTTAGATCAGTCCCTAGTGGCTATAAATATTATTTTTACATAAAATTTTTTTTATAATATTGGTGTAATAGGCTATACGTTATGATGAAAACAAAAAAGTATAGATTATTCTATACACATGCTAAACTTCATAATTACCCTATTTTATTAATATTGTATAATTTTTAATTACAGTTTTGGTAATTATTAAGTTTAGGGGTTTTTCTGTAAAAAAAAAAAATCCCGGAAAATGGTATATTTCCACTCTACTAATGATGCAGAACATGAATATACAAGGGGCATTAATGTACGACTAGTTTTTTTAATATGAGCCCACCTAACCTAACAGAACCTAACCCCACGATGGGTGAATCACTATTTTGCATTTTTAAACTAACCTAGGATTGTACGGCTCTAAACTAACCTAGGATTGTAAGGTTNGTTTTTAATTAACCTAGGGTTTTAAACTAACCTAGGATTGTATGGTTTTAAACTAACCCAGGTTTTAGGGCTTCAAACAAACCTAGGATTGTAGGATTTTAAACTAACCTACGATTTTAGGGTTTTATAATAACCTACTATTGTAGGGTTTTACACTAAAGTAGGATTGTAGGGTTTTAAATCAATGTACGATTTAAGGGTTTTACACTAGCATAGGATTGTAGGGTTTCACACTAAACTATGAATTTAGGATTTTAGGGATTTAAAGGAACCGTAAAACATACCAACAGAATATCAATTTACTCACCGGATATACTTCCTCTGTCAACGGCCAATTCAACCTTACCTCACTTGACGGAACACAGTGTTCCACAAATCCGGCACATACGCAAATCTAACGCACTGAATCACTCGTTTTCAGCCGAATATAACGCAATGAAACACTCACTTACAGTAAAACATAACGCACAGAAGCACTCGTTATAGCTTTCTCCGTTTTTAAATCCGTCGGATTAGGACGACAAGAATCATACCGACAAAGGCGCGATGGCAACTGACCAGGTTAAAAATTTACCGTTAAAATGCACGTAATGACATCTGTGGCCGCTAGGTAGCATGGAATTAGCAATGCACAGCCATTATTAATGACGGTAGACGTTAATAGACTAAACAAACAAATTTCACACTTTTTTTTAATATGTTCTACTTAGTTTAACATTACGCTCTCTTGAATATGAACTAGGTAAGCTGTGCAGAAGCCATTAATGCAACTTTTGTTGGTCTCAGACGTTTCGTTCAGAAACGTAAACAAACTGGCTATACTGCTCATTTCGCAATTTTGTTCAATTTTTTAAAATATGTTGTAGTTATTTTAAAGCTACGCCCCTAGTATATTCGTGTTCTACGTGATTAGTAGAGTAGAAATATATCATAATTTTGAATTTTTTTTTTTTGTGTTTTTCAGAAAAGCCCCTAAACTTAATAATTACCACTGTTTCTTTACAGAAAAATTGCCACAAGAATCAATCATAAAGGGGAAGTAGAAAAAATTAAGAAGCGAATTCAATATTCACCTTGCAAAGTAACCAATCTCTAAAGGCAATTAAGAAGGAATACAAGTATATTTCATTTCATATAAGAAGGCCACACTCTGACAGTCAGTGAGTGGCAAATTCACGTATTCAAAACAAACAACGTGCCATTTACAAAATCCTGTGTCAGCTGATGCATGAACGAACAAAAGTTAATGTTACATTGGCTATTCTGAGTCCACTGCTGACGCACTTTTGACAAGCCGAAAATACGCAATAAAAAAAAGAGTTCCAAGCTTAATTAATACATTTTATTTTACGTGGTCATAAAACAGCGGTTTTTAGTGTTGAAAACTAAACTTCGTGCTAAAGTAGAAATGTATAGGTGTTCAAAATTAAAGTCACATTAAAACAATCCATATCCAAATGAAACGCAATTTCAAAAACTTTTTTCACGTCTTATCCTCTCCTCTCCAACACGGCTTTCCTCATGTGTTTGATATTATTTCCAAAAGCATACAGAAATATTGCATAATATTGTTTATTGTTGGTTTATTGTTTCTAATAATCTGACGAAAAATATTTCAAATTCCTTTCGTTCAGAGCCAGTAATAGAACAACAGTAAACTTCACAAAGGCGCTACATTTTGAAAAACAAAATGTGACTCAGAGCACGCGCTGAAATGTGCGCGCCATCTGTGAGGTTATTTTCAAAGTATAACAAGCCAGAAGAGAATAGCTTTCATTTGCTTTATATAATAAATTTACGAACATAAACCAATAGTTTTATTTTTCGCGAGCTCTACATAATTTTTAAAGTAACATATATTTTGTGTACAGCGTTTATGAACGAACCTACACACACCCTCAAAACAATCTCGCCTCCTACCGCGTCACCCAAGTAGTTCACCAATTGCCGCACGAAGCAGCACGTACTTGGAGCGCTGACTCGTCGCACCCAGTTAATGGTGAATGGGTACATAAATGTAAAGTAAGCATTGGCGCGGCGATCGTCAACTATCAAGATGTGGCCTTCATATATGAGATGTACTATAGCTACAGCAAGTAAGCTATATAATGTTCCAAGGACAAAACTGAGAAATAAATTATCCCACATTTCTCCAGCAGAATNGTGAATGGGTACATAAATGTAAAGTAAGCATTGGCGCGGCGATCGTCAACTATCAAGATGTGGCCTTCATATATGAGATGTACTATAGCTACAGCAAGTAAGCTATATAATGTTCCAAGGACAAAACNATCAAGATGTGGCCTTCATATATGAGATGTACTATAGCTACAGCAAGTAAGCTATATAATGTTCCAAGGACAAAACTGAGAAATAAATTATCCCACATTTCTCCAGCAGAATCCACAGGACATTGTGGACCTCATTCTGTCTTTGGCAAATATATAGAGGACATGTTAGTCCAGTGGATCGTTGATTGTGCGAGCATGGGATTTCCAGTACACAAAGAGGATTTTTGCTCTTNGAGGACATGTTAGTCCAGTGGATCGTTGATTGTGCGAGCATGGGATTTCCAGTACACAAAGAGGATTTTTGCTCTTGAGTAAAAAAAACTGTTGGATGAAGGGAATGTACAGCAGAACCTTTTTTCACAATAACCGCCCTGTTAAAAAATTGTAGTATTCTTTTTTAAAGAGACATCCTGTCATATCACGGAAACACGGTGGGTGCATTAACCAAGCTAGGGGTGCAATAACTGAGGAAAAGATAAGGCCTTGGTTTCAAGAAGTAAAGACTTCATTAAAAGATGATTCTAATGTCTTGAAAGACCCCAATAAGGTTTTTAACATGGATGAAACTGGTTTATTTTTAATTCCAAAGGGTGATTTGATTTTAGGACCTCGCGGTCGACAGATTTATGACGAATCTTCCAATTCAGATAAGGAAAACATTACCACATTGTTTGCAGCAAATGTGAATGGTAAATTTTCTTCACCTCTAACAGTTTATAAGTATACAAGAATACCTGCCAACGTAATAAAATCCGCTTTCCCTGAATGGGGTATTGGAAAAACAGAGAATGGGTGGATGACGGGAGAACAGTTTTTTTAAAATACATTACAAATGTGTTTCTACCATTTTTGATAAAGTCTGATCTCCCCCGCCCAGTCATAGTATTTCTTGATGGACATAGGTCTCATCTCACAATACATCTTAGTAGTTTTGCAGAGAGAACCTAATTATTTTAGTCGCTCTCTACCCAATCTTTACTCACATTTTACAGCTACTAGAAGTGACAGTATTTGAACCCCTAAAACACAACTGGAAGAAAATAGTTAGAAAATGGCAAATTGACAATAGTAACAAAGAGATCACAAAAGCAGAGGTCCCTTTGACTTTATCAAAAATAATATATGAACCAAGTAAAGAGAAAAATGTTAAAGCTGGGTTTGAATCAACAGACCTGTATCCTTTTGATGCAGATAAAATGGACTATACAAAATGTATTGTTCGCAAGTTGGCAACTTTGCAACAAGAAAAACATGTTGAAAACGAAGAGAACATGACACATCTACAGTACATTGAGTCTAAAATTGGTGGTGATCTACTTCAACAATGTAGGCCACATACTTTCCTGTTTAATGTGTGGAAATTTTTTTTTTTTAAGACTCTCAGCTGACTCCATGTAGTAATGAACCAGTCAATGAAATTTTGAATGATATCATTTAACAAGAAGCTGAGCTAGATGGCAGAGTTGTTTTCAATGTTACAAATTAAAATTATCATGATTACAGCAAACCACTTCCTGCTATAAGAGCTTTAAAGACTTCTCTTTATTGTACTGTGTTAAGTAACAAATAATAAAATTTGTAGTGTGAAAAGAAAGAGAATGTTTAAATTAATAATTATGTAGGTTTTGTTGGGCATGCATGTGATGCTTGGAAGAATTACTACAGCGCAGTTTCCTTTCTCTTGGTTCGTGGCTTCTACTGTAGCTGAAATATAATGACGCCAGGCGAATCGGCTTCCCTTTGTTTAACACTGAGCGTGGTAAAAATGCTTTTATCTTTAAAATGCAATGAAAGTATGACCGATTATTAATATTAAAACCAGGTAGGTAATTAATGTGATACTTTTGACACATTAGCAGTAATCATTAATGAATTCTGAATTACGTGAAGACACATTTACCCTTTTGCATGTAGTGTAACGTTGGCACACGCATAGTTACAAAGTTATAGCCGGCATTAAGTTGCCACTCAGCTATAACTTTCCACTCGACTAGCTCAAGACGGTGTAACACGAGACTCTGTAAATTGGACACCAATTATATATGAAATAAAGTCAAGTTCCAGTGTATTTGTTCTATTCTTTTATTTACTAGTTAGGTGTGACAGTTCACATACAAAGTTCAGATATGCAGAGTACGAAATGTTCACAGATAAACATACAAGTGCATAACAGCGCCACAGTCGTTTACGAATTATTACATTTCTTAAAAACTGGCCCGAAGAAATAAGAAATGCAGCGACCTCCCACACCGGCGTAGAAATAATCTCGTAAGTTCAAGTTCAAATTTGCTGATGTGGGGGTTACCGTCACACCTGACGCAGCCTAGGCGAGCAGACAACTGCCTTGAGTGGCAACTGACTTCCAACTGACTTGAAGGGCGACAGGCACACGTGTACTTGTGCTGCCTGTCACCCCCCCTCTCCCCAGATAAGGGCCCGGTGTGAGCTTTCACGCACGCTCTTCCTTTGTTATCGAAACTGCGTTGTACAAAACTAAAACTGTCTACGCTGTCTAAAAATTTCTAAATAATGCTGACGCTTACTGAAAACTACGACGTTCGAAATGAAACTGCAAACGTATGCCCGATAAACAAACTATCACGGTAAAATGAACCACCACTGCTTTAATTTTGAATACCGATAAAAGTATTAAGAAGCTTAGCAAAGCTAAAGAAAATAAAACATGTGTCCCGAAAAATAAGAATACTGCGTCATTACAGTAGACATAGACAAAACAAAACATTTCATATCCTTTGCATGAAATAAAACACTAAAAAATAAAAATTACATTTGAGAATAAAATATTAAAACAATTTTCAAATACTACACAAAACATAAGCCATTCATTTGGTGTGTGAAAACTANATTAAAACAATTTTCAAATACTACACAAAACATAAGCCATTCATTTGGTGTGTGAAAACTATAGTTTTCTTGCAGAAATTATATGTGGAAAAATTTAGAAATCAATGATAAATGAAAAATAATCAGTGCAGAAAATCCAGAAATATTAATCCAATCAATAAAAATATTTGCNTTAGTCGGACGTTAATGCCCCTAGTGTATTTGTGTTTTGCATCATTAGTAGAATGGAAATATACCATTTTCCGTGAATTATTTTTATTTTTACGGAAAGGCCCCTAAACTTAATAATTACCGTAATTTTAATATTTTATTAAAATAACAGAAGGCTTATTTAAAAGTTTAAAACTATTTTTTGTAATTATGTAGCGTAGCATATGTATGAACATCCTCAATTTTCTCTGATAATAGCCTAGCTTCTATTACTTATAAACAACAATATTGTAATGCATTTTTAGGCAAAAAATAATATTTATAGCAAGCATTCTGTATCGTTTGGTTAGATCAGTCCCTAGTGGCTATAAATATTATTTTTACATAAAAAATCTTTATAATATTGGAGTAATAGGCTATACGTTATGATGAAAACAAAAAAGTATAGATTATCCTATACACATGCTAAACTACATAATTACCCTATTTTATTAATATTATATAATTTTTAATTACAGTTTTGGTAATTATTAAGTTTAGGGGTTTTTCTGTAAAAAAAAAAAAAATCCCGGAAAATGGTATATTTCCACTCTACTAATGATGCAGAACACCAATATACAAGGGGCATTAATGTACGACTAGTTTTTTAATATGTGCCCACCTAACCTAACAGAACCTAACCCCACGATGGGTGAATCACTATTTTAAATTTTTTAACCTAACCTAGGATTGTAGGGATTTAAATTAACCTAGGGTTTTAGGGTTTTAAACTAACCTAGGATTGTATGGTTTTAAACTAACCTAGGTTTTAGGTCTTTAAACAAACCTAGGATTGTAGGATTTTAAACTAACCTACGATTTTACGGTTTTATACTAACCTACTATTGTAGGGTTTTACACTAACGTAGGATTGTAGGGTTTTAAATTAATGTACGATTTTAGGGTTTTACACTAGCATAGGATTGTAGGGTTTCACACTAAACTATGAATTTAGGATTTTAGGGATTTAAAGGAACCGTAAAACATACCAACAGAATATCAATTTACTCACCAGATATACTTCCTCTGCCAACGGCCAATTCAACCTTACCTCACTCGACGGAACACAGTGTTCCACAAATCCGGCACATACGCAAATCTAACGCACTGAAATACTAGTTTTCAGCCGAATATAACGCAATGAAACACTCGTTTACAGTAAAACATAACGCACAGAAGCACTCGTTATTGCTTTCTCCGTTTTTAAATCCGTCGGATTAGGACGACAAGAATCATACCGACAAAGGCGTGATGGCGACTGACCAGGTTAAAAATTTACCATTAAAATGCACGTAATGACATCTGTGGCCGCTAGGTAGCGTGGAATTAGCAATGCACAGCCATTATTAATGACGGTAGACGTTAATAGACTAAACAAACAAATTTTGCAATTTTTTTTATATGTTCTACTTATTTTAACATTACGCTCTCTTGAATATGAACTAGGTAAGCTTTGCAGAAGCCATTAATGTAACTTTTGTTGGTCTAGGACGTTTCCTTCAGAAACGTAAACAAACTGGCTATACTGCTCATTTCGCAATTTTGTTCAATTTTTTTAAATATGTTGTACTTATTTTGAAGCTACGCCCCTAGTATATTCGTGTTCTACGTGATTAGTAGAGTAGAAATATATCATAATTTTGAATTTTTGTTTTGTGTTTTTCAGAAAAGCCCCTAAACTTAATAATTACCACTGTTTCTTTACAGAAAAATTGCCACAAGAATCAATCATAAAGGGGAAGTAGAAAAAATTAAGAAGCGAATTCAATATTCACCTTGCAAAGTAACCAATCTCTAAAGGTAATTAAGAAGGAATACAAGTATAGTTCATTTCATATAAGAAGGCCACATTCTGACAGTCAGTGAGTGGCAAATTCACGTATTCAAAACAAACAACGTGCCATTTACAAAATCCTGTGTCAGCTGATGCATGAACGAACAAAAGTTAATGTTACATTGGCTATTCTGAGTCCACTGCTGACGCACTTTTGACAAGNAGGCATGAACGAACAAAAGTTAATATTACATTGGCTATTTTGAGTGCACTGCCGACGTACTTTCGACAAGACAAAAATACGCAATAAAAAAAAAAGAGTTCCAAGGTTAACTAATACATTTTATTTTACGTGGTCATAAAATAGCTGTTTTTAGTGTTAGAAAAAAAACTTTGTGCTAAAGTAGAAATGTATAGGTGTTCAAAATGAAAGGTACATTAAAACAATCTGTATCCAAACAAAACACAATTTCAAAACCTTTTTTCACGTCTTATCCCCCTCTCCAACCTGGTCCGGCTTTCCTCATGTGTTTGATATTATTTCCAAAAGCATACAGAAATATTGCTAAATATTGTTGATTTATTGTTTCTAATAATCTGACGAAAAATATTTCAAATTCCTTTTGTTCAGAGCCAGTAATAGAACAACAGTAAACTTCACAAAGGCGCTACCTTTTGAGAAACAAAATGTGACTCAGAGCACGCGCTGAAATGTGCACGCCATCTGTGAGGTTATTTTCAAAGTATAACAAGCCAGAAGAGAATAGCTTTTGTTTGCTTTATATAATAAATTTACAAACATATACCAATAGTTTTATTTTTCGCGAGCTCTACATAATTTTTAAAGTAACATATATTTTGTGTACAGCGTTTACAAACGAACCTACACACGCCCTCGAAACAATCTCGCCTCCTACCGCGTCACCCAAGTAGTTCACCAATTGCCGCACGAAACAGCACGTACTTGGAGCGCTGACTCGTCGCACCCAGTTAATAGTGAATGGGGGGACATAAATGTAAAGTAAGCATTGGCGCGGCTATCGTAAACTGTCAAGATGTGGCCTTCATATATGAGATGTACTATAGCTACAGCAAGTAAGCTATATAATGTACCAAGGACAAAACTGAGAAATAAATTATCCCACATTTCTCCAGCAGAATCCACAGGACATTGTGGACCTCATTCTGTCTTTGGCAAATATATAGAGGACATGTTAGTCCAGTGGATCGTTGATTGTGCGAGCATGGGATTTCCAGTACACAAAGAGGATTTTTGCTCTTCAGTAAAAAAACTGTTGGCTGAAGGGAATGTACAGCAGAATCTTTTTTCACAATAACCGCCCTGTTAAAAAATTGTATTATTCTTTTTTAAAGAGACATCCTGTCATATCACGGAAACACGGCGGGTACATTAACCAAGCTAGGGGTGCAATAACTGAGGAAAAGATAAGGCCTTGGTTTCAAGAAGTAAAGACTTCATTAAAACATGATTCTAATGTCTTGAAAGACCCCAATAAGGATTTTAACATGGATGAAACTGGTTTCTTTTTAGTTCCAAAGGGTGATTTGATTTTAAGACCTCGCGGTCGACAGATTTATGACGAATCTTCCAATTCAGATAAGAAAAACATTACCACATTGTTTGCAGCAAATGCGAATGGTAAGTTTTCCTCACCTCTAACAGTTTATAAGTATACAAGAATACCTGCCAACGTAATCAAATCCGCTCTCCCTGAATGGGGTATTGGAAAAACAGAGAATGGGTGGATGACGGGAGAACAGTTTTTTTTTTAAATACATTACAAATGTGTTTCTACCATTTTTGATAAAGTCCGATCTCCCCCGCCCAGTCATAGTATTTCTTGATGGACGTGGGTCTCATCTCACAATACATCTTAGTAGTTTTGCAGAGAGAACCTAATTATTTTAGTTGCTCTCTACCCAATCTTTACTCACATTTTACAGCTACTAGAAGTGACAGTATTTAGACCCCTAAAACACAACTGGAAGAAAATAGTTAGAAAATGGCAAATTGACAATAGTAACAAAGAGATCACAAAAGCAGAGGTCCCTTTGACTTTATCAAAAATAATATATGAACCAAGTACAGAGAAAAATGTTAAAGCTGGGTTTGAATCAACAGACCTGTATCCTTTTGATGCTGATAAAGTGGACTATACAAAATGTATTGTTCGCAAGTTGGCAACTTTGCAACAAGAAAAACATTTTGAAAACGAAGAGAACATGACACATCTACAGTACATTGAGTCTAAAATTGGTGGTGATCTACTTCAACAATGTAGGCCACATACCACTTTCCTGTTTAATGTGTGGGGCAATTTTTTTTTTAAGACTCTCAGCTGACTCCATGTAGTAATGAACCAGTCAATGAAATTTTGAATGATATCATTTAACAAGAAGCTGAGCTAGATGGCAGAGTTGTTTTCAATGTTACAAATTAAAATTATCATGACTACAGCAAACCACTTCCTGTGTTAAGTAACAAATAATAAAATTTGTAGTGTGAAAAGAATGAGAATGTTTAAATTAATAATTATGTAGGTTTTGTTGGGCATGCATGTGATGCTTGGAAGAATTGTTACAGCGCAGTTTCCTTTCTCTTGGTTCGTGGCTTCTACTGTAGCTGAAATATAATGACGCCAGGCGAATCGGCTTCCCTTTGTTTAACACTGAGCGTGGTAAAAATGCTTTTATCTTTAAAATGCAATGAAAGTATGACCGATTATTAAGATCAAAACCGGGTAGGTAATTAATGTGATACTTTTGACACATTAGCAGTAATCATTAATGAATTCTGAATTACGTGAAGACACATTTACCCTTTTGCATGTAGTGTAACATTGGCACACGCATAGTTACAAAGTTATAGCCGGCTTTAAGTTGCCACTCAGCTATAACTTTCCACTCGACTAGCTCAGGACGGTGTAACACGAGACTCTGTAAATTGGACGCCAATTATATATGAAATAAAGTCAAGTTCCAGTGTATTTGTTCTATTCTTTTATTTACTAGTTAGGTGACACAGTTCACATACGAAGTTCAGATATGCAGAGTACGAAACGTTCACAGATAAACATACAAGTGCATAACAGCGCCACAGTCGTTTACGAATTATTACATTTCTTAAAAACTGGCCTGAAGAAATAAGAAATGCAGCGACCTCCCACACCGGCGTAGAAATAATCTCGTAAGTTCAAGTTCAAATTTGCTGATGTGGGGGTTACCGTCACACCTGACGCAGCCTAGGCGAGCAGACAACTGCCTTGAGTGGCAACTGACTTCCAACTGACTTGAAGGGCGACAGGCACACGTGTACTTGTGCTGCCTGTCACCCCCCCTCTCCCCAGATAAGGGCCCGGTGTGAGCTTTCACGCACGCTCTTCCTTTGTTATCGAAACTGCGTTGTACAAAACTAAAACTGTCTACGCTGTCTAAAAGTTTCTAAATAATGCTGACGCTTACTGAAAACTAAGACGTTCGAAATGAAACTGCAAACGTATGCCCGATAAACAAACTATCACGGTAAAACGAACCACCACTGCTTTAATTTTGAATACCGATAAAAGTATTAAGAAGCTTAGCAAAACTAAAGAAAATAAAACATGTGTCCCGAAAAATAAGAATACTGCGTCATTACAGTAGACATAGACAAAATAAAACATTTCATATCCTTTGCATGAATAAAACACTAAAAAATAAAAATTACCTTTGAGAATAAAATATTAAAACAATTTTCAAATACTACACAAAACATAAGCCATTCATTTGGTGTGTGAAAACTATAGTTTTCTTGCAGAGATTATACGTGGAAAAATTGAGAAATCAATGATAAATGAAAAATAATCAGTGCAGAAAATCCAGAAATATTAATCCAATCAATAAAAATATTTGCTGTTGTTCAAATTACGAAAATCAGTTGTAATAGATCTGAACACTAAATCACCTCTCAAAAATTAGAAATCAAAATTCATAATTTACGTGAGAAATTAAAATTTAACTGGCTCATAGTATACTCAGAAATTATTCTTGTTAAAATGTTCATAGTTTTGCACGGCTACAGAACAGGAGATCTTATCTGCTGGCTTCTCGTTAATGTCCGATCCAATAGTTACACCCTTCTTTAATTTCAGGAAAATAATTGAAAATCCAAAAATCACTCTCTTGAAAATTCAAGTTAATTTTATAATCAACTGTTTAAAATGATTGCAGTGCACATACGTAACAGTTCTTTAAAACTGCAGTACCATACCAGATGTAGGCCATACTTATTCAGTACTGGTGGAGACGACAGCTCACGTAGTTTTGTGTAGCACTTCAAAACTACCGCAATGCGTTTAGGGTCTCTTCTTTATCGTGCCCAGCATATTTAAACACAGGCGCCTCTCGTACAACTTTCTTAAAATTATGATGGCGGTAAGTGCAAAATTAATAAACTCTTGCAGAAAAAATGTTAAGATGTACCGCTGTCCATAGTGTCTAGAGAGATTGGGTCAATCAAAAAGGGTTCACACAATGACACTAATTAAAAATGATAAATTCCAAGATATTAGTCACTTCGTGAGATGTGGCACTTATCAGAACTGTAATTAAATGACTTGTCAGAACTTTAATTAAATGCATTCCTCTATGGCAAAGCATGCTTCATTAAGCCAGATAAAGTGCAAAGAGAAAACTGAGACAAAATAATTAACAATTCCAATGATAATTGAGCTTAGTTCAGATAGCAAAAGAAAAGAAATAGAACTGTCAAAATACATGAAATGTAAACAAACAAGTAAATAAATAACAATTTTGAGGTGATGTCCTGAATTATAATTCTAAGTATTCCTGAGAATAGGGGCTTTAAGATTACGTTCAAAATAAATAAACATTAAATTCAAAACAAACTAAAAGATAAACAAATGGCGTTAAATGCTGAAATCTTTATACTGCTGAATAAATGGAAGCTCATGATCTAGTAGGCCAAAATATTCCTAAAACAGTTGGATCCATCTATAGGCCAAGATCTTCACCTATCATCTTAAAAACATTGATATGGAAAACCTCTTGTCCCCTTCAATAAGTTTATCCAATTTGATTGTTACCCCTGGACTCACTTTCCTCCCGATTGATTCAAATATTCCCTCAACATCAGTTATGACTTTCCACTAACATAGATAGACAATCAACTTCTGATACTCCACGATCCAATGACAGTAAATTAAAAAGCTAAAGTAAGCCTACTGGTATCCAAATAACACCTCCAAAAACACTAGCAACAGTTTTTAAAGAGCTGATCAGATAGCCAGATACTAAAAATCCTAAAGGTAAGAAGGAAAAATAAATTACACACTAAGTAATGACAAGTGATGAGTGGTTGGAATTTCCCATGCTAATGGAAGAAAAGAAAGAGAAGGAAAAAAAATGAAAGAAAATTGAAACGTGAATTAAATAGGAAACAGAGAGAAGCCTGCAAGGTACTAAAAGTAGCCTGTGGGATAACAAAAAAGCAAGCACAGAAGTCTAGGATTTCCAAATCTAATCCAAATAGCTCAGATGAATGGGTTGAAAGTGGGGACAGTCTAGATGTTGAATTAGGGGAGTTAGATGACCCTGAGGACATAGAATTGAGTGGTACAGGAAATTTTCAAGTGGGAAATTTGGTTTTGGCAAAATTTTGTCTCGCATGGAAAAAATCTCTGTGTGACAGCACAAGTAGATGGATGTGATTTTGAAAAAAAATATCTGATTATGAGTTTGATATTCAATGTTTAAAATGCGCAGACACAAAAAAAAAAGAATTCGTAATCATTGAGAATGACATATTACTAATCAATATTTTGGACATTGTCAGTAAATTACCAGATCCAATCCTTAAAGAAGAGGGTTGGATGTTGGTAAATGTATTTTCTGGAGCTGACAAAACAGATGAGAAACACTAAAATAGTAACATTATTTCAAACTAGGCTAGCCTATTAGTGACAATTTTTTTAATTAAGAACTCCATTTTATAAATGTCATATCCCTTTTTTTGTCATTTAAGCCTCACTTACAGCCTATGTCTAGGCATATTTCAGTTTATAACAATGCCTTCATGTCTAATTAAATGATTTTTCCTGTTTTTTATTTAATAAACCTGAATTTGGTAGCTGAATTTTAAGATTAATTTGGCTGGCCATAAGTGGAGAAAGTGATGGCTATAACTAACTACAGAGTGGCCAAAAGTAGTAAAATCAGTCATTAAAAATTTAAATTTTTTAAATCTTTTGGAAATGATGTATATTTGACTATATGACAAGATTCAAAAAACTACAAACTTTAAATCTTCCATAATCAATAGGATGTAAGGTTGTATTGCTCCAAGTATTTTTGCAGTTTGTTATGATAAATGTATAAATAGCTTATTTTATAGTTTACAAAATATTTCTTTAAGTTGTTGGGTGCTTTACTTCATTGTTATAGATAGTTAAGGTAGACTATAGCCATAGTGTGAAGTATTGTTTATTGTGTGCACGTGTGTGTTGTTCGCATAGGGTGTAAAAGTGCTTGTATTATTTTTAATTATATAAATTTCTTTATAAGTGAGGTTAGCTTATAAGTTAAGTGTGTAATACTACTAGCACAGAGAATAAAAAAAATATTAAACAATGTAAAAAAACTATTGGAGGGAGGTGTGCAGGGGATGTGGGAAGGTATGATAGTGGGGTACGGTGTGACCAGTGCGGTGGCTGGTATCATGCAGATTGTGTGGGGATCAGAGAGAGGGAACCAGGCTCACTACGGCAGCATGAGTGGAGGTGTGAGGGATTTGTAGGAGGAAAGGAATTAGTGGTGGTGGCAGAAAATACACTAAGAGTATAAAAGGAAACTCAAATAGGTGGGGAATGTGGAAACTGGATTTGGGAAATGCTGATGGGGAACCTTGTAGAGGGTGTGCCAGTGACAAGAATGGAAGTGGCTAAGGAGGAGAGTTGGAAAGGTGAAATTGTAGNGGGAACCTTGTAGAGGGTGTGCCAGTGACAAGAATGGAAGTGGCTAAGGAGGAGAGTTGGAAAGGTGAAATTGTAGAATTGATGATTAGGAAAGAGAGGGAAATGACGCACAGGATTGAGAGGGTGGAGGAAACGATCCGGAATGAGATGGGTAAGTGTACAGAAGTTAGAGGAATAGTTGGAAGGCATAAAGGTTGAGTTAGGCAAAATGCAAGCTTGTGTACAGAAGTATCTGCAGGAGGAGAAGCAGAGGAGAAGGGAGGCAGAGATTGACATGGTAAAATTGAGGAGGAGGATAGAGGAGCTGGAGACAGTAGAAAGGGAAAAGGCANAAGGGAGGCAGAGATTGACATGGTAAAATTGAGGAGGAGGATAGAGGAGCTGGAGACAGTAGAAAGGGAAAAGGCAATAGGTGACACTAGGAATCAAATAAGGATACAGGAGCGGGAAATAGTAGCAAGGGATAAGGCAATAGTAGACAGCAGGAAGCAAACAAGGATAGTTGAGCGGGAAACAGTATGTAGCNAAGGGAGGCAGAGATTGACATGGTAAAATTGAGGAGGAGGATAGAGGAGCTGGAGACAGTAGAAAGGGAAAAGGCAGTAGGTGACACTAGGAATCAAATAAGGATACAGGAGCGGGACATAGTAGCAAGGGATAAGGCAATAGTAGACAGCAGGAAGCAAACAAGGATAGTTGAGCGGGAAACAGTATGTAGCNCATAGTAGCAAGGGATAAGGCAATAGTAGACAGCAGGAAGCAAACAAGGATAGTTGAGCGGGAAACAGTATGTAGCAAACAAGAAGTGGTGGAAGGCAAGAAGCAGTATGTTGAGGCTTGCACCCACAGTTACCCACCATCCACTGTTACCCGCGCTTATTTGAATTTCTTCACGTTGATATTCGAAAGCACTGGGTAGAACACAGGCCTCCCGAGTGATGCACACTTCCACACCACCCAGTCAGCCCTACAGGGCAGTTTGCACAAGGGTTAGAGAATTGACACGCTGGTAAACTTCCCTGAGCGATGTCGCCTTACACCGGAGCTTTGACTTCCTATGAGAGAAGCTCGCGGGCTCACTCCAATCCAGCTGGGTCTGGGTCCTAGGTCACCCGGAGGAGCAAGCTCCCCCAGAGGGCCCCCGGACCCCAAGAAGCAACCCATCCCAAGGCTGGCGGTCTTTTAAGCCTATCGATGAGGTACGCCCACTGGCAATCCAAGGATGCACCTGGCGATTCCTTACACACCCATTGGGGCCGGTACAGCATCAGTGTCAAACCAGAAGCCTACAACATCGATAGGCATACCGGAGGGGTAGAAAGACGGCTGGTCAAAGGAAAGGTAACAAGGGTGGTGCAGGAGGAGGCTGGTGGCAGGGATCAAGGAAGAGGTGAAGTAGACAATGGGAGGCAGGTGGGTGGAAGGGACATAAAGCAGGACAGGGTTGTAGGAAATGCACCAGAAGTGGTTTTCCTAGGCAGCTCGATCGTAAAGGGGGTGGAGTTGAGAGAAATCAGGAAAGGAAATACTTATAAAGTAGTTTTTGGTGGCGCAAAAATCAAGGACTTGGAGGAAAGAGTCAAAAATATTAGAGGTAGCAAGGTGGCAAAGGTGGTTTTAATTCATGTAGGGGGAAATGACCTGGCTCGAAAGGTGGTGGGACAAGAGGTAGAGAGGGACCTCAGGGGGTTACTAAGTAAAGTACAGGAGAAGTTCCCAAGAGTTAGGACAGTAGTTNCAAGAGGTAGAGAGGGACCTCAGGGGGTTACTAAGTAAAGTACAGGAGAAGTTCCCAAGAGTTAGGACAGTAGTTAGTGGCGTGCTGGTTAGAAAGGGAATAACTTACAGAAAGGCAGTAGCAGCGAGTGAGGTTTATGAGAGAGTATGTAGGAAGTTGGGAGCTACATTTATAGATGGTTGGACATGGGTAGGCTGGGAAAGTGTAGGAAGGGACCAGGTACACCTGACAGAGCAGGGAAAGAGGATCTTAGGGGATCTGCTACGTAGGGAAGCAGCTGGCTGTTTGGAGAGGGCCAAGGATGAGCAGTGAGTGCTTAAATAGCAACTAGAGAGGGGCAAGGTAACAGAAGTGGAGAAAAATGGAGAGACAAGCACTGATGAGGCAGGGGCGGAGAGTGAGGGTAAGCAAAGTAGGAGGGTAATGCAGCATCTTAGCATAAAGTTAATGGTAGTGAACTGTAGGAGTGTGTACAGCAAGCTGGAGGGCTTTTGGGGTAAGGTAGAAGGATATGGAACGGATATAGTGGTAACTGTGGAGACTTGGCTGAATAAGGATGTGCTTGACACTGAATATAGGCAGGAAAAGTTCACATCCTCAGAAGAGAAAGGGATGGGAGAGGAGAAGGAATAATAATGTGTGTAAGGGAGGGGCTGAAAAGATCTGTAAAATGGATTAGCGAAGATGTTGATATGATGGAAATTAAAATAAGTGGGGGTAGTAATAAGAGGATTACTTTTCTGGCAATGTATAGGCTACTAGGACAGGGATGGCAGGCAATTGAAACAATCAAAGAGAGGGTTGATAGACTAAGGGACAGGCAGTGGGTTGTTGTAGCAGGGAATCTGAATATGCCAGGTGTGAGATGTATTGACGGTGCAGAGGGGATGGGCAGCATGATGCAGGGAATGGCAACGCAGTTTGTCAACAGAGGCTTGGTCCACCTACAAGGTGGAATGAAGAGGGTGTTGGGTCAGTGATGGATGTGGTGTTGGTCAGACCTGGGAATGCTGTAGTTGGTGCAGTAGTATTGGATGGCATAAGCGATCATGATATTTCTGTTGTGGAAGGATGAGGGAAGAGCAAATAGTAGATAGGTTGGTGTGGCAGTATGGGAGAGGAGACGAGGGGGCAGAAATCATCCTGAGGGATAGGTTTGAAAAGTGGTCTATGGAGGAAAGTGTGGAAGGATTATAGGAGGAATTTAGAAGAATAATAGAGGTTATGTTGGAGAAATTTGTGCCAAAGAAAAGATTACAGTCTTGGCGAGATCCACCAAATTATGGACAGGAGATTCAAAAAATGAAGAGGAAGTGTAGAAAATTACATGCTAAGTGGAGAAATGAAGCAATGACGAGAGCTAAGGAATTGATAAAAACAAATGGGGAAGGGAGCATGAAAAGATGATCAAACTGGCGAAGAATATATTTTTAGGGAAGATGGTGGAAGGAAAAGGAAAGGAATGGGGGAAATTGTTTAGGTATGTCAAGAATGTAAGGGGAGTAGAGAAAGGGATCCCTCTTCTGAAAGGTAAGGACGGAAGGATTGCGTTAAATGGCCAAGAAAAATCGGAGATGCTGCAAGGCCAGTACTTGTCAGTGTTTGAGGCAAAGGAGGATTGGAATAGGGTGCCCTATAGGGGTTGGAGGTTGTTTGGTAAGTTTAAGATGAGGGAGTGGGAGAGAGCAATGGTAATCAGGGAGTTGAAGAGCAGTAGTGGGACCAGACGGGATAGGGAACACTACAGGAAAGGTAATGGAGAGACTGGTGGTTCAGTATGTGGTGAATGTTATGAACAAGAGGAATTGGTTGGAGAAGTCACAACATGGTTTCAGAAAAGGACACTCATGTGAGACACATCTGGCTGGGCTGTTAGAGGATCTGGTGCAGGCAGTTGATGAGGGGAAGCAGGTTGATGACTGCTTCATTGATTTTGAGAAGGCATTTGATAAGGTGCCCCATGGAACTTTGATGAAGAAAGTGGATGAGCTGATACCGGACAAGTGGGTAGTGGAATGGATTGGGGACTTCCTCAGGGCGCGAAGACAGAGGGTGAAAGTGGGGGAGTCAATATCGGAGGAAGGAGAAGTTACGTCAGGAGTGCCACAGGGAAGCGTACTGGGCCCTTTTTTGTTTACCATTGTGGTAAATGACATGGGTTTGGGGATTAGGTGAAAAATAAGATTGTTTGCAGATTATTATGTACTGTATGCAAGAGAGGGAGGAGGTGAAAACTTGTATGCAGACATTGACAGGATATGGTTGTGGACCATAGAGAATAAAATGAAGATAAATATAAGAAAAATTAAGGTAGTAAGGTGATAAGCAGGGATATGTACAAATGGGAGGTGCAAGAGATAGAAGAAGCAGCAGAATATAAGTATCTAGAGATTGTATTGCAGGAAGACCTCAGATGGAAAAAAAAATTGAGAGGGTGGTTGCAAAGGGAAAAAGGGCTTTGGGTATGTTGGGAGGGTTCTGAAGGGAGTCAGCAGTGAGGTGAAGGAAAAGGCATATGGCACAATGGTAAAGCCTATGTTAGAACATGCAGCAGCAGTATGGGACCCGTACGTTGAGGTGGAGGTGCGAGGTGCGAGAGCTATAGAAGGTGCAAAGAAGGGCAGCAAGCTGGGTGATGGGTAGGTGGAGAAGACAGAGGCAGGATAGTGAGGATGAAGGGAACTATAGGCCATCAGTGATGATGAAAGGAATGGGGTGGAGCTCGTTGAAGAACAGGAGAATAGTTGAAAGGCTGGCCAGGATGTACAAGGTGGTGAATGTAGAGGGAGGGTGGAGAAGGTTACGCTGCCAGCTAAGTAAGGGGGTGTTTAGAAGGAGAGGAAACAACAGTGAGAAGCATCAGAGGGTGTGGACAGGAACGGAGCGGGCTAGGCAAGGCTAGGCAAGGCTAGGCAAGGCTAGGCAAGGCTAGGCAAGGCTAGGCAAGGCTAGGCAGGTCCCTCACAGACCTGTGAGGTCTATGAGGGAGTGGAATGTGTTGCGGGAGGAGTTGGTATCTGTCAGGGGGTTGCAAAGTTCAGGAAGGGCATGAAAGTGGAGTTTGGTCGGGTAGGGGAGAGATGAGAGAACTTGCCACCGGGCAGTAGTCCAATTACGGGTTATTATAATATTATTATTACATGTAATCAACAAATTTTCTGATACAATATTACATTTACAGTACAAAAATGTAAAAGTGGCCATAACCGGTGCCTCCACCCTAGTTTTATGAGATTTTTGAATGAGTACAAGAAATAGTCTGTTATATTTCATAACCCGTACTATAAAACAGTGTTTGTTCTTGAGATTTAATTATTAGGTAATTTTTTACTTTAGGGGCTTTTCTGAAAATAAGAAAAAAAACTCCAGAAAGTGGTATANACAATTTTTGCTATTCAGAGGCCATGTACTTTTGTCATGCAAGGTGACATTTTGGTACAAATTAGATGTATTTCTCATTATATTTTCCCTTACATTCTCGGACGATACATCACCAATGAGGCTTTGTATGCAATCCATTTTGCTTCATTTAAAGCAGCTTACCACCATCCCCCAGATCTTGGAGAAATGATTATCTAGTTTTTCAGAAATGCAAGTCAATGTAATCACAAGGTGGGACATTTGATCCAACCATCAACCACGTAGGTAGGGTTTAAAATCTCGAAAGCAAGGTCATACGAGATGGAGAGAAGCAGGAACAGGGAAGGAATCTGCCATGGCCTGTAGAAAGGAACCATCACAGCATTTGCCACATGGAGTGATTTCGGGTAACCAAAATCAGGATTGCTGAAACAGGGATCGAACCAGTGTCCTAAATATTAGTCTAGTGGTTGACCACTGCACTTCACCACCTCACTCAACCACCAGCCAGCAAGCTAGGATCTATGGTGCAATATGACATGTTAAACTGGGGCAACTAAACTGGCAGAAGGCATTAAAACGTATCCTCTTCTAGAATACTGGGCAGGACTGCAAGCAGGTCAAATAAAAAATGTGAATGTGTGAACACAATGGAAAATTTATAGGCCATGAAGATTGCAGAAAATCAATGTAACAATTTAATGGGAAGTATTGCCTGCAGTGAAAATTAATAATGCAAAACTTGTTGGGAAATTTGAAAGGTATGCTAGGTGCACGAACTACAGACATTAAGATCCATTCTAAGTCATGGAAGTGGACACTGGCAATTATAAAGAATATGCGCTTATTGTAAAGCAGGTCATAATGGCATGAAAGTTTTATGGACATAATCCATTTTTTCTGGAGCCTTATAATACATTCCATGGATTGTGTTTATTAAAACTGGTATCGTACCCTTAGTTTATGATTATGTGGTTTGTTGCTTTCATCTTATAGAGACAAACTAACACGAGCAAAAGATGCAAATTAGTGCTGCAATTTCAATATGTTTTAACATTGGTTCAGATGCAGATTTTGAGTGCGGGCCAAAGTGTGTGCATTCCTGGATACTTTCAAATTTGATGGCGTGAACTGTTAAAACTAAATACGCCTAGTGTGTTTAAGTGTCAGGAGTTGAAAATAACTGGATATGAGTGTGAACATATCCAAATTTTGAGTTATGACTTATGTATAGCTTCGTCTTTTCGAGTATATAACTTAGTATATCGCAGTGCAAATGGTGATTGAATTGGCAGTAAACAGTGATTATAATAAAATAAGGTGAACTACACTGAAGTGCCAAAAAAACTGGTACACCTGCCAAATATCGTGTAGGGCCCCTCCGAGCACGCAGAAGTGCCGCAAGGCGATGTGGCATGGACTCGACTAAAGTCTGAAAGTATGCAGGAGGCAATTCACACCATGAATCCAGCAGGACAGTCCACAAATCCAATTTGAGAAAGGGTTGCACGTCTGTCACATTTAATGGTTCTCGTCAGTCGTTGTTTGTCCCGTTCTTTCACTATCTTTTTCCGGCCACAGTGATGTCAAAGATGTGATGTTTTACCGGATTCCCGAAATATTCACGGTACACTAGTGAAATGGTCGTATGCGAACATCCAAATGTTATTACTACCTCGGAGATGGTATATCCCATCTCTCGTGCACCGACTATAACACCACGTTCAAACTCATTTAAATCTTGATAACCTGCCATCGTAGCAGCAGTAACCAATCTAGCTGCCGACCGCATCGCGTTACTCTGATTGGTTCCATATCTCTGTTATTTGCATATGCACGCCTATACTAGTTTTTTTTGGTTCTTCAGTGTATAATGCTCACAAATATTTTTAGCTAGCATCATGGTTAGAAAGAAGTAGTGATATTTTTTTATGAATATGTACTTGATAAATGGTTGTATAACTACACTGTAACAACTATTCAGGTCTGTTAGCCAATTTTCTTTGCACAACATTGTTGACTTTGATACAGATTTCTGTCATGATATGAGTACTTCAATGCTGTTGTTGCAGATTTTGGTGGAGGTAGTATGTTTTTCTATTTTGTTTCTTAAAGGTTTGCAACTGTTTCGATTTTGTACAACCAACTCCAGAAAAGAGAATTCACTCAACTATACAAGACTCAGCACTTGGAGCACAAGCAATGGAGAGCACTGAGGGTACACACAACTACGAGTTTCGTAAGTAGCTGGTAAAATTGCAAGAAGCCTTCCTCCACGCTCACTATTGCTACCCCTCCAGGAAGCATAGTGGTGCAGATTTTATGTGAAAGCACTATTCTGGAACCGTTTGGGAATATATTTGACAGTTTTTGTATCTCTTATTTCTTGTGGTGGCATTCTTTGTTTTCTAAGACTTTATCCTCCCACCGTTTCTCTGGTCCTTACAGCCCTTTCCAGTATCTCAATTCCTAGCAAGTCCTACAAATATAGATGTAAACCTAAGCCATAATGTATCAGAATGATTCACAGAGTCCATAACTACAATTTTCTAGAAATATTTATAATTTTTCGTAAAAAGTACCCATTGTTCATAATTACTGTCATGTACCATGAATGTGGATCTGTATAAATGCCATGCTACAATCACAGTACAAAATAGAACACGCACTTCTTTACGATGCGTGCTACAACACAACTTGCGTGGAAAGTCGCCTGTTCACTGTAAGTCCATAAGGAAGACAGAAAATGTTCTATTTTCTTAAGGTGCTGTCTATGCCAACCAATCAAAATTCAAAAATTTACAACTATGTAAGTCAGTGAAGAATGAACATCTGTTACAAGAAAATGGCTGCTAACATACTATAAGGGACATTTCCAATTTCCATTTCTTTTTAACAAAGATTTGTGCATGTGCAACTTGTGTTTGGTGAAATCAAGTATTAAAAAGGTGACTTAGATTTGGCATTTCATTTTTGTTTCGAGCACTTCTAGTTTTCCACAAATTTGATGCTAATTATAAATATGGCCCAATTACAGTTAACACATGGCAATAATTAGCATACATTTTAAAAGAAAAAACTGGAAATAAAGGCGATTTCATATAAATATATATTACATTTAAATAATAACGTAATTTTAAATCAGCTTGGCCAGTATCTACATTTCTGTGAACATGTTGGACCTGCTCGTATCTGATTAGTCGCTTAAGTGTTTTATCACTGCGGTTGTAGACAATACTTTCTCAGGCTCGCACGGTAACGGTTTTCTTGCTGAAACGCTAAGGTGATTGTAGCACAGACTAAACAGACCCAAAAGACGTAAACACAAAACAGTCATTGTCAATGCTGTTGCAAATGTAGTGATAAAAATGGCCCTGTTAAATTCTTTCTCCACAAAATGGTTTATACAAAAACATCATAAAAGTTTATAAATAACAACTGAATACAATTCCATGCAGCGTGCAGTCTGTTATTTGTTTGGAACAGCACATAACACAGTCATTTTCGAGGGCGTATGTCAACGTGAATATTTTTGGGCCTCAGCAACGAGCATGAGTTCAACAGTGCCATATTTGTACGGTTACACTTAAATGATACATTCATAAGTAAATTTAATACACCGCTGTTTTATATATTATTAGTTTGATTTAAAGTTTACCTGTTCCATAACCAAGTGTTTCCAAATACGGTGATGGAGGGATTCGACACTTCAAAGTTTTTGAATTCAATGGCGTTCCAATAGAATCCATCTTAATAACACAGTTTTCAAAAGGAGTCAAGAAAATCCTCAAGCAGACACTCACAGCCTATACAAAAATATTACATAATTAAACAGAGAAATAACAGTTTGAACGTAAACAAACGGCTTTCGAATGAAACACAAAAGGGCGCCAAACACATATTGAAACATTGGCCGAATTCCGTTATTGTTGACAAGAGCTGAAATCCCTCAGACCAAAGCCGACAGCCAGTAGTAATAAATATTTTATTCCTAAAAAAAACTACATCGTCTCGACAGCCCATTATCTAAAATTATTTAAGAAGTATGAAATTATAAATTTTAAAACTATCTTACATCACCCTTGAGTTAAAATAATTCTTAGGCATACAGAAAAAAACAATTATTCCTATATGTTTCACTACAGAAAGGCAATTTTCCGGTGATTTTCTAGTTTAGGGGCTTTTCTGAAAATAATAAAAAAAACTCCAGAAAGTGGTATATTTCGACTCTACTAATAACGTAGAACACGAATAAACTAGGGGCATTAACGTACGACGAATTTCCTAACATGTACCCACCTAACCTAACAGAACCTAACTCAACGATGGGTGAATCACTATTTTACGTTTTTAAACTAACCTAGGATTGTACGGCTCTAAACTAACCTAGGATTGTAAGGTTGTACAGTAATATAAGATTATACAATATTAAAAAAATCTCCGATCAACACCATACAATCACAGACTACATGGGAACCCTATAATCCTACGTTATTTTAAATAACTACAATCCTAGGTTAGTTAAAATCGCTACAATCCTAGGTTAGTTTAAAAATGTAAAATAGTGATTCACCCATCGTGGGGTTAGGTTCTGTTCGGTTAGGTGGGCACATATTATACAATTAGTCATACGTTAACGACGCTACTATAGTCGTGTTCTGCGTTACCTACGAATAATCCAAGGTTAGTATAGAAAGAATGTGAAATTGTGCTGTATAAACGTCCGGGAAAAGCCTTGTTTGACTTACGTAATATAACTACATTTGCACGTTAAGCTACCGGATAGAATTTGTGGGTTTCACACTAAACTACGAATTTAGGATTTTAGGGATTTAAAGGAACGTAAAACCCACACAAATAATATAAATGCACTCACCAATGTAGGCGGGTTGTACATACTCTTGTCAATGGCCCATTCAACGTCAGATCACTAGATGAAATCACAGTTTTCACGAAGCACCACATACGCGAATATAACGCACTGAAACACTCATTTACAGCCGAATATATATACAGAAGCACTCGTTAATAGGCTAATATAACGCAGAAACGTAGTCTTGCTTGCTTTTTTTCCGTCTTAAATCACGAACGAAGCACCATCGAACTGACCACGACCGCTGCCTGCATGCATACTAACGTAAGGCCGGTGATACATCTAACGCCGGTAGATTGCGTGATATCTGCACTGCGTAGCCATTAATAATGGCGGCACACGTTAGTCAAAGTAAACATCAGTTACTCGTACATGTAGCGAGTATTTTTAATATGTTGTACTTATTTTAACAGTACGGCCGCTTCAATATCAACTAGGTAAGCTATGCTGAATTCATTAAAACAACTTCTGTTGACATAAAACGTTTCGTTCAAAACGTAAACAAACTGTCAGAAACAGTCACCTCACAAACTTGTTCAATTTTTTAAAATATGTTGTACTTATTTTAAAGCTATGCCCCCAATATATTCGTGTTCTACGTTATTAGTAGAGTCGAAATATACCACTTTCTGGAGTTTTTTTTTATTATTTTCAGAAAAGCCCCTAATCTAGATAATTACCAATTTTCCTAACAACATATTACTGTTTTGAGTTTATTTTTGTGCTGCTTTTATTGGAAATTTTAGTAANAAATTACCAATTTTCCTAACAACATATTACTGTTTTGAGTTTATTTTTGTGCTGCTTTTATTGGAAATTTTAGTAAGAACTATTTTGTACTTAATGATCCTGCCATCTGCATATTTTAAATATTCTCAAGAATCTACGATAACTTTAATTGCCAGCAAAATCGTGTTTCACTGAAACTGTACAACCTCTGCAGCATCAGTAAACTCGGTGCTGTCAGTCTGCGTTTTGGAAAATTCATCAATGGATCCACCAGGGTTTGAACACCATTTTACACTGTTTAAGGCATTTTTCGAACAGCAAGTTGATTTTGAGGTATTATGTTCTGCTTCCAAATATATATTAATACAATTACACTCAAATTCTAAAGTTTTCATCGCCTGTTTCTAAAACTCCGGGTCCGAATCATTTTTGTATATATCGGAAAGCTTGGAAAATAAGAGATTTGGGCGTGTTAACTGTTGTTTTTCAGAAGAACCGTTTGAAAATTCATCGTTGTCGTATTGGTGCATTTCCACCAGATTCACTTAATTTTCAGGCCGGTTAAACTTGTAGATTAATAGGTTCAACCGAACTTAATCTAAACAGAAATTTTCCAACGTTCTGTGTACATAGATGAATGCACTGATGAATTTTCGAATACGAGGAGTATTCACAACAGCCTCGCGCAGGGCGACATCAAGAAGCACGTGGAAACGATTGCCAATGATCATCAATGCATGACAGTCGTATCAGAACAATAGCTGATGTTTCTGAATTTACTGGCCCGGTGTAATGAAAACGGCCATTGAAAAATTGTATATTCTATGAGTTAGCCAACTGATGAGATTTACAGAAGTAACATGAAATATTTATGGGATTAAATATTATGTTAAACCTCACAATGACAAGACAAATATACAAATTTATTAATTAAATCATTAGCTGATGTACTTGTTATACACCAATAATGAGGAGGATTAACTGTACATATCCCCAACATTCTTACCAACTGATATTAAAACTGTCAAATCGGGTTTTCTACACTTACACTAAAATTGAGGTAGGACAATTATTCGTAAATTGCGCATGTACACAACATTGAACTAGCCCCGAAACCAACACAACTGATAAAAGTGTTTGCTTAAATCCTAATTTTCAATAGACGAGCACTTTTGTATGAATAAAACACTTTAAACAATTTGAATATAATCAAAACTGCATTACAAATTAGTTAGAGGAAGTTTAGAAACATCTCAAAGCACTTGTTTACTAAACGATATTCTAACATGGCGCAGCCTGGACCGAGGGTACTTTAGAAAAACGGTGGACTTTCAAAACTGGCTGGCCAGAGTACCAATGAAAAAGTAATTAAATAAAGTTTGGAGACCTGGACATGCGAGAATAAAAAAGATAATTCAGAGTTTATGGACGCCAACTTCTATGGATAGCTCGGACACTTACGAGACTCTACCATACTCAGGAGTCGCGGGCTGAACAACCATGTGGCCGAATCCCCTCTCGCACGTCCCGATTTCACTATTATGTATGTGATATGTTCTGAATGTGCTTTTAAGCCATTCAAAAGTGAAAGTGTCTAAGGGCTAAGATAAATTATGAGTAATGATTCGGTATAGCACAGCAGCATAAGCTGGAGTTTATTACACATATGGATTATACAATAACAATTTAAGTGGCTATTGATAGGAGGAGCTCTAAATGGTATACCAAGATCCTAATTAATTGTATATAATGATATTACCTCACGCCATTACTATTACAGTCTAATTGGAAAGTCCCCAACTTGTTCATGGTAAAGGAGGCTAATCCAAGGAGGTGGTAAACAATGGCCGGACACACCCAACTTCCGTGGTCTTATCTCGAGTCGGGTAGATGACAAAAGACGCTGCACCCGGTGTTATGCTAACCTATATCGGTTGCGTTGTATAATATTTTGGCCCCATTTACTGGCCAGTGGAGGGGATTTCTGCAACTGTCTTTCACAAGATGCTGTTGCAATCATGCTCGTGCCCTGGTTTAATATTTGAAGGTGTGATCAGGTAGACCATCCAGTTAAGGTATGAACACATTATAACAGTTAGCGCTCTGGGGTATCTGGGATCCCCATTACACCCCTGTAATAAACAAACACAAAAACTCTGCATGATACATGTTTAATGGAATAGGCCAGTTTCTGGCACTCAACATGTCACTTGAAAAAAACAATCAAAGTAAGTTCAAGAAACTAAGTTGTATTGAGAAAACACTTACAGTACATACCGAATTATGTCAAATATAGATCCCTAATAATAGTTTAACAGACATATGCTTTATTTATATCTTAGCTTACAGAATATTTTCCACTTGTTAACTTCGACCATCACTATACAGACTTTCAAGATGGCTGCAGTCACATGACCAACTACACAGATATTCAAAAATATTACCCCTTCATACATCAATACACAGCATGATAATTGAACCGATATCTTGACATGTACCCCATCCAACCCTACCAGTGACGGTTCGTCCTATCACCCGCATTTCCATCGGCACTCGGACCAGTAGAGTGTTGCCCGCCAAACAGGGTGCTTACGCGGTGGCTGCAGATGTCACAGCCTCTGTCACCACGAACATTTGGTGACTACCATACTTCAAACCCCGCACGAGGAATCACGTCAGGGTAGAAGTTTTTCATCCCTGCATTTCTAACTCAATCCCCCCTTCCATGCCGTTACAACAAGCGGAAAAACTCCAAACAAAACAGCGCATGAAGGATCGATGTGGGTGGCCTGAGCGGCTCCTCTGTCCAGTCATACACCAGTGTGACGACAGTGTGTGATGAATAAGTGTCGGGTTATAAAAGAATGTTCAACCAAAATTCTGCACATTCGTTAAACAAGAATCGAATCTAAGGAAAATTCCTCCGATTATAATTTTAATATTCAAACATGGCAACCTAGTCCCTTGACCCAATAGTGGACTCACCCACCAGTGAAATGAAAAACATAATTATAGCAATAGAAAGAATGAGACTAAAAAGGAAAAGATTCTATTGGATCAAACTTTCGGAAATAGAGAAATATACTGTTTCGCCTTCAAACAGTAGGTTGAATGAAAAAGCATACAATTACACATTTATTTATTAGTATTTAAGGAAATATATTGTAACACATAAAAGTAAATAACTGTTATCTAATGGAAGTTGTATGCAATGTAAATTGAAGGAACGTTTTCCTTTTTAATCTCAATGAGCTGAGGGAACTTTTAAACTAGATAAAATAATAATTTACAACAAAATAAACTTGTATTCATTACACAAGTACTACTAATTACAGGAATAAGTAATATGTTTTATTTTATCATATCTACATTTCCCTAAACACGTCGAGTGCCTCATCATCAGACTATTCACTACCATCCTCACAATGGGTATTTGTTGTTGGCCAGGGCTAAATGTAATCATAAAACAATTGGTACTGATAAAGAATATAATGTATCTCTTTTGACAGGTCTTTAATTTTCTGTACTTCTTTTTCTTGGTGGGAAAATTACCATTGTAGCTGCTTTGGCAAATAAGGATAACATTCCCTTATCCTCATGTTTGAAAATTAAATTCTTGTTTTGTGATGCATGAGGTAGATTGGTAGATCAGGGGCAATGTGAGGTTACATGGATGTTTACAGTCTGGGACAGACGCCTGCCAGACTGTGATACTTTCCCTAGGGCACCAGCACTTACATCATGAGAATGTAGGGCATGTGGTCGCCCATCCTTATGATGAAGCAGCATCGGAAGTTAAAATGTAATTCTTCATGCCTAGGCTAGTGAGAGGGGTTAGTATCCATTCTAAACGCGTTCTCACTCCCATACAGAGATTGTTCCAGGCCATCTCTAAGCCTTACATGACCGTAATGCAATCATAAAACAACTAGTATAAGTGAAACAACCTTGAAGCGGTTGGAGAAAATAAAGACGTGCGTTCAATTTAATACAACATTTTATTTCCCTTGCACCCTCTGAAGAGGCAATTACATGGATTTCCCCAATTTAACACGGGGATCTCTAGCAATGCAAAAATTGGCGCGAAGCTTACATGGAACTCAAAGGTATGAAAATTACGCCTCAGGAATAAGCAAGACACCTGAAGGGTGGGGTGACATGCTCTTTGGGGTAAAAGGTCATGTAAATGTTCCAGTACAAAGTCTGACTATTGATGATCAACATGATTATGACAAATTTGATGTAGACCTGGAGAGGCCGTGCCAATGTCCATACCACTAAGTCACTAGAATGCAATTAGTGGCATGGTACTCATGCCGAAAGATTTGCACAGTGTTCATGCAAAAAGTATGGTGGACCATGCTGCAAGAAAAATTATTAACAATTATACTGAATGATGGAATTGTAACATTTAAACCCTCAGGAAAATATATTACAAATTAACATTTCCTTAATCAATTACAAATGACCTTACAGAAGAAAATGAATAAATTGAACATGTAATGCTTACATGTGCCTGTTTACTTTACCCATATTATTATGATGAATTTGCTTTGAGCTTGGGCAGCTCAGTGCCCCGTTTTCAGTTCAACATCTTGTTGTAAGGGGATGCACATAACCGTTTAATTATTTATTTACCATGACTTTGAAAAATAACAGTTTATTTATTTACGGCGAGTGTTTTTTGAATAACACGGGTTGCTATGTCTTACTGACTAAGTGTTATGCATCATTAACACTTAGCTACCTACATGTTCAGCAAATATGCAATGTCGCAGTGTACTGTATGGTGTTAGATTTTTAAACACTTTAATGATTTTATTATTTGCTTGGTATTATTTTACCGCTACATGGCACAGCATTTTCACTGCATGTTATTGGTGCACTTCACTGATGCTGGTGAATTGTGAACTTGCAGCCGTGGCAGTTGATTTGTTGGGCAACGGTATGAGCAGTCTCAAGGAGATGCTACATGGGACACATCAAACACTCCGCCCCCTTGTGGATGCCATTCGTCCATCTATGCTGGCGGTCCTGGCGGTCATGTATAATCCATTCACGGTAACTTCGATACTTTTGAAAAGAACCTTTGAAAAATCACCCTAGGAGTTACATGTTCAATTGGTTATAAAAAAATGGTATATGGAAAAAGGTTTTGTCTTGCTTTTAGCACTGAAGCACTATATAAATTGGTTGTTTTAAGTTTTAAGTATATTTTTTCAATAAATTTTAATAATTTGTTAAAAGTCCGTAAGAATTAACAACGGATTTTGAAGGGACATGTTGGTTATAGCTGAAAAGAAATAGTTCGTAGGTTAAATATTAATATGTATAAATTTAATGCCGTAATTGTAAAGTTAATATTGCTAAACTATATATTTACATTTTTACGTAGCACTCATGGGTAAAGATTTCACCGTTATTAATTGAAATTAAATAAATTTCAGTTGTTGTCCAGCGGACTCGTACACTCCATCTTGTTCGTTTGGGCACGTTTTTTTCAGAAGTATAACCACGCCATATTGGAGACGCTGAATTGTGGTTATAAAACTAACGTAACACATTCTTTCTACTTACAAGATAATTCTAGGTTAAGATGTAATTTTAGTATTAGCGTTGTTATTTCTGCAGTTTATCAAATAAACGTGCAAAATATAGAAAGGCATTTGAATATTTCCGTTACGTTATTCCCTTCGCAAAGAATGCAAAGGAATCGAATTTTGGTCGCCGCCAACTGATAATCGATTATTTTCGAAAGCTTTTTGTGGAGACCAAGAGATGGCAGCACATTAGCGTTGGTTCTTCAGTGCCAAATGTTAGCCGTGACTCGTCTTTCCGCCGCATAGTGTTGTTTTTATGTTGCAGTGAAGAAGCGCGACAGTTCTTGTTGGAAAAGAGATGTACCTACACCGCAGGTTTCAAAATGAAAGTGATTTTGTTCGCTGAAGAGTTTGGAAATCGAGCCGCGGGCCGTGAATTCGTAGTAAATGAAACGTTAGTGTGGGGCTGGAGGAATTTTTATCACTTATAAGTCGCACCCCGAGTTTTCAATAAATTTTTTTTATTTTATAAAATGTGCCACTTATATGCGATAAAATACGGTACCATTTATCACAGTGAAATCTTTAACCTAAGTGCTACTTCCAAAAGTTTATTATGTAAAATTTAACTTTTTCCTTACAGCAAATATGTAAATAAATCTTAATACAATAAGTAAACTTTAATTAAATTATATAATTAGCAGTTCCGATATATATTTCAATCTACCTTTATGTATGTATTACAACATTTCGCTAAATTGATTAGCATTTTTTAGACATTTAGAGAATTTTATTAAAGTATATGACAGTTAAGGTTACATGGCATTGTTTCCCTTCAAAAATAAATTTTGGTATTTCCCACATGGACACTGTTAACAAAATATTTGACAGTTCCCACAAGGCACTGTTTGTTTACAAAATATTTGACAGTTCCCACATGGCACTGTTTACAAAACGTTTGACAGGTGTCACATGGCAATGTTTTGTTTACATACTGCGGAAGGATACATAATCGGCTCCCTGAAAGTAGATATTTAGCAGGGTTTCAGAAAATCTTGAAGTTACCGTGAATACATTATACAGCAGGATGCCGGTGGCTTGATGTTTCCATGGGTCTGGAGGTGGTAACTGGTTTCCTGTTGCCATTGTGCAGGCAGGGGACGTTGACCCCATGCTGACGGTGGTGCTTTGGCGGTTGACTTGGTGTTGAGATGCACCCACAAAATTGCACATAGCATGCAGTGTGCAGAGAGGCCATTTGGTGCAGAAGGGGGGCGAGGAGTCGTTCTCGGAACCCAACTCGTCGTCTTTGCTGCTGCTGCTATGCAGGCGACGATAGTGTCGTATACAGCGTGATGCAGGAGGCTGGGCGCCCCCAATACATCCTGTTGAAATGCTTGGCATCGGAGTTCGATGAGCCCGCACAAGGGATAGGAGACTGGGGGCGTCCGGATGACATCTGGAGGGCAATGAGTTCCTCGTAGCTCTTATCTTTAGGCAACACTGGATCACATAAATCCCTCAAAATTTTATATGATGGTGTACCAATGACAGTTAATAGTACCAGAACTTTGCCCGCCTATTTGACGTGAATCGCGCATTCACGAGTCCTTTATACCCACTATGACTGCTGCAGGTCTGTACAAACACCAGACACACCACACCGACAAGCTTGTGGGCAGGAGTGAGGGTGTGCATAATAGTATCAGTGCATTAGTGGTTCTAATATATTCGGTGTAATTATTTCATCAGTGTATTTCATCAGGTTAGTCATAATATCATCAGTGTATTTATTAATAGTGTCAGTGTATATAATTAGTATAATTTGTTTTGTCATCATTGGAGACAGTCTGCACAGCCACAGCCAGAGACTTGTGACATTTTACATTAGGCAGTAGTGTTGCTGGTACAATGGAATCATTTAGAATTAGTATAATCATTTTTATTGTGTATTGTTTAAGGGAAAATTATGTCATCTTAGTTAAATTTAATTCATGTCCCTTTCATCTCATTACNCCAGAGACTTGTGACATTTTACATTAGGCAGTAGTGTTGCTGGTACAATGGAATCATTTAGAATTAGTATAATCATTTTTATTGTGTATTGTTTAAGGGAAAATTATGTCATCTTAATTAAATTTAATTCATGTCCCTTTCATCTCATTACCATTTTTAGTGTATTTTGTACTTCATCGCTTCGCCGCATGGTGTCGGCTGCGCTCAGGTAGCGGAAGCCGGCCATCCCCCCCCCCTCCTCCCGGCAAGTTCTCACTAGCACTTCAACGCATCCAGGCGTGTAAGCCTAACGCTCCGCAGAGGCCCTCGGCACAGACATCATCCATTGGCATTGGTCTTAAATTGAATCATTATTTTTTATCTGTTTAATTATTTTACTTGTATAGCGCCGAGGGGAGAGCAAAGTTATTCCTATCGGTGAATTGTTAAGTGCATTCGAGTTTCACATGGCAAAGACCACGTGGTCGCTCGCAGTTTCCGGGCCATGAAGGCCCATGTTTTGTATTATAGTTGTGAGTGCATTAACGAGTCTCAGGTAATAAATACCTCAACAAGGATCGTTCGTAAGTGCTTTATTTGTAATTAATTAAGAGGTGCGTGGCGGCCTACAGCCTCGCCATCTTGTGACGGAGTGTTGACCAGAGTCCCCAAGGCCGTCGACCGAAAGGACTCTCAATCTCATCAGCTCACCGCAGAGCTGTGGCGCCGGGCACATAATTATCACACCATCAACTCTGGCAACACCGCCGGTCAAGTTGGTTTTCCTAACACGGGACGTGGTGAGGTCGTGGAATCCACCGTAGCCAGGCTTGACCATGTCATATTGCACTTGGTCTGCTGTAAAGTAAAGTTACAAACGTTCCCAGTAAATAGTCCAATCCTGGGACAACTCATAAGATTCTTCTGCGACAATAATACGAAAAACACGAATATTTCCTGTCGTTCCAGCTACTGATGATGACACTGAATCCCATAACTCGTTTTCCGACATTCCATAAAAAAAATACACCACACCCACAATAAACAACACCTGGAAAAATAGTTTACCTTGTCACAATTTGCAATGTATCAAATAATAACTCCCTGGTGTTAGGAAACACACAAATGTATTGGATACTTCAAGCCATTTCATCGCCTCTTTACAACTACAACAGGACCAGAACAGTATGTAACAATATATAACATACACATCCGATATTGTGCCAACTCGATACACTCCAGGTGGCAATCAAGATAAAATTAAATTTAGATCTCTCATGTCTGACGATAGCTGCATTCGTGGTCCGGCCTTTCCAAGCCTAGCTTGCCAACCTTGGATTCAAGTCTTGAAGTGAATGCACAAAAATACTAAATTACTTAATATTGCACTTCAGGATCTCTTCACTGCTATTGCCCACGCAATTGCAGACCTCAAACATTTGTTTCGGTATCGCTAACTAACTTTATGTCACTGCAGCATTGTAACAAAAAAAAAAACCAAGCTTATGTCTCCAAGCCTTACATCATGCTGTGTGAGAAGAAACAAGCCGAAAAGCAATCTCAAAACAAAATGTTTCAAGCTTAGCTTTGTTGAAATTTTAAATAAGTTCCAGACAGGTAACACAAGAAACAAGATACTCTTTCCAAAGCAAAATATTCGCCTCGCCACATACAAATTCCTTTAAACATCTACAAAAATCACCTAAGGTTTCTAAGTACATAGTTCAATAATTGGTTTAAATATCTTACCTATCAACCACAATTGACAATATCTGCCATAATATAAAATTTTTCTGAACTTGCACACATAATCAAAAACAATTCTTTTCAAACACAATACTCTGGATTAACTCTTACTAAAAATGAAATATTACTTAAGGCAAAATTTTCAAATATACTCAAAATGTTTATAATACATTTTTAAACAGAAATTGTACTAAATAACAATCTACTTCAATTTATAGGTAGTAATGGTATACAGATCCCAGTTATAGCCACGATACGCTTGATGGCACCTGTAAGCATAAATTCGCCATTATGTCTTTAACTTCCCTCATCGGCATGTCACCAGTAGCTTGCCGACCACTTTGCCGGCAAGCGACACAGCGATGAAGGTGACACATGACGCTCAACTTCGTAGATAGCATTCAGCACTAACGCCATGACTGCAGTCTACCAGCAGGGACAACAGAAGGACTCTAGAACATGCCGAACAACGAGTCATCATGTACTATATGCGCCACCATGTTGGGTCAACTCCACGGTGCATGCAGCCATTGTGAATGCCACATTCCAGTGACACTTCTAAGGAGAACTGCAGTCCCTCCAGGGAGAATTTTCACCCTCATGACTCGGAGACACAGCCCTTGTGCTGCAGACAAGAACTGCGTACCTCCATGCGCGAAGTGTGCAAACAGCGACGTGCAGAAAATGCCAAACTGGAAAACATGTGTGAAAACCTGTGCCACGTGACTGTGTGGTCAGAAACAATTCAGCGTGTATTGTGTGGGCATGAGAAAACGGACACAGCATTTGGGCAACGAAAGTCATGGCAAACTGTCTCGGAAGTCTGATGCGCCCTGGGTGCTCAGAATTCTTCAGTGCTGTGGCGTGTGAAAAGGATGTAGATTTCAGCACCTGCATGCAACTACAGTTGAATTTCACTGCATTAATCGGGCAACCATTCCACGAAACAGGTACTGAGACACTACTGCCACGCACGATCACCGATTCCGACGCCCATCATAAGTGGCCTACTAGTAGTGCGACTGCACGTGACGCGCTGGTGCCGACAGAAAACATTAAGACGCTGGGTGTCCGCTCCCCAACACCGAGCGCCACGAAGCCACCTCCAGATGTGCCTGTAGAATTGAACACCGAGTGCGGACTGTCCAACACCACAGCACAGGCCCCACACAAGACATCAGAATTGATCAAAACAGAGATACCCTCTGACCAACATACTGAGTGTGTTGACTCTCTCAGAACACTAGTAAAGCATCGCCTTTAGAAGGGGGTTGGGGGGGGAGACTGTTTGGCAGGACATTTTACATGATCAATAACACAGTAATTGGGAATTGTGTTACATATGCTGGAACAAGTGTGGTTTGGTTTCATACAAGTGCAGTTCATGCAGTCGTGAAGCGACAGGTCGTCAAATAAAAATACTGACATTAAAGTAATGGTATTTTTATTCATGAAAACAAAACTTTCATCTGAGTCACTTACACTTTGTGATAGTTATTGCATGTCACAAGTCTTCACAGAACAAAAGAAGATGCATAAAAGTAATTAAGATATAACAAAATCCTCGGTGCGAGAGTCGGCACGGATGGAGGCGGAACTGTACCTGGACGAATAAAAACAAGAAAATAAGTTCATTTCAAATTACAATATTAAAGAGTGTTGCAAACTACATGTTCAGCTGTTAAAAGGTTGCAGGACTGAAAACGACGAAAAACATGTATCTGCCTCTTAACATACTCATTGCCAGATTAACTTACAACTGGGTGCGGACCCTCACGGAAAGGCTGCCAGGTTCATGCCATGTGTTCAATAACTAGAAAGCACAGTTCAAAAAGTAAAACGAACAGACAAACATTATTCACCCTTGATAAAAAAAACATATAAAACAGTTTTTCCTGAATTTAACAAAGAAATAACACTTGCAAAAATACAGATAGTAAGAGAGTCAGGTACAGCGTATTTATTATTTCCCCCAGTGCTGTCTTTCCAAGACAGTTGCGTATTGTATTGCTGCACACATGAACATTACAATAGTTAAAACACTTTTCGCAGAGGGTTGTATCTCCTGAGTATCGAAAATTTGGAAGTGGCAACAGGGTGATTCGTCATGGACGAATTTGCTTATCCCATTCAGAGATGTAGGTTATCCATGCTCAATTGTGACGAAAACAAAGCTAGCTAATTACTTCCAATTAATTTGTGTTTTTGCACAGTGGCACAATATAATATATATATCCCTGCATGTGTATATACACTCGCACTTCGAACGAAACACACACACAGGGGTGCACACCGAAATAAAGGAGTACATGAAAGGTAACTTGAATATGGGTAACTGTTGTGTCCTCCTTGCTGCATTCATTGCCCTATGACTTTTCTGGACGTAATTAGCCAGCCCGAATTATCATGTCCTGAAAATTTAATCTTGAGTACATGAAGGCAGGAGATCTACTTGACTCAGATGGTGCCATGAAAGTATGTTGGCGGGGTAAACTTCCAACAAGCCATACTGTCTTTGGAATCCGAAAAGGCGGCCGCCTGAGTTCGGGGCGAAGATAATCCCCAGATGTGCCCATTGGTGACCTTTTGTCGGCGTGCCCCAAGGGTGTTGGGGCACTGGTCATTGCAGGCTGGAGCAGGCAGCAGAGGCTGCTGCCCATGCGTACTCGGTCTCTGAGACATCTAAGTAGCTCATTGAATGTTGTGACAGAGGTGTTGATATGATTGGCCCAGAATGCATGGCTATCACCCAAGCACAAATGCAGCTACATTTTCAGTTCCTGATTTATGCACTCCCAGCATGGGAAAACTTAGTATCGGACACTTTAATACTACCTTATACCACCCACACTGGAGATATGGAGTGGCCCTCCACCCATCTGGAAAACAGGTCTGCCACTATATATATATATACAATTGCAAATACACAGCCGCTCGACCAATGTACTTTTATATTTTTACGAAGCGCTCTTAGCCAGTTGGTCATCCCATGCTACGACCGCCCAATCGGTGGGGAAGAGGGATCATGCCCTCTCATCGCAGGTGACCCATCCATGCACCTGATGTAACCAAATCCAAGACCTCAACCTGATTCACAAGTTTGGCTGAGAGCATCCTCCACAGGTTCTGACACAACCGGAGCGGGTTGCCACTCACCGCCCAGTCTTTCTTTGAGAGCGGGAATCTCTCCAGACCTCCTCCAGCATACAGAGTTAACCACTGCCAGCACGAGCGCAACCACTAGTGATAGGTACACCAGAGAGAACCTGTGGTGGGGCCAACCTAATTAGACTGTGCTCCCGCTTATTTGCCATGGCACTAATGGGTTTTCAATGTCCGACGACTCCACCAATGACCCGCATGCCTACCAGAAGGGTGGAGTACGATCAGCTCGGAGCGGCATGCATCCTCGATTCCTCTGGGAATGCCGAAATCGGGGATGGCAGCCCTCGCTCTGATTTGGAAGATTTCTCATAATTTAGAATCTGAGGTTTTCCATGCTGTCATCACAGCCTCCAAGCCGTCGCCACCACTTCCTACCACTAGCAGTGCAGTTGGAGGAGCGATCATTGGACACTGACCTTTACCATTCCATAGAATTTCTTCGCAATGAAATTTCAGTATTGGGCCCCATCGGCCTGAATGCCAAGTGGTCCAACAGCCCGCCAAGTGGTCAGGCCTAGGTACCATCTATCGACCCAAACCATCGCGGCAGATACCCCTGACCAGTCATGAGGAGACTGGCTCCCATAGGGAAACAGGTAGCAGAGCCCAATTTTCAGAAACAGGGGTGGCACGAGTAGCCTTGGGTCGCCATGAGTGGAGAGAGGCTATCCGAGTCGCATCATCCCTCCTTTGTAAGGTCAAATGCAGTAACCGGGCTTGGCTTCTATAGCATGGTACTGCCACACAACCTCAAATGCCTAGAAACCTTCCTCCTGAAGGAGTAACAGACCCATATCCCCCACATATATATATGTTATGAAGTATACAGCGCTGCGGCCATACTTTTGTTATTTTTGCATATTGCTCTTAGTCTTCCGGCAATACTGTGCTACGGCCACCCAATCAGCAGAGAAGATGAATCACACCCACTCAATTCAGGTGTCCCAGCTATTCACCTGAGGTAACCAAGCCCGAAGCCCCGACTTGATACACAAGCTCCGCCAGGAGCACCCTTCTACAAGGCTTGAGATCCTCGTACTCAGATATCATGTGGTCTGGCCGGAGCACTATCCGGACCCCAAGTGTCTTGCCAGGACACTACCCGAGCAAGTGCCTGCTCACTGCCCGGTCCTTCTTTAAGAGGGGGAATCTCTCCAGACCTCATCCAGCATACGGAGTTAACCACTGCCAGCACGAGTCCAACCTCTATAGATCGGAACATCAGAGGGAACCTCTGATGGGTCCAACCCGATCAGCCTGTGCTCCCACTTAATTGACATGGCACTGAAGGGTTTACTCATGTCCGATCTCTATACCGATTACTCCACAGGCAGGAGGTTCTGTTTCCGCCTTTATCAAAATCCGGAGATCCTTTGCCATGAGTTACCCATGGGCCCCACATCTTCAGAGTTTTCCCTGTTTTCATCACTGTCTGCAGTTACCACCAAGTCACCTGCCGAGCGCCAGTAAGCTGTCATCGGACACTTGTCCTTTACCATACATTGGAATTTCTGCATACAGGAAATTCCTGTCTTGGGCCCCAATGGCCTGAATGCCAAGTGGTCGGGCCTAGGTACCATATAACGGCCCTAGCCATCATGGCAGATACCCCTTACCAGCCACGAGGAAACTGGTTACAATAGTGATATGGGCGGTGGAGCACAATTTGTAATAACAGGGGAGGCACGAGTAGCCTTGGGTCGCAATGGATTGAGAGGGGCTATAAGTGACGCATTGTCCACCCTTTCCAGACGGTGTGGTGACGGGCTTGGTTACTATAGTATGGCACTGCCACACCACCCCAAATGCCCAACCACCTTCCTCACACAGGAGTCACCACCCCATCACCCTAATATATATATAAACACAGTCAACTGCCGAATTACTAAGTTGGCTTAATCATGTTGCGGCTTAACTGTGGAGCCACCAGTTCAAACAGTGGCCGCCAGTCGCGCATAGCTGCTATTAATAACCCATGCGCACACTGTTAATTACCTGGCTGCAGTCGAGTGATGCGGTCCTTTTTATTTTAATATTACAGGTCTCGGGTACTGTATTCACACAAATTTTTAATAGTGGATATATGTGAATCTTGGAAATATAAGGAATTCAGGGAAATTGGCAGATATCACATTTTCATTTATAATAATAAGGTATTTCCGGATTAAAATTGGCGTCTGCTCGTCAAAAAGGCGAGATCTGGTAATAGTCGTACGTACATGCACAAGCTATCTATAAATTAACCGTGGCACTGAGTACGACTGGAGGACAAAATAACACATTAACATAAATATTTTTTGCCACAAGAACGACTCCTATGCAAACAACACACCATAAGTGGTTTCAATGAATAAATAACATCTTTTTTCGCTTTGTTGCTGTTGTGGAAGGAGAGTCAACAAAAAAAATGGTGAGCTAGTCTCGGAAACGGTTGGCGATTGCAGGCCGAATCCAAATTATTAGCAAGCAAAATCGCTTCACACGGAAATATATTACGTTAAAATATTTATAGAGGTTGTGGAAAAATTTAAAACTCTGAGAATTAGTTTGCACATTTGCACTTTACACATGAAAAATATGTCATTTCATGGGGGCCATGGTTTCCGAAGCGAGCGGCTCGCACTGGCTGACAGTTACAGGATGGTCGTCTATTTTGCAGCTGTGTTGTATAAGTACATATAGCACATCCTTTTAAAAGTGAATTTTTCATCTCGTGTGGTCTCATCACAACTGGGGTTTGATAAGTATTATGTCAAATTATTGTATTATGTTTTTGAAAAATTATCTGCGATTGATTTCTGGCCTCTTCAATTAATATGTAGTTAAGTGTTCAGAACAAAGTACGAAAGTCCCCTGCGATTCGACGGACGTGCAGCACCTAAGACCCGTGGAATCAGTCTACCAGAGATGGTGCGGGAAGCTGTGTCCTTGCCGAGAGCTCGCTCCATTCCTCGAGGTAATTTAATTAACTAATGAGATTAGCATAGAACTTGAAACATATACACATAAAACACTGAAACATTCAGAGTGAGTTTTCTTAATCCTGTTGAGAGTTAAGAGTTCTTAATGAAGAACTAATTTAAATATTAATCATGTTTATGTGGTGTCTTGGAGAGTACGTGGGAAATTTAGGTTTCTTAAGATTTGGGATATTCTACGACCAGAACGGTCAGGTTGAAAGAAAGACTAATTATTTCCCACATCACTAATTGGCTTGACTAGCCACACAATTGAGCTCGGAAAAGTATATAGAACACTTCAAATATCCTAGCTTTGCTACACTACACCTAATTAAATATGCACATGGCGTGCATTTATTCTACGATTACTTCGCAATCTCCTAAGGCCATAAATTCAAATACTATTTCATACACATTCTAACACTTGATTCCTATGCTAATTACACAGATATATCTAGGCACACCACAGGCACTCTGTTGGATCACTCGGTATAGGGCTATAACCCGTTCCCAAGTGAATGATGCGGATACGATTCGGGATGCACGATATGCATGTTCCGCTGGCCTTACTGGTGCAGCGACTGCGGGCCGATGAGGTGATGGCAGTGACCATGCCAGAGCCAGCAGGAATGGTTCACGTCAAACCCTTAACCAGTCATTACCCCGGGAAATCGGCAGTTTAATACACTGAGGAGACAAAAGTCATGAGATACCTACTAATATCGTGTCAGACCTCCTTTTGCCTGGCGAAGTGCAGCAACTCGATGTGGCATGGACTCAGCCAGTCGTTGGAAGTCCCCAGCAGAAAAATTGATCCAGGCTGCCTCTATAGACGTCCATAATTTCGAAAGTGTTGCCGGTGGAGGAGTTTGTGCCCGAACTGACTTCTCGATTATGTCCCATAAATATTCGATGGGATTCATGTCGGGCGATCTTGGTGGCCTAATCATTCACTGGAATTATCCAGAATGTTCTTCAAACCAATCGCAAACAGTTGTGGCCTGGTGACATGGCGCATTGTCATCCATAAAAGTCCATTGTTTTTTGGGTACATGAAGTCCATGAATTGCTGCAAGTGGCCTCCAAGTAGCTGAACATAACCCTTTTCAGTCAATGATCGGTTAAGTTGGACCAGAGGACCCAGTCCATTCCATGTAAAAACGGCCCACGCCATTATGGAGCCACCACCAGCTTGCACAGTTCCTTGTTGACNTCCATTCCATGTAAAAACAGCCCACACCATTATGGAGCCACCACCAGCTTGCACAGTTCCTTGTTGACAACTTGGGTCCATGGATTCGTGGGGTCTGCGCCACACTCGAACCCTACCATCAGCTCTTACCAACTGAAATTGGGACTCATCTGACCAAGCCACGGTTTTCCAGTCGTCTAGGGTCCAACCGATATGGTCACAAGCCCAGGAGAGGCGCTGCAGGTGATGTCGTGCTGTTAGTAAAGGCACTCGAGTGGGTCTTCTGGTGGCATAGCCCAGTACAGCCAAAGTTCGCCGCACTGTCCTAACAGATACGTCCGTCGTACGTCCCACATTGATTCATGCGGTTATTTCAATCAGTGTTGTTTGTCTGTTAAAACTTACCATTCTCTGCACACGTCGTTGGTTTCGGTCATTAAGTGCAGGCGGTCGGTCACTGTATTGTCCATGGTGGGAGGTTATGCCTGAAATTAGATATTCTCGGCACACTCTTGACACTGTGGATCTCGGAATGTTGAATTCCGTAACCATTTCCGAAATGTAATGTCCCATGCGTCTAGCTCGAACTACCATTCCGCGTTCAAAGTCTGTTAATTCCTGTCGTGCGGCCATAATCACGTCAGAAATCATTTCACATGAATCACTTGACTACAAATGAAAGCCCAACCAATACACTGCCCATTTATTCATTTTATACGCGATACTACTGCCATCTGTATATTTGCATATTGCTATCCCATGACTTTTGTCACCTCTGTGTGTGTGTATATATATATATATATATATATATATAACATTCCCTATTCGCTGTCCACATGCCTATTAGATCTAAAGCAACCTTATCGAATGGCTCAGTTCGTACATGTGGAACTTGCTGTTGTGTACTGTTTAAGCGGCAGCTCTTAAGAAAGTTAATTGGACACAGGCACTTACATACTGTTGGGTAATGCGGTATATTCCCAGCCAGTAGAAGAGTATATTGGCATTATGTTGTATTTGTATGGCATCAGGGTTCCCTGATAAGTAGGTATTGTGAGCAAACTGTAATAATATCTCACTGGCAGTGTGCGACACATAGGTGTTCCAGTGTTCACTATTACAATTTGTTCATTATTCTAGGCAGTTATCTACCACTTTTTAGTGCTCGGCAGGTGTAACTGTGCATGCCTCTACCCATTTCCTTATTACGGGGCTGGTTTGTTGTGTCTGTATCACTCGTGTGTAAAATGCAGTCAGGGTAGGTATCAGGAGAATAACGGAAATTTGCGCACATGTGATTTTGTTATTGTCCACAGTAGAATAGCATGAAACATTGGTATCCTATGAATTGTCTGTACTGCTTAACTAGGCACTCCCACTCATTCACAGAAAAATTCTACTTGGCTGAATTTAGCACTGCTGAAATCAATAATCGGTTTACTGCTGTCGTCACTGAGCTAAACCATTACAGAATCTAACCCACAGCTTGCGCATGTATGTCCGCAGATACAGGAGGCAGCTTGGGTCATGGCTTGAAAGCATAGCACAGTTGCGGAAACTGGTTTTGATTTGTACAAAGCTGTCGGAATCTTCGTGCCCATTAAAATTTTTGCGCCAGGGAAGGCAGGTTAGTGAGTGGAGTGGTAATGATTGGAAAGTTCTGAATGTAATCACTTAGCCAGTTTACTAAACCAAAGAATTTACATATCTGTTTATAGGTAGGAGGTTGTGAATAATCACCAATAAGACTCTTATGTCCTGGAATGGGGTGGTTGCCATTCTCGTCTACAAGGAGGCCGAGAAATTAAATGTACACTTTGCCGAGATGACACTTTTTATTTGCACAATTTATGTTGTTAGTAGTTAGGCACTCAAGTAAAATTGACAGGTGCCACACATCAACTTCCCATGACTCAGACCAAATAACAACATCGTCAAGATATGCCATTGTGAACTCAACTATGTAGCTATCTAAGCATTGTCATTAACTGGAACAGGTGCTGTTTACAGGCCAAACAGCATGATGCTAAACTGGAAGAGGCGTCCATCTGGTTCTGTTAATGCGGTCATGTGGTGGCCCTTTTCTTTTACTGACATTTGCCTGTATCCGCTGCAGAGAAACAGTGATTTTAACACCTTAGCATGGCCAAGGTGTTTGAGCGCATCCTTGACATTGATGAACAGTGATGAAGCATATTCAGTTATTAGGTCGAGAGACCTGAAATCAATGCAAAATTTCCAGGACCTGCCCGTTTTAGGAGCTAATGTTATGGTGGAGTTTTAATCACTATTAGGGGGTTTAATGATACATTCCCTGGGCCAGCATTTCTTTTATTTGTTTTTTGATTACGAGGTGTTGGTAAAGTTTGTAACAGTGAGGAGTACCACACACAGGATTTTGCTATGGGAGTGGAATGTTTGTTCTGCAACATCTGTGCGACAAAAAGTATAATCAGCGGAAAAACGTTGTGATGGATGTATAGAGCAGATGCTGGATGATTTCACTGTATTCAGCTGGAACAAAGTGGTCTAGCTCGTCCAGCTGTACTTCCAAAGAGTGTGTTTTCTTGGGAAACTCCGCCTTCCAGGACTCCCACCAAACTGCTCTTGGTTCTAAGAGGTACCACCAATCTTAGCTAAGAGGCGCACTCTAGAGTGTAAGTGCGTGGCTTAAGGACTTTTTAGTGCAAACAAGAGAATTGCAGAACTGCTCACCATTCGGAGATGGTGAAAGTTGGAGATTCTAACAAGGGAGGCAGGCCGACAGACACACCTCCCCGTGGTGTGGAAGGGACAACGATGCCAAGGGATCAGTCGGCCCGAGATACATCGGTGCGCCACAAAACCCGGATTGATGCAACCCAGGAGAGACGCCAGTGCAATCGTGGCACGGTGAAACTGTCTGATGAGGGAAGCTGCCTGCCACATGAGGAGCATCTTCCTCCCCCGGCTCTCCCAAGGCGAAGAAGGGAGAGTGTCTCGGATGCCGAAAGCTCGGGTCGCGTAAGTGATTGGAATGCCTTCGTCCCTGTGGAGTCGACGAAGAGTAGGTAATGCCATTTGAGGGCTGAACATCTGAATCGTCAGGGAGCAGGTTCTTCGCTCCTGAACTCTGGACCAGAAGCCTCACATGCGGCTGTGTCGTCTCTGGACAGATGTGTTGGCTGGATTCAAATGAAGGATAAGAAACATAATTTCAAAAGAAATAGCTCATCAGGAGACAGTAAACCATGCCCTGAGAGGAATGCAGAAGCAGGGCAGGTGAGAGAACGGGCTGTGACCAAGCCTGCCTCAATTGAGGCAACCAATGCAGTCCGAACGCCTTAGGGTCTAAAGCTTGCTAGTAGTTCATCTGTCAAGACAAAGCAGGCCACTGCTATGGGTTCTAGTAAGTTAGTGTGGGTCCAGTGCTAAATAACACTAGTCTGCAGTTGATCAAACTGTTGCAACCTCACTAGGAAGCAGTGGCAGTCATCTTTACTATTGGGTCTCTCATTTAGGGACTTTCGAAGACCGCTCGTGATACCTTCTCACCTGCGGTAAAACCATGCCTTCAAAGGCTACACACACTGGTTGATGCCATGTTGCAACAGTCTGCGCCTCCACAGTCGTGTCGAGGCTGCAGAAATGCAGTCACAGCAGGAGAAGGCAGCAGGAGGTACTTTGGGGGCCTCCTATGCAAAACCACTGGCAAGTGGGGTCGGCACAGTCTTGCAGACATGTCCCCGCCCCCTATCTAACAATCGTCCTGCAGCTTCGAGGAAGGTAGTGGTTGTATTCCCTGCGAATGCTGGTACCACGGCTGCTGTGCCAAATGGTGTCTCCAGAAGGAGCTCGCTCCGGAAGAGGCAACTCTGAGGGTTCGGGGTATCCACCCTGTTGCCAGGGGCGGACTAGCAGTGGAAGTGGCGGATGACAACGAACTGGAAACTGTCAAGAGGATTGTCGCGGCGCGGCCTAAGTCCCTCAAGGTGAGGGAGGTTGGCAAATGTGATCCATCGGTGGTCATTTATGATGTCCCCCATGAAAGTGACAATGCGGAGAAGCTGGCGAATGCGATTTGTGGCAAAAACATGATTGAAGTATCTGAGTCGCGCGATGACCTCATGAAGAGTTTTAAGATATATAGGCGATTTGGCAACAGTGTTGCCGATTACGTAAATGTGGTAGTGCAATGTACTCCATGCTTGCGGTGCCTGTTAGTCATGACAGGATGGCTGTACATGTGGATTCTATGGGGAGGGTGAGCATGGCTACAGTCATTGCCCCTGTGCAGGGTGAATGGCTGTAGGCCCTCCTGCGTCAACTGCCGAAGAGGAGGTCCATGCAGTACTATGGAACACGAGACCTCCTCTAAGGACTGCTCAATTCTGGCGAGAGCCATGAATATGGAAATAGAGAGAACAAGGTATCATAGTGATTATATGCACCCCGATCAACCTGCAAAGTTCATCTGATGTGACGGCCGAGTTAAATACATTTCTACTCGAGAATCACATTGATATCACCATGGTGCAGGAGCCATACTCTGCAAAAGGCAGATTTCCTAGACTTACAGGGCGCTGAGCATCTGTAGGCGAACACCCGATAGTGGTGATAGTGGGTAGAAACCATGCACTAGATGACTTGTGCTTAACCATCTGTCTGACACACACCATGTGTTGTCCAGATCTCCACGTCTAGGAGAGGCGAATTGTTCTTGGTTGCAGCATATTTTAAATATGCAGATGACATCGAGGATCATCTCACTCGATGGGTGGTTATTCTGCGATAATTACACAGCAAGAAAGTTATTCTGTGTGCCGATGTTAATGCCAAAAGCGAACTGTGGCATTCCCCCATAACCGACTCCAAGGGGCGTAAATTGACCGAGTTCATCTTAGCCAACAATTTGAAAGTGGATAATCTGGCCAGGCATCTCTGTACTTGTGTCTCGGATGCCCGAGTCGAATATAGATGTGTTTATGACCACGTCTTCGACTGCTGGACTGTTCGCTGACTGGTCCATGGTTCTAGAACATCCTCTTTAAAAGCTTTTTGCACCTTCTGCTTCCTGATGAATGCCTGCTATTTGGATACACAGGTGATGGCTTGGCCCTTGTTTCCGGTTACTCGCGTCGGGAGTTGGAACACGAGGCAAATACAATCTTGGGTTCGATTGCGACTTGGGCCCGGCCTGTGAAGCTAGACTTCTCAGCCTGTAAATATAAGTGTATGCTGCTTAAGGGACGTTTTAGAGGTGATTGCGGACATTATCCCAAGGTAGAATTGAATGGTGCCCATTTGGAGTTTGTCAAAACTTACAAATATCTTGGTGTTCTCCTTGACGAAAGGCTGACTTTTACTCCACATGTAGCATTTGTGAGTCGAAAAGCTGTTGTTCTCTTTCAGAGGTTGATAGTGATGTCGCTGGGTAACCCGGGGCTGAACTTCAAAACCTTACTCTGTCTTTAAGAAGGGGTCTTCGAACCCAACATCATGATGTATGGCTCCATTATGTGGTATAAGCTAGCGAGTCACTCTCACATAAGGTGAAAGGTGTTGAGTGCACAGTGTGCAGCGATGCTTATGGTTACAAAGGCTTACCGTGCTGTGTCCATGGATACCCTAACAGTATTGGCTGGAGTCTTTCTGTTGGATCTCCATGTAGCAGAACAGGGTTCGCTCGCAATGGAAAACGTTACAGAATAACTGGACCCGGAGAGCCGGGGTGTTGCCTGTGAGGATACCGCAGACAAGTTGCAGAGCCGTTGGCCGTCCTCTGAAAAGGGCCGAATGAACTTTGCAGTATTTCCCTGTGTTCGGGAGAGAATGCAGTTCAACATCTATCTGGCTCATTTTCTGATGCAATTCTTTTCAGGACATGGCAACTTCAAAGCGAAACTCCATGCGATGGGGCTCATTGGTAAACCACTCTGCGATGATTGCCTGGTGCCGCACACCATGGAGTATGTGCTGAATGACTGTGTCCTCTTTGACGAACTATGAGAGCAACTGAAATGGAAGCTCTCGCTGTTAGGACTCCATTTTGGCCTGGCAGTTATTAATGCTGCCGACAGTACTGCAAGAGCATCGCTATCGGAATTCGCCAACAAAGTCATGCACTGGCTGAACGTTGTGGATCGCTTACGAGCTGAGTGGTTGCCCAATACCCCCTTGCAAACTGACTATATAAGATCGGGGGTGGGCTGTGCGAAACCAAGCTTGTGTTTCAATCTGGATCTGTAGTGATGGGGCAAAACAAATGGTAATGTGATCATGTTAATATTCGGTTTTTCCTAGTCTGAAGGAATGAGGACTTCGTCCACCAGAGCAGGTAATCGTTCGAGGTCAATGGAAGAGAGTGCTCGGGGGTAGGAACCCTGTAAGTCGTGCCTTGTAGTAGACCATCCTGTTAGGTGGCCCTTCACAGGATATGGCCGGGTTCATACTATGTGGTTCGCATGTTAACGTGGCACATGACTGTATGCATGTGGCTCCATCTATCATTTTGGTTTTCAACTCCACCTTTGACAAGGGACTGGTCATTTCATCAGGTCTGATGTTGCTGAAGGCAGTTTGGCGTCTCCCTCTTCGGAGGTGTAAGACCCACAGCGTCGAACGTCCAGAGTGGAAATACTCTCAGGCCTGAGAAGCTTGAATGTAGTACGGCAGTCAGATGAAGGGACATGTTTTCCTAGAGACTCTTGGTTGGCACCAGAACTATAAAATATCCAACTCATTGTTGTTAGGCTCTGAAAGTGATCTCCTGTTATACTCTAGGGATCAGTTACAGGAGGGGTGGTGGTGCAGAGAGCTGAACATGTTAGGGAAAACATCTTCACCTGGCGAACAATCGTGGTCCACGGATCCAGGTTATAAACAGTCAGAAGCTATTTTTGACAGAAATTTATTTGTCTGGTACCTGGTTTCACTGGTGTTCTGTTCTGTTAGCCACTGTATTCCTATTGCATCCTCATATAAATCGTTGGAAACAAATTAAGTTGTGGTGGTTTCTGTGTCCCGTATGGGCATAGTAATTTTTTTATCACCTATTGTCTCACCTGGATGAGTTGTTGTAGCTATCTGAACTGTTTTTTATGCTGGCTGTCTATTCACTAACTTCTGGCAGCTAAAGTAAGTAGTTTGCACACACTGGATCTCTTAATAACACCATCATGAATTTCATATTCATTATTCACTGTTGTTAATGAATTCTAATCTATAACTTAGAGGTAGTATATTTGGCAACAGAGCAATATGGCCTTCTCGAAATCGCTGTTGTCTACATCACTCACTCCATGAACAACGGAAAATAACGATATTGAGGGATTATCAAATAAGCAATGCTAAGCAAACTTGAATGATAACAGTGTTCAGAAATTAAATAAGAAATATTGAACATACAACACAATCTATTTGTTATCAAGACAGTAAAATTATTATAATATATTGTTTAAAGTGAAGAAGACTTAGGCATTTTTAATTGATATACAACAACTTTTCGAACCATTTTTGGTTCTTTCTGCAATTTTCGCATGATAATTCTCCCCAACTGTAAGAAAATCCGCCATTTTAAAAACATGTTAAGGTTAGCAGCTAGCCAAAACCATGTTCCATACCAGACCTTAAGCTAAGGTTCGTAGTGTGCAATGAAAGGCGACCGAACAGATTAGTGTATATCTCCTGAAAAGCCTAAGGTCAGTAGCGCGGTTGTTGACCATACCTTGGGCGTTAAGGTCACCTCGAAAAGTTACTGAATAGAAATCCAGGTTAGATTTGGCAAATGTCTATTAAGTTCACACAGACAAAATTATCATAACCTGCGATATCAATTAAAACATGACACCGTTGATTATTTAAAAACACAGGCATACATATAACTTGACTTATATTTCTGCAAATTTGTGAAATGAATATTTGTTGCTAGTGTGTTCAGGATCACAACAGTTTTACTGAGGGTACGTGACTTCCAACCGCACTAATCCCATTCCATCGTTTCCCAGAGGCAGTTTTCCATAATGTGACCACTTGAGGAAGTTCGAACACTCGCAATGCCAGTGTTTGCACTGGCAATCACAGTAACGACAGGCGAAAAGAAGCAGTACATGTCCTGAACTGGTTCAAGCAGAGTCACTTAGTGCCTTTTTGCCTGGAGCATGACTGTCACTTAAAGATGAGGTTTATGGGAATTTTGAATTTTTGTTCATAATAGATAGTTCTGTTTCATTGTCAATTATCCCTCCCTTCGCCTCGTCTTCCTTATACCGGTGTAGATGCGCAGAGTCGCATTCACGGTATAGTTGCATGGGTATTTTGCCATGGATGTGTGTTTCGCAATGACAAGTGACCACATTAAGTCATGGACCAGGTAGTGAATCAGTGGTGCTAATGCATCACTAAATTCTGGCTGATTGCTAACCTCTAACACTTCCTTGTTGGACATTTGAGGATTGTAAGTCTGCACCAAACGTATCTTGTGTGTAGCAAAATTAGGGGAAATTTAATCGATTCTCTGTGATTCGAAGATTATGCAGCTGCGTGCTTGAAAAGAAGTGAAGGTGCCTGCAAAATGACACTCAAGGGATCGGTGTTATTCTTCCAATATGATATTGTAATGTACTATGTTGTGCTACCATTGACCCTTGTGTTACCACTCAATCGGACAGCAACACAATTTGGCTAGTCCTCTTCCTCAGTGCCATAGTGCAGCAGTCTGCTTGTGCAGTCATGCAGGAAGGTTGCTGGATCTTCTTCGGTTAGGCCCGAAAAGCTTGGTAACGAATAGAAGTGTGCCAGAGTATAGGCAGGTAGAGCTGCAGAGAAAGCACATGGCTGCGTTGCTGTTATGATAATGGTGAGCTTGGCACCATGCTGTCTTGTGGCCACATGGTGTAGGGATACGACATGAGGAATACGCCAGTGGAGGGATGTGTTGCCAGGTTTGGCTGTAGTGCCCTAGAATGTGCATTTTAGCTGTGGCAACTTCAGTTGTGGCATGCATTGTCAGCACACGAAGTGCTCCTTACCAAGATCACACCACTCGCGGTGACACACTGGCAAAGTGCTCTTAGACCACAGCTGTCACAGCATGTCAGTTCAGCGCTTTGTCTCTACATAGTGGCTCTGTTGACATAGTTCCAGTCAGCTGAAGTTGGTAGCATTGAAGATGGCAGAATGAGCTGTTGCGGAAAAAGTGACATGTGGGCATGCAGGATTTGACACTAGGCACACTGAAAGACATTTTCTGATTTCAATGTGGCAAGTTCCTGTTGGTGACTTGGCTAAATTCATCGTACCAATGCACATTACTGAATTTTCTATGCGTTAGCCTAAATATTTTTGGTACTGGTATAGTGTTTATACTTCCGGCACACTTGCAGTTACAGTGTCGATGGCACTCTGGACCTGTCGAGGTCTTATGCAACTATCACACAAGTCGGCTGCTCGGCCTACAGTTGTACGCGCCAATGCAACAACTCACAGTTTTCTATTTATATTTTCAATGTCCTCGCGTAGTAGCCATGCTTCTATGTGGTTGTCAAACTGACAGGTGCTGGTTTGGCTATTGTACAAGTGTAAAGGGATCTGGGTCTGGCAGTGGGTGCTTATAGGTCGAGTATAGATGTTCCACTATGCCTTTGGAAGTATGCCAGTCCATCACACTGCTATCATGTTGTGTTTGGTGGGGAAGAGCCGTGGTGCACCCAGCTGATGTCCACATCAGTCAATGGACAGCACAGCTTACAGTAGCCTCCACTACAGCGCATGTGGAAGGGATGACATGCCCGAGTGGGTGGAGGGGCGGTATCGAACATGCACGCACATATGCTGCCAGCTGCCACCTCACTCTCTCACCCATCAAGGGTAGAGGGGGCTGCATGACAGTGTTCCCACAAAATTAATGCTATATGTCCTGATATCATGGTTACAGTTTTCAGCGAGCGTGGTGGCGAGGTGGGCTGGTTGTTGCCATATTGAATTCTCTTTTCCAGCACTGGTATGGAACTTCACAAGGAGATGATGAAACTACTTTCTTGTGATGTGGAAATTTGGATTTGGGGGCTCAAGAAATTGCCAAGATTTTGAGGTTTTGGCCGAAAAATATGAAGTGTTTACACAGGAAATTTTTCGTGGAAAATTGCATTTGCAATAACAAGGAGAGTATTTACACTTTGATTAGACATAAAAATGATGGGAATGGAACTTACGTAACCAATCAGAAAAATTTAAGGAGTTTTAGCCTTATTGAATTGTAACACTTGACATCAGGAATGTGGCGCTGGAAGATTTAAGGTAGGAATTTAGATAGGAAAATTTCGCCACACTAGTTGGATGCCACTTGATGGGATGTCGTGGTTTCTGGAGCAGGGAGAATGAGATATGACTTATGTGCTGTACATTTTCGATCACGTTAACAGGAATTGCAATTAGACCCGATCTACTGGAAAGCAAGAGAAAAGGGAGGGACTTGGCCATCGGCCCGTATGGCAGCTCCTGGGATCCCCCATTGTACAGTTGTTGGTGAAATTGCTTGAGTAATCCAATTATGCCTACCTACTGAGTGTGTTGGCCCTCTCAGAATGCTAGTAAGGCAATGTGAAACTGTTTGATAAGCCATCTCACACGCCCAACAACACAGAAATTCGGCATTGCGTTATGTATGTGTTAACTTACGTGATTAGGTTTCATACAAGAGACACTTATTGCAGTCATGAAGTGACCAGTCATGAAATAAAAACACTGAATTTATGTTATGGAATTTTTACCCACGAAACAAAATCCTTGTGTCAGGCACTTACACTTTGTGACAGTTGGAGCATTTCACCACCCTTCATAGATTAAAACATGATGCACAACCTTACACGAAAGTAATTAATTGATGATTTATTCCCTGGCTCAACAGTAGATGGGGTTGGAGGTGAAACTGTCGCTGGACGAAGAAAAACAAGAAAAGGAGTAATGCTCCAATTAAAATATTTAAGACTATTGTAAACCAAATTATTATCTGTCAAAAGTTGCAAGTCCACCTTCTAACATGTTCGATGCCAGAGTAACATGACACGGGCCCATTCGGAGGACTGGATGAGTTCGCACCAAGCGTACAATAAATAGAAAACATTCTTTAAGAAGCAAACAATTAGGCACAGTTTTCTGACCCTTAATAAAAATATATACAAAACCCCTTTTCATGAATTAAGCATACATATATCACTTGTAAAAATTACAGGTAGGCAAGGGAGTTGTGTAGAAACATATTTATTATTGCAATCGGAGCTGTCTTTCGAAGTCCACTGCTTGATAGATCACTGTACACATTAAAACTACAATAATAAAAACCCTTTTTTTGTTATATATTTATCCCCTCAATTTCCAGAATTCTGGATTGGCAATAGGGTGGTTCGTCATTGACAAGTCCACTTCTCACGAACAGGGGTGTAGGGTAGCCATAATCGACGGCAGTTAAAACAATTTTTCCTTACTATTTTGCACTATTGAACATTAGCACAATATAATATATTTTTCTCTCTACCTTTTGCATACTTGCACTTCGCACATAACACATACAGAGGTGTAAACACTGAATAATGATGGCTCACGGGGCGAGGGGGGGTTACTGGATTATTAGGAATGCTGTGTCCCCCTCGCTGCATTCATTTCCTAGGTGGTATTATTACTGGGGACTCTTCTGGACATAGTCAGCCTGTCCGAATCATCATGCCCTCAAAAGTTACCTCTTGAGGGGATGAAAGTGTGATGGCCACTTGACTCATGTTGTGCCATAGGGGTATGCTGAAAGGGTTGCATTCCCAGCATGTAGCGTCGGCTCTGGTATAGGAGAAGCACGGCGAGTCCCCAGTAGAAGCACATAGTAACTCCGTGGTGTTGGCGGAACGGATGGGCTAAGGAAGGAGTGATGCTGCATGTGCCACAACTTTGAGCACAACACGCCTTGCACTTGNTTGGCGGAACGGATGGGCTAAGGAAGGAGTGATGCTGCATGTGCCACAACTTTGAGCACAACACGCCTTGCACTTGCCTATTCCAGTATTTTGCCTCAGTTTCTTTAATTGCTCGTACGTTTGGACGGTTTCAATTATAATTTCCCAACAGTAGCCAGCACTGGCTTTCAGGGTCTGATGCAGGTATTAAAGGAACTTACTAAACTCAATTNTATAATTTCCCAACAGTAGCCAGCACTGGCTTTCAGGGTCTGATGCAGGTATTAAAGGAACTTACTAAACTCAATTCTGTAAATCTGCATGTATCTTTCGAAATGCTTGAGAATAGAACTTGGATTCTCTATGCCCAGTGTCTTAAATATGTTGGCTATTTCATCCGAACGTATCCTAGATTAATTAGGAACTAGTACGAACTGAATATTTGCCATAGCAAGATGAGTATATACCAGTATGTTACGAGAAGCCATACTCGAGGACTACTGTTCCAAACTCAGAGCCTTTAATGGAATTCTATATATCGCGGACCTTATTGTCAATAGTTGCGGCTACTTCTCTGTTCAATGAGGCTGATGTATGAACAGCATGTTGCATTAACTGTATTTGGGTGAGTGTCTGCCTGATATAATCTATTTCAGTGGGCGTTCGTGCATTTCTTATTTGACATTGTTTGGTGGCGAAATTAAGCTGTATCAACACATGGTCAATGTGTGTAACCACTTCATTTAGTACTCGTTGATGTGCGAAACGAAGATAACTGCAACTGTAACTCAGATTAAACTAATTTTAACTCTTCTCTATGGCTCCTATCTCATATCTCTCTCCTCCAACTTATTCTCATTTTCGGCCACTTCTGCCTTAATTTCGGATCTAAATGCAGCCTGATTAGCAGCAATATCATTTTTTTAAATTAGGCTTGATAATCGACTATTTCTGAAAGTTCACTCTATGTTTTGGTCTGATTAGCAGTTATTTCCGAAAGTTCACTAGTGTTTTGGTCTGATTAGTGGTCATTTTATTTTTAATTGTGGCCTGCCGTGCTTCTGAGTGCCTGCAGTGTATAGGTTATTACAAAGTTATTACAAACATTGGTTCCTGCTCAAGTAAGTGCTGCACCGGCACGGACAAATTTATGTTTAGTAATGGCACAAATAAGTGAGCGATTATTCTCTAACATACACAGCAATGGCGAAATGCCCTTGACACGACTTTCTGCATTTTCGAGTCAACTTGTAAAGTCCAGTATAACATTCGAGCCATGACAATTATTTCTCTTTGGTGTGAACGAGGCAAATAATTTTTATTCGGCCTGCCCGACATGTTTTTCCTAATAAGCAAAAGTATGCAAATCAATAAGTTCACTGCAGTCACCTCCTTATTACTCGATTTGCCCCATGTAAGAGACACACACAANTTCACTGCAGTCACCTCCTTATTACTCGATTTGCCCCATGTAAGAGACACACACAATTATCCTCTGTAATGTCACAAAAAGGAAAAAAAATAATTCAAATTTTTGAATAATTTGATACTACTATCAGTAAGCACAGTAGCGTTTTTCTGCATTACCTTCACTTCATGAATGGCGCCATTAACTAGCTCAGAAAAATGCCCAGTGAGCAATGACACCCAAATTAAATAAATATATAAACAGGACAACTGTGAAAAGGCAGGCGATGGCATGAAATTACAAGATTTTTGCATCACGTGAAACTTTACTCCCATAGAAAAATCCATTACCTACTAATGAAAATGTAAATGCCAGGCATAGCATATTGTGGTAGAGCAGCAACTGCAATCAGAAGATCCACGTGCACAGAGGAGAAATAGCCAAGACAAGGCACCAAGAAATGGAAGTTATGTTGTTTACACAGTCAAGAAGGTTCTGGTACTCGCAAAATATACAACATACACAATTTTAGGAAGGAGGAGAATAATTGAGATTTTCTGAAACGGAAGACACTGCTGGGTGAGGACATTCTATACCAGATAGATAAGCTACAAGGAAAACTTCTGGCACTGCCCCCTCAAACATGTCTGATATATATATATATATATATAGTTTTAGATTCATTAAAACGATCTTCTTTTATTGCAAGTTTCTGCTGTCATTCCCAGTAGGGACTAGTGGCTTAAACTACTTTTACTCTGTTCAAAAATCAGTCTTTATTATGTGAAGTGTCGTTAAAGACAAACCATATCGGCTTTTTCAGTGAAACAATTCTACCCAACTCACCTTTAATTGGGAGACAAACAGATTTTTCCTCCACACAAATGCAAATCACAGTGATACTCATGTCTATACTCTCCAAAAACGATCACACCATAAAACTGGCCATCAAGGTCTTCAAATGCAAACTTACCAATATCAGGATAAAAAAATATGGACACCACATAATATTCTATTGCAACAAGAGGTCTCGTCCTCACCAGAGGGTGACGTGAACCACGCGTTCACGAGCTCCTTTGTGCCCACTCTGACTGCCGCAGTCATTCCAACCGCACCAGCTGCGCCACACCGACTGGCTTGTGGGCCAGAGAGAAAGTGCTACAAAGTTTAGTTCATTAGTGTACATAATGTCAACAAACATAAAATCATTAAAAGTGCAGTACAAACATTTATGAAATGTTGTAACAACTTTTATAAGTGTATTTATGTAAAGCATTATATTTTCTTATGTTCAATTTAATTCATATAGCTTTTCATTAGATAATCATCTTCAGTGTCANAATCATCTTTCAGTGTTATGTTCTGTTTCACCTTTTCACCGCTTCGCTTCGACTTTCGCCACTGGTGGCGGAAGCCGACTCCAAACTCCCCCCAGTACATCTCAGCATCTGAACGAGACCAGAAGTGTAAGTCTCTCGCTCCGTGAGGCCCTCAGCACCGGCATGTTAGGCTGAAATCATTTTTAACGGCAATAGTATTAAATTAATTCAAAGGAACATTTCTTTTATTTATTTCATGTTCTGAGGGGAGAGCCACCGTACTCTCACCGGAGAGTTTTCTACACAATCTCGTTTCCAACATAAAGTCACATGTTTTTTCGCCGCGCAAGGGCTGACACCATTTTTAATATCATTCATGCATTTCTTCATCTGTGAACAGACAATGAATAAACCACTCAACAAGTAAAATAGTGTTAAATCATTGTAGGGCAACCTTATTAGCGTCACAAGTGTTTGGTAATATAATTCAGGCGTAAGAGACGGCCGACAGTCTCGCCATCCTATATAAAGAGTTCAACTGTAAGTACGTGGCAATCAAGCAAATAACTGATGCAAGGTTCACCAGGGTCCCTGGGCTGTCGACCTTACGATCCTCACTTCATTAGCTCACCACTGAGTTATGGCGCCGGGCAAAAATCCAACATCATACCAGCCCTGGTAATCTCGACCACGTCAAGGGGCACCACAGGTTCAATTGATTTCTATTATGTCAATGACCAGTCTGGATCCATCGTTGTGCCATTCAACTATACTATTATAACACCATGTATAAGTCAGATCTACTACACGCATGGTGCCTTCTTTCATTGACCACACATATTCATAGTAGGCATTCTGAATATATTTACAGCAATATTTATGTCTGACTACGAAAGGTTCCAAGCCAAAGCGCCAATGATGCAATTGAAAATTAAAGTTCAAATCGCTAACACTTACAATGTGAAGATCCCTAATGTCCTGAAGTCGATGTGATTCCTCAGCACCTCCACAACCTCTTTTATACTCATTCTCAAGGCAAGTTCAATTCAGAAGTGGAGGAGGAGGAACCCATTGGAGTGATTCTCGAGGGCCACACAATAGTATGCAATTGGAAACAGCATCTTAAGTAAATCGATAAAGGCTTGTTTCAAGAAGGATAAGTGGGGCAGAGCGCCAAAGAACTGGCAAGAATTTTTTGGCACATTACTCTCTTTTTCCTTATCTGGGGAAATTTAAAGTGTCTTCAAGAAAGGTAGTGTCCGTGAAAGTTGCTTCTTGGGTAATATCAAAATCATCTCGCATGTTAAATACAGGGAATGCTTCATCAGCTTCAAAAACCACCACAACGATATTTACCAACATCAAACAGGTATATCTAAGGGTAATGGAGACTTAACTTTATGTGCACCTTCATCATGTTCAAACACCCAATCCATAAATCTGAATGATAAGTTATTACAAATATGTATATGTAATTAACAGGATCAGTTGCTTGAAATGTGGAGTCTCTTTTAAAATGTTAACAGGAGTAATACTTATATCTGTATCTGTGATTAGCTTTTTCCTACTAATCAACAGGAACTGGATCTCTTTTGAATGCTGTTAAGAGGTGTCACACTTTGAAAGTGNTTTTTTTTTTTTTTTTTTTTTTTTTTTTTTGTAATGTGTTGTATCAGGGGGAGAATCGTCTAAGTGTAGTGTGAAGCCCTTCCGACTAGGGGTACTTACGGGCTTGGTTCACGAAGCGTAGGGAAAATAGTGTGGGCTGCTGGGCGATGACAATCAGAAAAATGAAGGGCTAGCGTACCGGCAGGTGGAGTTCCGGCACGCATGAAGAAAAGAAATGTGAGAAAAATGACGTCGAGTAACATCCTCAAAGTTAGATCTGTATCATTTGGCCGTGATGTCACCAACTACTGGCCATCTCCAGGAGCAGCCACACAATCCATCAGCCCAACGGCCCTCAAGATTCTTGTGCTATGGCTACTACATGGCATCTCGGGTAAAAATTGTCCACCCTAAAGACTCTATTTTTACTGTAACTTCCCCACGACCAGAACAACGCCTCACTGGTCTAAACTCCTGGATCTGTGGTCATGTGAATTCCAATAGAGAATTGGTACATCTGCACAGCACTACACCGACCATGGCCGAAAGAAACGAAATTTTTAATAACAGAGAGCTAACTTGAACTTTTTTCTTTAGACACATTAACACTAGGAAGTAAGTGCTGTTAGATATTTCCTCGATCTGCGTCGAAGTTTTTGCTTTTGTGTGGTCACAGTGTTGATGGAGCGAAACAGCTGTAGTTTGTGCATTATGAAGCACTCCACAGACTCTCCTTAATGCTCCCGTTCACCATAAAACTGTGTATGACAATCTGCTCTGACTATTGCCTCTGAGAAAACTGTTCACACAGCCCGTCTGTGAACTCCATCCACATTGAGTCCATTCGCCTCCATATTATGGAGAAAAATGGAATACAAAAGTAAGTTGTTGTGCTTTCTTCCCAATTTGATCTATTTTTGCTATTTTTATTGTCATAGAAATGGTTTTTCGTTACGGTAAATAAGTATTTGTAGTGTAGTCTGCTCTGTGATTTGTTTGGCATGGAGTTATACCGAGCAGACATATGTCTTCTTGTTCTTTTGCAATTTTAATGCAGGAGGTTTGACAAGAGTGGTAGTTTGTGTAGCTTGCCTGTACGTCACTGGAAGGTTAATCTGCCCCTGCTGTCGAATGTGGTAGTAGTTTGCTGTGTTGTTCCCTCTGGTGGCTGGTGGTAGCTTGAAAGTGTATGCACATGGTGCTGACTGGTGATTTCGTTAGGGAGAGGGGCTAGGAGGGGACCACCTGCCATCAGTGGTAGTGGCCAGAAGTGGGAGTGTGTGGTCATGAGAGAGTGAGTGTGCATGCAGATGAGACATAATTAGTTTTAAGCTGACTGGCTTTGTTACACAATGTAGCCATGTGTTTGGTGTGGGGGGAGTGTTGCTTGGGATTTGGCTTCGGCTGTGAAGAGTGAAGCCGCAAGATGCCGTAGAGTGGAGAGATTTGGTTGGCTCTTAACATCGAGGTCTTGAGAGCCTATGAGGGTGAAGCGAGGTGAGTATAAAGCAGTGCTGGAGCGCAAGAGTGGGGGAAATGGGATATATCGAGGAAACCCACCAGCCAACGACATTGTCCAGCAAGATTCCCACATGCGGAAATCCGGGAGCGACCCCGCCAGAAATCTAACCCGGTTCGTCTTAGTGGTAGGCGAGTAGTCTGACTTCTACATCACCGCGGCTGCAAAATAGCTTCATAGAGTAGAAAGAACACATTTGGCTGAGCAGCATGTGTTTTCGGGAAACAGCACGGGGTAGGCTGGAAATGTTGAGCACAGTGTAACAGACAAGTACTTTTTTTGTTCTTTGTGTAGTTTTAAGTGTTGGGGACTACACAGGTTTTTTTCGGGGTAGAACAGAGAGGAGTTAGGCAGGAGACAGCAAACTGAGAGGTTCGGACAGCTCGCTCATAATGTCGTACGTAAGGAAGTTAGGTGAAATTTAAAATTCTTTTAAATGCAGCTTATTTAGTTTGAAGGTTACGCGAACCTCTTTGATTTGATGTGAAGTGGAGATGTTTAGTTATTTTCCAATAATAACTCCGCGAGTATAATTAAAGTTAACAGCAATGTCTAGGCTTGAGCTTTTTACTTAAGACTTTATTCTTCGTAGCTTGGCATAGCAGAAATCTGCTACAGTTTTTTTTTTAAATTCTCTTCTCAAAGCAGGATACTTTTCTCTCCTTTTTTGTTAAGGAACAAATTCTGGATATTTCAACCTGTTGTAAATTTATCTTTGTGCCTACTTTAATTACTAAAATATAATTAAATTTTTTGTACTTCTGAGTGTTGTATGTCTGGTGTCAGTGTAATTAAATGCAGTGTTTGTTTTTAAACTTAGGAAATCTGTCAATTTTTAAATAAATGTTTGTTTATTCCCATATGACCTATTGCTCTAACTACCTAACTATTTTAACTACACAGACAGGCTGTATTTATATTATTTTGAAGTAATTTGTTTTTGTTGAGATGCTTTATAGTACATCTGACTCCCTATATTAGCAATGGTTTGGCTGTAAGTCGTAATCCTTCACAATAGGCAATATAACTCTTCATACATTCTGTAAAAACTGTAGTTACTTGTCTCCCGAAGGTGTTTTTTTAGGGCCACACATTTATTTATGAAAGGAATGAAGTAAGGTTTGTAAGCCCTGATTAGTGTTTGTTTTGGCATATGTTGGTCGGACTGGAGCCCAAGTTACACAATAATAGGTGTTGTTGCTTTGTTGGCCCCCTTCCCGATGTTCATGTGTTGTAAAACCCCTAGCTTATGTTGGAGGTGAATCGCCTGATTACTGGTTAGATGAAGTCAAGTGTTACAGTATTGTTCACCACTCACGCTCTGGGCTGCGTATATGTGACCCATCTCATTCCACCAACTCTTCTCAGGGTGCTCTGAATTGAATTATTCTCACCCCACAATGTGTTAAGAACAGCAGCACATCATCTTGGGACATGCCATCTCGCGATATGGATGCGATTGGCACAGCATGGCCGGTCAGCAACATACTGCGAGCCTCAGGTTGCATGCTCCCTTCAGCATGGTCTAATAGCATGTTGCAGTTGTTCGCACACGTGCGACAGGCGAATACTCCCTCACCGAACGTTACCAGTTTCATTCATTGCATGAGCACAGCATCTGTGGCATTTCTTATGTTATGTCACAAACAATTATTTCGAGTCCTAGGTGGTCACAGTCTGCTGCATCACACACATTTGCTTTTGTGTTGACAAATTTATGTTCAGTGTCTACGAGTTTCTTGCTCTTAACATAATATGTTCTAGAAATACATAGCACATGTACATAAGGTTCCATAATACTTCACTCGAAAGCAAGTTCACATCCCTTGGCAGCATGCACCACTCACACTTTTCTACATTTGCTGGAAACATGTTGGAGATAGTCACTTGTTCCATGCTCCACCGCACTGCAGTGGTGAGTGGCGAGCAGCAATACTCCTCTAAAGGGGGCGGCTGGCAATACTCCCTAGAGGGTGGTTGCTGGAATGCAGACTGACAATAGCTGCTCTGGCATGCAGTGCTGCTGACTGGCTCTACACGGTTAAGATGGTATTGTACCATCCACATGCTGACTTCGCCACAATGGCATGGTATGTTGTTATCTATTGGTCTTCTACATCGTTAATAACACTGTTAGGGCGCCATTTGTCGCCATTCCCAGAGTCGTGCCAGCCATGAAAGCAGGATGGTAGATGACTAGCAGGGTCCAAGGGAAGAGGTGGGATGCAACGAGTTGATAAAAATAGTGCTGTTGCTAAGAGCGCCAACCAGCTGTAATGTGGCTGGGTAGTAAGAGCACAAGATCTTGGGGTCTCGGTCCAGTATGGCTGAATCTCCCCCACCCTTTATGGCAGCTGGTTGCTAACTTGCATATCGTGACATGCATGGCGACAAAGGACCTACTCATTTACTAAACTCCATCGTCACTGAGGCCATGGAGCATGCCTCGACCCTCACCACTGCAAGGCACATAAAAATGGGCAGGCGACACTGTAAATGTTTGGTTACATTATTTTAATTTTCATATGTGGGCACATAGTACACATGGTTGCACACAAATTGAGAACTGGACAGTTAATTTCGCATACAAATTATTTTTTTGTAAGATAACACTTAAAACATCACACATGGAAACAAAAATGAATGTTAGTGTGTGTGGCTCTGGGAAAAATCCAACTTGTTGTGGCCGATCACATTTCGGCGCTCAGTTTTAGTAAAGGACAGAGGCAGCCATCGCCATAGATGGTAAAGTAAAACCTCCTACAACAGCATAATCACCTTGATTCAAGCTTGAATCAATCTTGTTATGACAAGCATGTAAGCTTGAATCAAGCATGCTATACAATACAGGAAGTTTGAATCATGCTTGAATCAAGTTAACTGGTCTCTACAGGTCAAGCTTGTAGCAAGCTTGGTTAGTAAAACTAACTGTAAGTTTGTTTTGGCAACCTACAAGCATAATTCAAGCCATCTGCAAGCTTGCCATTAGAAAGTATGTGCCAGTCATGAGAAATTAGGCTTGAACCAAACCTGAAACACACATATGACAAACTTGCTGGTCAAGTCAAATTAAAATCAAATGGCAAGCTTGATGTAAGATTACATATTATCCGGGTCCCTTGCATGGCAGTGTACAAGAGAGGATGAGGGAGACATGGGAGGAAAAATTTAACTGTTCCGGAATAATTACACTTTTGCATACTACTTCATGTAAATAAAGTGTGATAGTTTCCCATGTGCACTTCCACCCTCAGCTGTGGCCTGAAACGAACTGGACGAGACCGGGTGTGGATGCTAGCCAGTAGGAACCACATACGCCCTTAAATGGTTTAAAAATCTTATATTTCAAATACATCAAATCAACACTGTAAAATCTGAAATTTTAATTAATATGCCTTACATACTTTGCTATTAGCATACCTTGCCAAAATATGTAACAAAATTTGGGCAGTTGCAAATTAAAATTGATGTTTGGGAGGCTGGATAAGATGGTGGTGACTTTGTGTATGCAGAATATGTTATGCATATTTCTGGCAGGAAAACACTCACTAGTCTAGAGACATCTTGCAGATAGTTTACCAGCTGCTCTGATGTTGTGGGTGACAACGGTAGACCATCCAGGTGGCCAATACTCTTCTTGTCCACCATGTCGTTGATAAAGAAGTAGTTGCATAGTCGGTCCGATACCACAGTGGGTGCCTGTTCTGATGTGTAGGTTACATTGATTTTGCTATTGAGATAAATGTAGAGCTGTGAGGCCACTCCACAAGACATTCAAACGCTTATTTTAATTGGCACTTTAATATTGAACACTGAAAGAACAAGAAAAACACAAAACCCTGAGTTTTCTGGTTGGTAGGTCCAGATACCTAAGTGCTGTTAAGCAGCTTCACCTGGAATCAAAGGCAAAAATGTGAGGTGGTATAGTTGTATTTCACCATGACACAGTCACTTGTAAAAACTCCGTAGTTTATGTAGTGCGAAGTGAGTCTGCCACACAAGCTCATCGGCGCCTCGTGCGGGAAAACGAGCAAGTGATTCTGCATGGCTTACATTGACGTTACACTCCTTAGGCGTAAACAAGACTGCAGGGGGTGGAGCGTTAAATAGTTACATGTTCCTTTGAAAAACCAGAAAATCTATTGTTTGTTGCGATTAGAACAAAAGTTGATTAAGACTGGGAGGCACTGACTACGCGTGACTGCTCCGATACACGCACGCTCCAGACTAAATTGCTGCTGGAGTCTTTCCACCTACTAGGCCGGAAAGATGCCAGAAGTGTGAAAAATGTGTACGAGAAATGTATAAGTGTTCTGGCCCTTTTATTACATGGCAGGTAAGAGGCAAAAACTCCCTTAACTAAATTAAGTAATACATGTTCCATAATAAAAATTACATAACTCTTAATTAAATCCATACAAATGCATTACGACACAATATGTGTTAAGTTTATGGGGCTTAATTGCTTGCTGAGTGTGTCCCAGTTCATAAACACAAGCTGTTGATATACATGACCAAACAAACACTCATACATTAAAATTAAACATAGTATCACTAATTACACAAAATGCCCCTGGTAACATGACATCTTTGGGGTTAAGACTTAGGCTGGCATGGGTGAGGCCCATTACCAAGTCGGAAGTCGTTGCACTACACATTTTATGTAATTTACATTATATTAAAAAACACAGTGTGCTTATGGTGTTCACTTGGACTAAATTGAAAATTAATTAGGCTCTGCTATTGTGAGACTTTGGCACATGATAAACTTTTGTGTTGGGCTATACATTTTCCTACCTTGCCAGAATAGTACCATTTACCTGCGATTTCTGGAAGACATGCTGCCTGATTTGATGGAGGATGGGCCAATAGCAATGTGGTAACATATGTAGTTCTTACATTATGGTATCCCTATCCATTTTTCACATGCTGTATGGGAGCACTTGAATGACACCTTCCCTGGACGATAGGCGTGGCGACTATGGCGAGGAGGTCTGGTAGCCTGGCCCCGAGGTCTCCCAACTTAACACCCTTAGAATTTTTCGTGTAGGGTCACATCGAAAGTCTTGTTTACCAAACACCACTGGAGAGTGAGGAGTACTTGACTGTGAAAATCCTTGCCACCTGCCTTAAAGTTTAACAAATGCACTGTGTTTTTGACAGATTACGCAACAACATGGTTGGCTGCATTAACATATGTTTGTAAGTCGGAGGACGTCACTTAGAACAGCGTCTGTAAAGGTGAGTCATGCTTCACATCTCTGTTTGTTTATGCACTGTGATCAACTGTTTGCTGTCACATGTAGGGATTGGGAACTGTCGTCTGCGGATTGCCTGCGATTCAGCTCCACTCTGACCCGTGCATGATTGGCCTAGGCAGCATACAAAATTCAAACAGTGCACACATCGTTTAATGCATATAGCTCAGTAGGAAGCATTTCTGGACACATGTTCCTTATATCAAAATATTGGTCTCGGTGTACCCTACCACCCCTTAAAATTATGCCCAACGAGTTCCGAACATTCATATACACCAACAAAGTAAGATAATCAAATATGGCTGACTACAGTGGTGTCACCTAGCAGGTGACATAGGAAACAAAGATTGCAGGGTGGCACACTCTAGCAGTTGACATCGGAAAGAAAAAAGCTGCCGAAAAACAAATGCAATTAAAAATACACTATCAGGTGGCCAACAGAGGCGCATTCTTGCAGACAACACTCGAACGAATTAGGAAACAAAGATAGCGGGAAAAGGTGAAATCCTAGAGGGTTACCGCCCGACCAGAATGACAGAGCAGGATGAAGCACGCGCGGGGGTAAGTGACCTGGCCTAGAGGGTCCCTGGGTCCCACACCAGTCACCATTGCCCCAGATTTGGCATAACCACATTACTATTAGTACTGCAAACTTACGAATATGCCAGGTGGATATGCAAAAAATGAACAACAAGTAGTTAGAATTCCATTTATATTTTCACGCTACTCATACGACGTAGTGCTAGTGAGAATTGTTTCCAAGCTTCGCCATGCTAAATGAGCAGAAAACTAGGTTACAGAGTCAAGACAGGAGACGTGGACGAATTCGAAAAACATACACGCCACAACAATTTGCATTTTTAAGGTCGCGCCTAGTAATTTTGCGGAATGTGTTCGCTTAGTGGTTCTAAAAAGTAACAACAACAAAGGAAAATGAAGGCCAAAAATGCTTCACAGAGCGATGCACATAAAGTTTATACGAGCGTGGAAAATGCTGGACTGAACGAACACCCGCTTATATTTCCTGTGCTTATGTATGTTCATAATTTATTTCATACTTACGAGTTAATCTGAGTTTCATGGACTTCCATAACATAAAAAAACCACACGTAGTTATGTTACTTATATCTCGGCGTGGAATTACAAACTAAAAATATCCGCACATTCCTATATGGTAGGGGGATGAAAAACTTAAGCCTCTGCCAGTGGGGCAGACTGTCGTTCTTGACAGGAGAGATGGGAAAGGTAACGGTTATCCGAGAGCAATATATGAGGCATGAATGTCCCGACAAAATCTTCCAAACAGCGGGGACTACATGTGGCATATGGCAACACCGCGCTTAACGCCTTTTAGCTAGCTGCCAGACGCCTTTTTTTATTTTTAAGCCAAGTGTAGTGTACTTAAATTAGTATGTAAGCCGCCAAGGTACACTTAAGCAAGCAAGCGAAAAAGAGATAAGCCCGACCTTTACGTGCGGACAAAATGCGTAAAAACACATTTTATGATCGCCGAGTTGAAACCAAGTGCTCTGTCGAAACCAAGTGCACTGTTGAAGCCCAACTGAAGCGAACGTACTGTAGTTGAAGGAATATTACAAATTCAAATGGGTCTGCTTTCAAAATTTATAAATTTCATTTGCTTTTAGAATTTATAAATTTTTACGTTTAAATTTTGTAGTTACTACAGTAGGTTAACATCTTGAACGACTGAACAAAAAATATCAAATATGAAAAGTAAGAGAATTATTTTTAATTTTTTATGGCCGTAGGGGCCGCGGTAGTGCCACCAAGGCGAACAGGGTTCTATTTCCGGCGGGGTCACATGTGAGAAACTCGACGGACGTTGCCGTTGGCCCGAGGGTTTTTTCGGGGAACTCCCGCTTCCCCTGTCCTTGCATTCCCCCGCTGCTACATTTTCACCTCATTTAATTCGCTGTCAAGCGCCCACCAAACTCCACGACTCATTCTGTGTACGTTATGTAGACCTTTTCACATTGTGAGAAAGGTGCCATAGATTTGACTGAAGGGAAAGACAACCACCTAGAATATTTTTAGTTGTCATTGTTTGATGATATCGCTCTTTTTGGGACGTTTATAGTTAGGAAAGTATATTTGTTTTCATTTTCATAAGAACGTCAACCTGCAAACTAAATTTCACTGATGAAAGAACTGATAATGGAAATTAAATTCTTTACTTTACCTTTTATTATAGATACAAACGGATTCCTCGAAATTGTAAAGAGTGTCAAAAGGAATCAGTAATATGATTATGATGAGTATGGGCCGAGGGGATGGGAAATCGGAGCCGGAGACGTCCGCCGCCATTTTGGCATTTCCCTTTTTCTCTCAAAATTTCACTTTCTTCCCTCAAAATCGACAATTTTACTTCAAAATTTCCTTTTTATCCTCAAAATTCTCCGTTTTCCCTCAAAAAAGCGTTGAACTTCCCACTTGCAAAAACAAGTCGCAGAAAGGAAATTTTTTAGCCAATTCGAGGGCTTTGGGAGGCTCGATTCTCGAGGGCAGAGCAGTGGCGGCCATATTAGTTTTATAGGCATAGGATATGCCAAATCGATACACGGGATCTGTGATCGGAGTCAACAGAGACCATCAGCCATCTAGGTTCTCTCAACCTTTTTAACCACCATATTGGATGTTGGCAGCCTTGACCTTTAACCTTGACCCCAGTGACATTTAACCTTAAATAAAAAAATTCTCAAAAATCCCTAGATATGAAAAAAAATATATATATATTAAAAAAAATTATTATAAAAATAAATAAAAATAAAATTTTTAATCTTTGGGCTTAGAAGGACTGGAACCGATCAGCCCTTCATGTTATGACATCACCTACTACAATGTTGGACGCAGGTGAGCTTGACCCATGACCTGGATCCTATAACCATAACCTTGGATGACCTTAAAAACAAAAAATCTACAAAAATGGTAAAAATTTAATAAATTCATAAAAGTCAGCGAGCATTTTACATTACTGACTACTACTGCCACCTTGGACCCAGGAGACCTTGACCTTTGACCTTAACCCGATGACGTTTGACCTTGAACCAAAAATTTGCCAAAACCCCCAAAAAATTACTAAGAATTTATAAAAAAATTAATAAAAAATACTATTAGAAATTATTTTTTGAATCATTTTTTAAATTATTTTTAAAGGTCTCCCACAGCACCACGTCCAGCAAACGACTACCCCCCTCCAATAAATCTCATTGTATTAACATTCCTCTACCCTACCTTCTCATCTTTGCTCATTCTGTCGAATGGACTCCAACCCCCATATTAGTTTTTTAGTTTATCATTTGTTTTAATTTTAAACACCTAGGTAATGTTAGTGTATTAATTATCGATTTAATTGCCAGAGCTGCTGTCGATTTAGCCACCATGTTGGTTGTCGGTTTTGACCTTACCCCAATGACATAGAACTCGAAAAATCGAGAAAAATCACAGTCCATTCAATTGTAAATTACTAGCTGGACACATCAAGGCACCATACCGACTAACACTACTAATTAACGACTGATTGCACACAAAACCGACTCCACCCAAGACTCGTTCCTGACGAGACTGACTTAGCCCAAGACTAACTCCTGACGAGACTAGTTCAGTTTCTGCAAAACTGGCTAGACCAACCGACAAGACAAGATCTGCCATACCACCCACCAATAAAATCAAGCGATGATGAAAAAAAAAAAAAAAAAAAAAGTATCCTAATAAGAGTCTCATAGCTAACCTCTTCGCAGAAAATCTTCGCAGAAACTTCGCGAACTATTTCTACCAGAGCTGTCCATACCAAAGGGTCATACTACCTTACCAAGCCAACTTACCAGACCAACTAACCAGGCGAGCCAACTAGTTGCGAAACATTCCTAAAAAATATCCCCCTCATTCCATTCGTTCGCCATATATAACTCAGTCGATTTTAAACAACTTTAAATCGAAAAATAGCCCTCCTACTGCATGCACTCACATAAATTTTATCTAAACATACTCTCAAACACCACCTAATTAATAAGTATTTCAGAGAAGCAGAATTGACTGTATAACAAATTACACACACATAACTATATACATAAATATTAATTTATTTACTTACTATTTACATACTATCTTTTTAATTATTTTGAAAATCCAATCTTAAAATTTCTCAGATTTTTCATGGATAGTAACCAACAGTCTCATTTTATATAACACCGATTCTTCAGTTTATCGATGATTGAAGATATCTCAACAATGCGTGAGAGATTCCCGTCTTTTTACAGGTTATTCAAATATATTAGTCTATCAAGTTCATTCGGGTCTTCGTTAAATATGTAACGAGCATTATTGACGCCTTCTACCTTCTTCACACCACTTTTCGAAGGAACCTCGTTGGTGCAATGTGTAGGAACATCGAGAGAATCATCATCTTTCTCATCAGATACTTCACCAGCAATATCTTCATAGTCATTATCATCAATACTGTGTTCATGATCGTCTTCACCTCCTGTTTCATCGTCAATATCAAGTTTACTTTTCTTCGTAGGAATCGCACAGTCATCATCAGAATTTAGAGCCGAAAACTCTTTATTCTAAAGTTCTTCGATTTCACGCAAACGTCTTGTAAGTGTTCATTTCACACATACAGACTCTACCAAACCCCGTAGGTCTCTCATTCCGTCATTAGCATTAACTGTCCCATCATAATCGTCCGTGGAATCAGTACCCATCGATAACAGCAGGGGGTATTGACGACATCACTTGCTTGCTCTCAAAAGACGAATCCTTGCAGTTCTTGATGTGATTCATCAATATATCACCTTGCATAAATTGCATGAGCCCATTGTCGTAATGCTTCATCGCGCGAAAAGGGCTCTTCGTACAGGCGGTTCTCTCGTGCTGCCGAGCATGACAGGTTTTGCTGAAGAGCTTTCCACAGTAGCACACTGTTTTACATGTTGCACATCTGAGAAGTGTAAAGATGGAATGTTCGAAATAATTAGAAAGATAGTAAGTATATAAATTAAAATTTATGTATATAGTAATGTGTGTTTAATGTCTTATACAGTCCCTTCTGCTTCTCTGAAAGACTTATTAATTCGCTGGTGTTTGAGAGCCCGTTTTAGATCAAATTCAGTGGCGGCCGGCTTTGTAGTGCATCGGTGCAATTGCACTGAGCCAAACGTTTCCTCGCCGCCTAATATGTTTCCGTATGGCCTGTGTGGTTACACTTCTCCTCTGCCAGTGAGAAAGTTTTCCCGCCTACCAACTACCACCCTGCGGGGTCTTGAAGTGCAGGGGTTGGTATGGCGTGTAGTGCTCGGAAAGGCGACGCCATGGCAGGTAGAAACAGCTCTTCTCCCCTCCCGCGCTGTTATAAGTGTGATAGGAACCTTGCTTGGAGCTCACTGCTTTCTCATGCAACGCAGATGTCCCCCGCAACCACCAAAATCCTCCGACACTAACCAAAGATTTACTTTGACAACTGTTTTTTAGGTATCTTGACCAGTTTTCGGCCAACTTCCATTCTGTTAACATCGTGTCGGGATTTCGTGTGCATTTAATAATGAGTTCAGTGGGCGTGCTGTTTAATGCACCGTTCGCGCGAGAAACAATCGCAGAGAAACTTTAAATCAAGACTTTAGGCCGACCAGTTCCCAACCTTAATTTTACAAGCTACAAAAATGAAAAAGGCGAATACAAACGATATTTAAATAAGAAGATTTACGATGAAACATCGTGGATCTGCGGGTATCCGGTACGAAATGCACTGTTGTTTTCCATGTGTATTGTTCCACTAAGAACCCTCGTGGAGTACGAAAGGTGTTAAAGACCTAGGGCACTTAAAAGAATATATTAAAAGACACTCTGGAAACAATACACATATCGCAAATGTACTTATTTGCCCGATGTTGGCAAGGTTAACATAGCAACTCAGCTTGATACCACTTATTGTTTGTCAATACAAAAACATAACGAGAAAGTAAAAGAAAATCGTAACATTTTATCTAAGATTATTGTCTGTGTACGATTGTGCGGTGCTTTTGAACTGGCGTGTAGAGGTCATGACTAATCGCAAACATCAAATAACCCGGGAATATTTAGGAGTCTCATGCATTTGATCGGTAGCGTAGACACTGCTATCACGAATCATGTGGAAAGTAGTAACGTATTTAACCGTACTTAAAAAACTATTTAAAATTAATTGCTGGATTGTATTTTTGAGGTCTGTCGGGAAGCAATTAAAGATGAAATAAATTCGGTTAAATATATCGCTCTCATTGCCGATGATACAATCGACATATCAGATCGAACCCAAACTGTTTCATTTTTAAGATATGAATATTGTGCAAAAGTTTATAAAAGATTTTGGTGTTTTTTTTTTTAATCCAGAAGGGTAAGATGCAAAAGCTATTTCAGAGTGCATCCTTAAAGAAATATGTCCGTTAATCGGTGAAAGTAATGAGAAACTTACAGCACAAAGTTTTGATGGGGCTGCATNATCGAACCCAAACTGTTTCATTTTTAAGATATGAATATTGTGCAAAAGTTTATAAAAGATTTTGGTGTTTTTTTTTTAATCCAGAAGGGTAAGATGCAAAAGCTATTTCAGAGTGCATCCTTAAAGAAATATGTCCGTTAATCGGTGAAAGTAATGAGAAACTTACAGCACAAAGTTTTGATGGGGCTGCATTCATGTGCGGAGAAATAAATGGCGTACAAGCTAAAATAAGATATGTTTTTAGTAATGCCCGCTTCACACACTGCTACGCACATCAGTTGAATATGATAATTAGTCAGTGTGTCTCACAAAATAAACCAACCAGAGTATTTTTCTCTAGTATCGAGAGCAGGCCAGTTTTTTTTTTTCAAATTCACCCAAACGACTGACTGTATTAGAAGAGTAAATGGCACGTAGGATTCGAAGGGCATCACAAACAAGGTGGATTTTTAAGTCCAGAATCATAAATATGGTCTATGAAAATAGGATGAGTTAATGAAAATAGGATGAGTTAATAGAGTGTTTTGAAATACTAGAGAGTGACTAGAGCAAAGAAACTGTATGTAAGGCCCGTGGGTTAGTCATTTTCTTAAGGATAATGAATTCATTTTCTGGCTCTCATTTTTTCACAGAATCATGCCTCATGTTGACATTCTATTCAAACAAGAACAGTCTCGTCAAGCGGATTCTTTAAGTATTAAAAACGGGGCGGAACGTTTTGTACAAGCTGTACAAAGTGTGCGAGATAGCATTGGAACTATTTGCAGTGACCTTAAAGTTGACGAAATGGCTGAAATTGCACCCAAACGATGTAGGCGTGAAGATTTAAGTACGGCTGCAAAATAAGTTTGTAACGAAATAATTACTCACGCAAAAGACAGGTTCAAAAACTCGGAGCATTATGATATTCGGCTAAACTGATAGATGGAGGAAACTTTGCTGCTTATTCATCTAGCTTTCCTGATAAACTATTAGATATTTCTGTGACAACTTATCCTGTTTCTAAAAAAAAAAAAACTGAAAACAGAACTTTCTGTTTTGTATGAAATAAATTATTTTCGGCAAATTCACGATAACTTACGGTTGTTGAATTTCATTATGAACAACATAGAGGACCCATTTCAGAAAGTAACTAAACTACTTAGTATAATACTTACCACACCAATAACAACTGCTGAAGGAGAACGTTGTTTTTCAGCTTTAAAAAGGGTAAAAACATTTTTGAGGAACGCTATGTGTAAATATCGCCGAAATGTATTGGCAATGCTATCAATAGAAAAAAAAAATATTTAAAAAATGAAAAGTTTGTAATTATGAAAGGTCGCCGTATGGATTTTAATTTCAAGAATTAAAACTTATTTTAAAAATAAATGAAATGACTTTTTACAGTGTAGCTCTGGACAGTTTCGCTTCTGGCATTCGTAACATTAAAACATGATACCTGCCAAATGCTGAAGTTTGGAAGTAGGTATTGATTCTGCTCTGCGGCGTGAGGCGCCAGCACTTGATGCTAGCCCTCAGTGATAGGGCGTACAAATACGTCGACACTGTTGTCTCTAGGTCAGATTTACTAATTAACATACACTTTATACGGGTGTTCAAATAATCGAGTTTTATTGTGGCTTGAACAGGTTAACTGGTACATGAACTCACGAGACAAAACTCTCCTCCCCTTTTCCTATGTAGGCTACGTATGGTTTGACGCCGCGACTGGCGTCGTAGGGGGGGGGGGGAAGATTCTTCGCACTTGGTGTAGAACTACTTATCTGACACTGCAGCGCTGAATTCCCTCGGCTGGCGGCTTGGAACTGCTCTCGAACTTGGTGGGCGTCTCGGCGCCTGGCTTCGAAGTTCCTTCTTCCCGGGTCCAACGCAGGACTCTGCGTTTGACGACGGCCGGCTGCCGACGACGACTGCTCGCGGATTCGCTCCGTCCTCTTCCATGTCCGTCGACCGACTGCCCCGTTGCTTCCCCCTTCGTGTGGTTTTGTAGCGTCCATCACCATATTCAACTTGCCCCGTCTCTGCTGCACGTGTCCGGGGTGCTTGGCGTCCCTCCGGGTCATAAAACCAGTGGCTGCTGCTCGTGTGGTCCGCAGCCGGCCTGGCGTCGTCCCTTGGTTCTGGCCTGGAAGTTTATTGTCCCGTTCTGCACGCACGTCCGCTAAAAGCTCTCATGGTTTATTGCGGTATAAGCCCGGGACAGGCGCAGCTGGTGGTGGGATCTCGGTGTCCCTTGGGCAGCTGCAAAATGCGGCTGTGTCCGCGCTCTGGTGCTTTCCGTTGTCTCCGGATGTCGTCTGCACGTGCAGGAACAGTTGCACGTGCCGAAACCTTTGGTAGCGTGCCTTTGCAGCTGCGAGGCTTCTGGCGTCCCTCTTCCGGCACGTCCACAAAACCCTTAATCCTTATTGTGGTCGTCCGGCTGCGAGCTCCGCCAGAGCATGTTTTCTGAAGTATAAAATATAGGGATGTAGAATGCGTCAAACATTTGGGCACAATAAAAATAAATTCTTGATTAGTTAGGAACTAAGCTGAAATCTACCTCCCCTCAGTTTCTTGACTAATTTTTTAGATTGTGTATTTTTTTCGGAGTCTATAAAATGCGATACTGTAAACATTTTATCAGAATTCCAAGAGAAAATAAAAACAAATATTTTAGGTTCCGGTGTATATTATACATACAACTGCAATAGAAATATTATACAAACATGAAGTCCTATCAGAACAAAACATCGCCCGACTCTGTAACGTACCATACAAGCATAATTTATTCTGAAACAAGACTATGAATATGAGGTAAGCTATAAGTAAATCTAGCTTTTGAGTGTTTGTGTGCATACTGTAGAGCAGGAGGGGCACACTTTAGGACACGGCTGAACACATTTCCAATCGCTATGCGCTAAATCAAACCTTACAGACCAAAACTTTTACAGTAAATTATAACATTTATTATTCAATCTTTGCTTACATAAAAAAGTCTTAATTTTAAACATAGTTTGTTATAATTTAATGCCAGAAAATTTTTTCATTATTGTTATTTATCCCTTGAACTATTTTTCATAAACATTGTTGTGCATTTCACGGCTCTCAGAGTGGTATTCATAACCGACATAAAAATGGCGTGACTTGGCTACAGGAAGTGTGTTAAGGAGTGAATCTGTGAGTAAATAATTAAATTACTCCAGAATTTGTGTTTAATAATGCGGGGTAGTGTTAATACTAATCTTACGTTTTAATTATTTTGTTTAATATATTGCAGCCAATTCTACTACTGTACCCATTTTGTCCCTCGGAAATTTAAAACTATGTTTGCTCTTCTGTGATAATACGTATTAGAAATTATTTATATATATATATATATNATATTACGCAAGCCAATGCCACATCATTTTGCAAAGCGTAAATACATAGAAAATGTTAAGACAAACCGCATGATGGAAACATCCCAACAAAGTCCAGAATTTGTTGAAATGAATTATGTTGGTTAAAATATACAATGTAAAAATACATTACTCTGAAAACATCGCAAATAAAATGAAGACTTTTTATCTTCAAGAGCTAGAAAAAAGCAGCAGATATGCTGCTTGTTTGCAAACAACAAAATTACCAACTATTTTTCAACAAAATTTGTACGCTATATGTACTTAAATGCAAGTAAATGGCTAAGCGTTTTATGTATACAAGTTATGAATAGTTATAAGTATCACAAGTGAGTTTAACTGTGGGTAAATTGAATTTTAAAGGAGCAGCTAATTAGATTTTGTGTTTGTCAAGTTCGCGTTTTCTTGTAGCGATTGCGACAAAAAAAACCTGCCCATTGGATAACATTGAGTGTCCACTCTGTACTGGTACTTTATTTACTCTATGCTAAAGAGCTTGGAGATGGTTGGTAAGTGCGTACTGTGACGTCATGGCTAGACAATACGTCTCCTAACTGCTACTGGAATGATGGCAGGTGGGAGTGCTTAATGAGTGTCCAGAAGAAGCTAGTTTGTCCACGTTTAGAAGAGTTATTTTGGACAATATTTTACGTCAATATAAATATGAATAGGTTTAGGATTTATAATTTTTGCAGGTCAAATTAATAATAGTGTACTGGTATCATACTATCAAATTACAAATTTAAAAATTAAAATATTATTATAAAACACATAAAAAATAGCTCTGTTACTTTTCAAAAATGTCAAAATTTAACTGTGGACAGACTATTTAAATTTTCACGCTGAATGTTTATGTTCCATTGAATATTGAAATTTAGTATTAGAAAAATACAACTGTTTTTGTTGCCAATATAATAGCACAAAAAATATTTGATGTAATTGTGTGGAAAAATGATTTAATGGCAATAATTTAAGGAATTCAATTTCGTGCTAAAAAATTCAGAGTTCTTGCCAATTGAACAGGAGATTGCCGCAAAATATATCCAAATATCATTATTTTTAACGTTTAAAACTAAAAATTTTCCAGCGGAGAAACTTCCGGACCCCCTTTCCGAATTTTGGGGAAAATTAATTAATGTAGTACTGAGCCAGCTAGAGATACCAGCCACCACTGATGAAAGTTATGTGTGTGCATACACTAGTAGGAGGGCTATAGTTAGATTTAAGGTATTATGCTTTACTCGGGTTGTTTAAAATCGACAGAGTTCTATACGGCGAACGCATGGAATGAGGGGGTTATTTTTGAGGAATGTTTCGCAACGAGTTGGTTGGCCTGGTCAGTTGGTCTGGTAAGTTGGCTTGGTAAGTTAGTGTGACCCTTTGGTAAGGACGACTCTGGTAGAAATGTTTTGCGAAGGTTCTGCGAAGATTTAGGATACTTTTTTTTCAAGATTTTCCATCGCCATTTGATTGTTATAGGTGGGTGGTATGTCAGGTTGGTTTGTCGGTTGTTCTAGTCAGTTTTGCAGTAACTGGTCTCGTCAGGAGTTAGTCTTGGGCTAATTCAGTCTCGTCAATAACGAGTCTTTGGTGGATTCGGGTCTTGTGTGCAGTCAGTCGTTTATTAGTAGTGTTAGTCGGTTGGTGCCTTGATGTGAGCAGCTAGTAATTGACGATTGCATGAACTGTGATTTTTCTCGATTTTAGAGTTTAATGTCATTGGAGCAAGGCCAAGACCGACAGCCAACATGGTCGCTAATTCGACAATTAATACACTAGCATCACCTAGGTGTTGCAAATTAAAACAAATGAAAAACGGGAAAACTAATATGGTGGGTGAAGTGCATTTGACAGAATGAGCAAAGGTGAGAAGGTAGGGTAGAGGAATGTTAATACAATGTGATAGATTGGAGGAGGAAGTCGTTTGCTGGACGTGGTGCTGTTGGAGACCTTTAAAAATTTAAGTTTTTAAAAATAATTTAAAAAATAATTTAAAAAATAATTTCTAATAGTATTTTTATTAATGTTTTTATAAACTCTTAGGAAATGTTCGGGATCTTGACTAATTTTTGGGTTAAAGGTCAAAGATCACCGGGTTAAGATCAAAGGTCAAGGTCACCTGGATATAAGATGGCGGTAGTAGTCAGTAATGTAATATGTTCGCTGACTTTTATGAATTCATTCAATTTTTGTAGAGTTTTTGTTTTCAAGGTCATCGTTATAGGGTCAAGGTCAAGGATACCTGCGTCCAAAATGTTGGTTGGGTTACGTAGTAATATGGTGGCTGGTCGGGTCCAGTCCCTCTAAGCCTAAACATAAAATAATTTTTAAATATTTTTTTATAAATACTTGGGGTTTTCGGATTTTTTGGGATTATTTTTGGGAATATTTGGTGTTAAGTTCAAAGGTAACTGGGGTCAAGGTCAAAGGTCAATGTCACCGACATCCAACATGTCGGTTAAATGGCTGACAGAACCAAGATGGCTGTTGGTCAGGTCTGACTCCGATCCCGAATCTCGTGTGTCAATTTGGCATATCCTATGCCTAAAAAACCAATATGGCCACCACTGCTCTGCCCTCGAGAAGCGAGCCTCTCCAAACCCCCGAATTGGCTGAAAAATGCCTTTCTGCGGCTCATTTTTGTAAGTGGGAGGCTCGGTGCCTGTTTAAGGAAAAACGGGAAATTTTAAAGGAATGTAGGGAAATTTTGAGGGGAAAAGGGAAATTTTAAAATGGCGGCAACTGGCTCCGGCTCCAATCCCCCATTCCTTTGGCCGAGACTCAACATAATCATTCTACTGTAATCAGCAAGAGCTCCTCTACCTACCTTAATATATTCTACGCATTTAATGAACAGAAGAAAGGGAATAATTCTATGACAAATGCTCACCACAGTCTTATAGATTCTATGAGTAATACAATGAATTAGTAAACAATCTTTTAGAAATGAAATGTGCAGCATTCAACTTCAACTACTGACACGGTAATGTAAGGCATTATACGTTCAAATTCTTGTTGGTAAATTCCATAAGTCTTATATGAGCAACGATAGCGCTGAAACGTTTTTGAAGTGATTGAAAACAAAGGGGTGGTAGGGGGGATTACATGTTGATATCAGATTCAAAGAAACTACAGACCGCATTTTGAAAAGACTGTTGGAAATTGTCAGCGAAAAGGAAAGTTTATTCTGGAGATTTCCCCTTTGTCAAACTGTTTAATCAAAAGTTTAATTAATTATGAATTTTTGTTTGTTGATCTGTTAAAAGAATATATAAATATTGTGCTGCGGCACGTCCTTAAATTTTCTATAATTAAGATTGTTATAGCTGCACAGTTTATTGAGGAACTAAAAGACGTGGTAATAATATAATTTGAGGAAGGGGGGAGGGGAACAATAACTATGTTAATTTGGAGCTGTACGATGTACCCGTGAACCCAATTTACTGATTTCCTGCGCCCCTGAAGCGGCAGGGAGGTTTTCCCATTCCTTCTCGTGGGCCAATTATACCTTAGGATTTTAGTTAACTTTGGTGTGCACTGGTGAAACATGAATCAGTTGTTTTCGGCACAGATCAGTAAAAGGACGAAACCACTGTCTCCTTAAGGGCACTGCCTACCGGCTGGCAGCTGCGAAATTTAAATAGGTAATCCCATGTTAAGGAAATTTCGCCACAGTGCGATAATTTTTAAAACAGGCGTTTCTACCAAAATGCATTCTTCGCGAATATTTTAGGACAAGTTCCCTACAGCGGAGATGTTCCCATAACATGTATAGCCTGTTTGCAAGGAAATTTAAATTGTTATGTTTTACGAAAAAGTACATACTGCCTATCTATATTGAAAATATATGCTAGTAGGGAGATTCTGCTAAAATGTTCGTGAAGAATACATTTTGTTTGAAACGCATATCTTTAAAATTAACGCACTGAGGCGAAATTTCTTGAACGTGGGATTCCCTATTTAGATTTCGCGCCTGCCAGCCGGTAGGAAGTGCCCTTAAGGTGGCCACCGAACGGTGTGCAGAGTACCAGCAGAAAACGTTTTATTAAAAAACCGTCCAACGTATCTGAGTGAAGTTTGTTTACGAATAGCATTTAAGGAACGTTACGGGTCTGTATACGTTTCCCAGTAGCTCCATTTCTCTCTCAAGTATGTTTTTGTTATAGTGGAAATGACTCAAATGGGTGTTTCCACGGTCATTTTTAGGTATGAATATTTCGGTACAAAACATTAAAAATGGAATAGGGACGTGTGTGAAACCTTTATTTTTATTATTACGTCCGCTGAAAGTCTCATAGAGGCGCGTTTCGAAGGGAAGACTGCACGCCAGTTCAGTGCTTTGCGCGTAGAGGCGATGAGTGTGTTGATGCGCATGCCTCTGTCGCTCCTAGCGCTCCCACTCTTTTAGACCTCAGACGTACAAAATTCCTTCGGACAGGCGGCCACCTTAAATGGCGAACATTTGAGTTGAGTACGCCGCAATCTGGGGCCTCAGTTGGCGCAGCGGCTAGAGCACTCGCCTCCCACCAAGGCGCACCGGGTTCGATTCCTGCCTGGCATCGCTCCCGGATTTTTTCAAGTAAGAATCGTGCCGGACGGTGTCTCTGGTTGGCGGATTTCCTCGGGGTTCTCCCGTTTCTCCCGTCCTTGCATTCCGTCGCTGCTACATATCCACCTCAACTTCGCCCTCATCGGCTGTCAAAATCTCATTGTTAAGAGCCGCCCAAATCTCTCCACTCCATTCTCCCACATCTCATTTATTATCGTTATACTATGGCCAAAGCAAAGAGTAGATAAGTAAACAGACAGGGGCAGGCACAATAAATGTTGAAGGGGGGAGGGGGAAATAGGAACCACTGGGGTGATCTTTCCCCCCCCGAGATTTCGAATATTTGGGTAGTTGTTGCAGTTTATTTTCGAACTGAAAGCAATTTTCGTGTATAGCTAACCTTCCATATGGAAAATATGAAAAAAAAAAAAAAAAAAAAAAAAAAATATATATATATATATATAATTTTAATGTTGATAAATTGCATTAATAAGTTTAATTACTTCTAAATTTTAGCATTGCAAGTCAAACATTTTCGAAAGGCGAAACCCCTGACCCCACTTTATAGGTGACCATTAGCAGGTCTCTAATTTCGATAGTAAAGCCTCTCCTCCCCCTCACCCAAAAAAAATTCAACTGCACTTTTGATTGCTTCCTCCGAAGAATGGATCTGCCTACGCCACTGCACAGAGACAAAATGGCGTGGCGGTTCCTTTGTTGTGGGCTTACCAATATCTGATTGGCTGCGCGAGGCTGTGAGAACGGGCCTTGTATCTGATTGGCTACTGCCTGAAGCAAAATATTCCCTATTGGCTGGGCTGTGTCTGCTGGCGAGTAGGTTACCAAGTGCTGATAGGCGAACGGCGTTTAGAAAGGTTTTGATGACGAGTGTCACCATTTTGCTGGCGTGTGCTGCTGGATTTCGTGGTATAAGCGACTGTTCCACGTCTGTTACCAAAGGATTTATTAATTCCCATTTCTGGCATGTTGTTTTACCGGAGTTGTTTTATAAGCGAAAGTAATTGTTTTGAAATGAAAATGCGCACACTTCCTTTGCTTGCGATGAATGAAGGCCATTTCACACGAGTAGAATAATTATCTGCGTTCGGGGACAAATGGATGGGGGTCCGGCGCCGACACTAGCCATCTGCTCTGTCATTCCGGTCAGCCGGTGGCCATCTTGTCCAACATCTTAGATGTCGGTGACCTTGTGAATGAGTGAAGAGATTTGGGCGGCTCTTAACAGCGAAGTCTTGAGAGCCGATGGGGGTGATTGAGGTGAGTATGGAGCAGCGCCGGAAAGAATGGGCGGGGGAACGGGAGATCCCCGAGAAAACCCGCTGACCAGCGGCATCATCCGACACGATTCTCACATGCGAAAATTCGCGAGTGACCCGGCCGAGGATTGAACCCGGTTCGCCTTGGTGGGAGGCAGGCAGGCAGGCAGGCTAACCGCTCAGCCACCACGGTCACTTCGGTGACCTTGATCCGGTAATATTTCACCTTAGAAATTCACAAAAATTATCCAAAATATTTCCAAAAAAAAAAAAGCTATTAAATTCCCAAAAAATGTATAAAAAAATTATTTTAAAAATTATTTAAAAACTTTTATTTTTGGAGATTCCCCCTGCCACCACCCTCACCATCACATATAAAAATATAAAAAAAGCTAATTAAATTAATTTTTATTTATGAAAAAAAGGTAGTAACCATACCCCACTGCTCAAGTCGTTCTGCTTGCCCTCAAACTGACCGCGCACATGCTTTAACCATGCACACGGCTCCACGACTTGGGACAGGCTGCGTTAGCACTTTTAACGGACTCTCACTTGCATGGTGTCGGATAACCATGAAGTCAGCAGAGCTGCACATAGCTGTGTTAGCACTGTCCGCACCTGCGTGGTGTCAAGCAACCTGAGTTAGCATAGGTGCTTTCAAGTCATTTTCTCATGTCTGCGCCTGCATTGTGTCTGGTAACCGTGAAGTGCCTGCGCGTGTGACGTGTTTATACACTTGCTACCGGAGCACGAACCAGTCAAAGAAGAAAACATTTGAGCGCTGAGACTATAATTATTTTCTGAAATAATCTCGTCTAAAAGGACTGTGATATTTCGGGAGGCATGCAATGTGTATGGGCCTCTAGCATTCTGTAAGCTATTTTCTTCTGCTTGTTATATATCACACATCGGATGAGCAGGAGCATACGGTGTGGATTGGTGAGGGTGGGTATGGATTGGAGTGGATTAGCGTGTGGATTGGAGTGGATTAGCATGTGGATTGGTGTGTGGGTTGGGAGTAAGTGTGTGGAGGGGAAGGGAGTGTGAAAGAGGGGGTAGGAGGAAGGAAACTCAAAACCAAGCCTTCGTTGGTAAGGTTTATAATACTGTTAGTAGGCCCTAATAACTGTTAAGAGAGACTTCCTAGCAATATATTTTCTGTAAAATCTGTATTTGAATTTATACACTTTACTCGGTAAATAAACGTTCTGCAAAGAAGATATTTTCCCAGAAAAGTACAAATCATCCTTCTAGAGTTACCACTATTTGTTCTCGTCATATAAAATGGCACCTGCAGTTTGAAACAATTGGCTTGTACCTCGTAATACAATGATGCTGATCTAATTTGCGAGGAATTCAGCTAACTACGAGCACATGTTAAATCCTTCATAAGGCCGTCACTTCCTGCTTCTGCTGGCCAGACACAACCTTAAGGGGTTCAAAAATGGTGTTAGGAAACAAATTAAATGTTTACTTTTGTCTGGCCAGACACAACCTTAAGGGGTTCAAAAATGGTGTTAGGAAACAAATTAAATGTTTACTTTTGTTTGATAAAGTAATGTGTTTTTGGTCTGGTCTAAAAAACTTCATTGGATTGCTGAGTTCCCCCTCCCCCCTCCAAAATTCGGCAATCATGACGGTTAACACAGCCGTTTATGTGGAAACATGCTTCATCACTAAAAAGAATTCGTTTGAGGTAACTTTTACCGTCGTCTATTACACTCAGCATCGTTAAAGCAAAGTCGACTCGTTAAAGGTTGGTCTGTTTCCTTAATTGCATGTATCATTTGGATTTTGTAAGCATGAAGCATGAAGCCTCAGAAGTTTATGAAGCACATTGTGAATTGTTGTTTTAGGAAGACCAATTTCCAAACTGCGTCGCGCGATGGACTGTTCAGGGCTACGTAATAATGACAATCTCAAGTGCTCCACGTTCTCTTCCTATGTGCATGTTCGGCCTGGTGAATTCCTAATGTTCACATTTCCAGTTTCTTTAAACTGTTTATACCAACGACGAATGGTTTGATCTGTTGGTGGATGTTCTCCGTACGTACGCCGAAAATGACGCTGCACTGCAACGATCGATTTAAACTCTGCATACCACAGCACTCACTGCGCTTTTCTGCTGTACGCTCGCCATGATTGCTGTGACGCGACTGACTACTGGTGGCGTGGCGTCCGTGCATGCTCCCCGCGACTTCAAGGTCACCGCAATGACAGATAGCAAAGGTCACACGAGTGGAGTACAGTTTCTCGTTGGTTTTACGGAGATCGGTTACTTTGCTCGTACAATTTATATCTGAAATCACGGACACATTTTTCGATGACCTTGCACAGAATAGCACAAATACAACTTGAAGATTTTTAATGAACTCGACCTCCTGTACTTATCTTACGTGACATAGGGACTGCAAAATGTATGTTATTGTCTGGCATCACGTTAGACTCCATACCCTTATAAATACTCGGGCCAGCATCGATAGTTCATTGGCTGCTGTCTTGGTGTGAAAACAAGACTGCACATGGTTCGGGCACACCATTATGAAGTGTGTATTTATAGCCACAAAGTTTTTCAATGTTTGTCAACTCAAGTATGGTCAAATGGAGTGGGGAGTGGAGATATTTGAGCTGCTCTTAACGTCGAGGTCTTGAGAGCCGAAGAGGGTTAAGCGAGGCGAGTATGAAGCAGCACCGGAATGCAAGGGCGGGGGAACGGGAGATACCCTAGAAAACCCGCCGACCAGTGGCAACGTCCGGCACGATTCCCACATGTGAAAATCCGGGAGTAGCCCCACCGGAATCGAACCCGATTCGCCTTGGTAGGAGGCGAACGTTCTAGCACTTATCGAACAAAGAATAAGCAAAATATGTGTGGTGCTTGTGTGTGTGGAAGTACTGAGTTATCATCCGTTTAGATTTTCAATATTCGTTTTCTTGTAAAGTTCTTTCCTCAAACATACATATTAGAGTGCATTAGCAGAAGGCGTAGATTACATAAGTGAGGAGTAATAAACTTATCAAATAGCCACGCCTCGGTAAGTATTCGACCATTCTGCATACGCAGTAAAACCTAGTATCGTATGGAATCATCTGAGGTGTAGCGGTCGGTATGAACTAACACATGATGTAAAATATCACATGCGTCATAAATTCAGCAAAGAATTTCGTTCACTTGGCGATATTTATTGGAATAAATATTTCAGTAAGAGATTTTGCAGGATATTAACAAAAAAACGCGCTTTTCACACAAACAATTTTAATGAAGACAAAAATGCTACGTAAAAAAATTCGGTGGATTAGACATATCAAAACACTAAACCTATATATAGCCTTCAGGTTTTTTAAAAATATTTTCCAAACAAAATTATATGCAATGATAAAAGCTAAGTTTTCTGTATAACTTATATTTTTCAGGCACAGAACAACAAAATGTACGTCAACAGAGTGAAGAAGTAGTAATAGTTATACATTTATTTAACAGGTTTTACAATAAAAATAAAAACCGAAGAAACACAACATTTAAAATAAATAAGTACCTTATTTTGTAACACTTACTGAATTTTATTTCGAAAGATGTATTTCACTGGCATATGGTTGGAACAACAGACAGAGTCAGGTGGTTCTTTATTCCCTAATCTAAAAAAGAGTTTATTTACACCTCTTCCAGCATTTGTACTTAACACTTTTGGTCTTATACTCAAACGAAAGAGAATATTCCATACGACACTGTAAGGTCAAAAAGACCACAACACTTAGCATAACAAGGTACCTAGATGACGGAAGTAATAGTGAAAAGAGATTAAAAAAGGGAGGGAGAGCGAATGAATACAATGCAAGGAACCAGCTGAATAGTAATGTAATATGACTGTTTACTAAAAACATGCATTCTAATTGCTCTTATTACTCTTAAGCCATCCCAAGTTCTTTCTGAATCTCTTCCAAAGATTTTTCTTTGGTCTCGATGACCAAGTACCACACAAAGACAAGGCCGAAGAAACAGAGGCACGAGAATATCCAGAAGGATACAGCAGGACCCAGACTGCTAAGCATATACGGGAAAACGGAGGTAATGACGAATGCCAGAAACCAGTTGACGAAAGCGCAGAAGGATCCCGCAGCCTCCTTGATCGCGTTCGGGAACATCTCGCCGACGAGTACCCAGGACACGGCGCCGAACCCCATGGTGTAGGTGATCAGATAGAGACAGAGACTGAGTAAGGGCAGCCAGCCGAGGTTCACCGCTGTTTCAGGGAAGTGAGCGTGCAGGTAGAAGTAGATCCCCAGCGCGGCGTGGCACACCGTCGTGCAGACCCCGGATAAGAGCAGCAGCCGGCGGCGACCGAAGCGATCGACGATGAAGGCCGAAACCCCCGTGGCACCCGCCAGAACACCACCCGTAACCATCGTGCACATGTAGGGGTCCAGGCTGCTGCCAGAAGACTTGAAGATGGTAACGGCGTAGAACACTATCGCTTTGATGCCGCTGCCCTGCTGGATAATCATAACCCCGGAGCAGATGATCAGTGCCCGCAAGGCGGGCCTCGTGCTCAGAGCCTCCCTGAAGCTCACCTTGCTCTTCCGCGACTCGGCGACGAACTGCTCAATGCTTCTGAGCTCCTGGTGAACGTCGTACTCGGGGCCCCGCAGCCACCGGAGGGACTTGAGGGCCTCGTCCTGCTTCCCGCGCATCAGCAGGTACAGAGGGGTCTCCGGCACGAAGAGCAGCCCGACGAAGAGCAGCACGGGGATGGCCGCGCACGTCAAGGACAGCCCCAGGAGACTGCCGGCGTACCCCACCAGGTACGCCAACAACAGGCCCGAGCACAGGAACAGTTGGTAGAAGACGCCGAGAGTCCCGCGGATCTCCTTCTGCGCGATCTCGCCGTTGTAGACGGGCCCCACGACGGAGTAGGCGCCGCCAAAGAGGCCGGTGAGAAAGCGGCCGGCGATGTAGGACGGCACGCTGGGCACGAAGGCGAGCAGCAGCCAGCTGGCGAAGAGCGGCGGCGCGAAAGCCAGCATGGTGTTGCGCCGGCCCAGCTTCGCCATGACGAAGGGCATCGGCAGCATTATGGCTGCTCCTCCTAAGTTCGCCATGCTGCCGATCCACGACTTCTCCGACACCGTCAGTGGCGTCTCCTGCGTGATCATCTCGATGGCGGTCGACGACCAGCCCACCACTGTGCCCATGGACAGCGCCCCCATCATGGCTGCAATCATACAAGGAACCACACCAGTCATAACAAGCTATGGAAAATGTTCTCCAAGTTTCATATAGACCAAGTGCAAACAAGCCTAGGAATGTTTAGGCCTACTCCTGTTCCAAGTAATACTCAGTGATAACAAAATATACCAATATGAGGCAAGACGACAATTATGTGTACTTAATGGTATCACACACACAATGATATGCTATTCATGGTAAAGCGAGCACTTTTTAAGGCTATCCCTGCATGCATAAGAACCAAAAAATTATATTTTACTTATGTTGTTAACTTTTGAGAGCTTTAAATGCGTTTATTAGTCACATGGAAAGTTATTAACAATTGACAAAAGGATGAAAATAAGCTGAAAGGAACTTTTAAGCACGGCCTTAAAAAGTGCTCACTTTACCATGAACAGCCTACGCGGAAAAGTAAGGCTTATGTCATCGAGAATATTTCATTACATGTAGCATATAAAATTGGCTAATGAATATACTACGCTTAAATACGAGTAAGCCTACCANGCGAGCACTTTTTAAGGCTATCCCTGCATGCATAAGAACCAAAAAATTATATTTTACTTATGTTGTTAACTTTTGAAAGCTTTAAATGCGTTTATTAGTCACATGGAAAGTTATTAACAATTGACAAAAGGATGAAAATAAGCTGAAAGGAACTTTTAAGCACGGCCTTAAAAAGTGCTCACTTTACCATGAACAGCCTACGCGGAAAAGTAAGGCTTATGTCATTGAGAATATTTCATTACATGTAGCATATAAAATTGGCTAATGAATATACTACGCTTAAATACGAGTAAGCCTACCANTGAGAATATTTCATTACATGTAGCATATAAAATTGGCTAATGAATATACTACGCTTAAATACGAGTAAGCCTACCACTTAACAGCACGGGGAAATGCAAGATAACGCCTCAGCGATGATGTGCTCCCTTTGCATGTTGTAGCAGCTTGTTCAACTTTCAGTTACAGTAACTATTGTACAGACGGGCGACCTTTTGACACCGGTGGAATTCAAAATTCAAAACGTATTTTCGAACTATTTGACGTGCACATTTGTTACCTGTGTCGTGTGTCGACAAAAAGATAGCTATGAAACGTTAAATATCCCAGCATTTTCATTCATAATAGGGTAAATTCTATATATAAAATGCACCTGAATTCAGCTGAATGCGAATTCTTGGGTAACATGACGGACAGATACAGTAAACGTCACAAATGCTGGCAGCTCGTCTCCTTGGATGCTTGCACTTGGGCCGCCAGCACAGACCGGCTGGCCACAGCTGGTATTAGTGACGGCCCGGCTATGTACAAACTGTTACAAAAATATTCGGTGCGCATCGGCAAACGCACAACTAGTTATACGGAGACAAATGTTTTAGCACGACATCAGGCTGCGCGCGCAGGTACTTCTCCCCTCGCCGGCCGCACCGTGCTTCCCGTAAATTCACCCGCCAGCAGTTGTGGCGCTAACAGTAGATATTGCGTAGCACTGCAAGTAGCGTACTGTGGATAATGATGATGCTCGTGATAAAGCTGATTATATATATATATANATATTGCGTAGCACTGCAAGTAGCGTACTGTGGATAATGATGATGCTCGTGATAAAGCTGATTATATATATATATATATATATAAGGATACATCAGTATCATAGCCAAACAAATGACATAGACGACAATAATGTATAAAAGCGACACGAGTTACGAATTTTAAAATAGGCGGCTCAGCACTGAGAAAATTAAGAACGCCTAGTATTAGTATGGGGAAAAAATAACAACTACGTTTGTATAACAATGTAAACAATATTCTAAATATTATCTGTGTTTTTTCGAGTAATTATTGAAAATTCTCAGTAAATTCACAGCAAGCATAATCAAATTTAAATATTCTTTCTCAGCAATGCAGTAACATTTTATAATGTTATAATTTTGTTACAGAATAAACTCAGTTCTTTTATACATTTAATATGGCTCATTTACGAATATTTTGGTGGACTTGCTCTCTCATAACAGTCACAGTCAGCTATTTAATATTTTTGTGTCCCTACAGATACATATAAGTATAGCGTCATTGAGATATATTATTGTTCGCCGAGCGGTGACGAACGTGACCGAAAACATTCGAAGACTAATGTAAATAGGATTAAGAAAAGTAAGCTGCCGGATCCTTGATAGAGATTAGACATCATCGATCGTTGCGAGAGGTCCTCAGTAGAATCCAGGCTATGGAGCGTACATCTGTCTGTAATGGCAATTATATAAGCATAATTTGAGTAGGATAAAATTAATAACAAAGATGAATAGTCAGCCTGTGATATACCACGGTGAAATAACCTCCTCAACTTTTCTCCAAAAATTAAGATTTTTATCAAAATCAAGTGAGAGATTTAGACCTCCAATAACAAACGGNCCTCCTCAACTTTTCTCCAAAAATTAAGATTTTTATCAAAATCAAGTGAGAGATTTAGACCTCCAATAACAAACGGTTTTTAAATATTTGTAGCTTTGACAATTACATAATTATGAACGATGATATTAGTTTTTTTACCTAACATGTACAGCACTCTGATGAACCCCTCTGACAGATTTTACCCGTTATTGAAAACGTTAGGAAGATTTTGTGAACAAAAAAGTTATACATACACACACCCATCTGCAACTGAACAACAATGTTTGGTAAATAAATACATCATTTAGGTGGTTTATCAATATTCCACAATAAAATAGAGTGATAACGCATACCCTGGAGGAAATTTACCTAGCGGCAATCAAAATAAAATAATTGTAGCTGAAAAATTATTATCTTTAAAAAATTTTCTCGTGATATCCTACAAAAAATAGAAAATCTGAAAAAAAAAAAAAAAAAATTGATTAAGGCAGTATAATTTGCAGCGTTGATGGGAACGAAATTCACTTTCCGATTATATAATATCTTATATTCATTTATATATAAGGTATAATCACAATTCCAGGATTTCCAAAATCCGTAATCAGGAACCCTTTATCCATCACATTCTAACCTGCGTCCGAATGACATAAAAAATTAACTATGCATTAAAATAATTCAACCCAACTACAAGGTTATTATTAGTGTATAGCAAGTTGTGTATCAAGACACCATTACTTGGAAAAATACCTCCTATAATCACTTAAAAATAACATTTCACCTATTTTAAGAAAATTAATTACCATGCAAAGTATTTTTCAGAGAGTGGGCTGAAATAATTGCGGCATGTCCAAAACATGGTTTCAAAAATGTGTTTTTAGAATGATAAATTATATAGGTACATAGTAATTGAAAAAGCAAACTGTTACAAAAAGGTTAATTGATTTTTTTTAAAGAATAAAACAATAAAAACAGACGACTAGTGTACTAACAGAAACTTTCGCAAGTGTGTAAGAAGNCCTCCTCAACTTTTCTCCAAAAATTAAGATTTTTATCAAAATCAAGTGAGAGATTTAGACCTCCAATAACAAACGGGTTTTAAATATTTGTAGCTTTGACAATTACATAATTATGAACGATGATATTAGTTTTTTTATNTGTAGCTTTGACAATTACATAATTATGAACGATGATATTAGTTTTTTTATCTAACATGTACAGCACTCTGATGAACCCCTCTGACAGATTTTACCCGTTATTGAAAACGTTAGGAAGATTTTGTGAACAAAAAAGTTATACATTCACACACCCATCTGCAACTGAACAACAATGTTTGGTAAATAAATACATCATTTAGGTGGTTTATCAATATTCCACAATAAAATAGAGTGATAACGCATACCCTGGAGGAAATTTACCTAGCGGCAATCAAAATAAAATAATTGTAGCTGAAAAATTATTATCTTTAAAAAATTTTCTCGTGATATCCTACAAAAAATAGAAAATCTGAAAAAAAAAAAAAAAAAATTGATTAAGGCAGTATAATTTGCAGCGTTGATGGGAACGAAATTCACTTTCCGATTATATAATATCTTATATTCATTTATATATAAGGTATAATCACAATTCCAGGATTTCCAAAATCCGTAATCAGGAACCCTTTATCCATCACATTCTAACCTGCGTCCGAATGACATAAAAAATTAACTATGCATTAAAATAATTCAACCCAACTACAAGGTTATTATTAGTGTATAGCAAGTTGTGTATCAAGACACCATTACTTGGAAAAATACCTCCTGTAATCACTTAAAAATAACATTTCACCTATTTTAAGAAAATTAATTACCATGCAAAGTATTTTTCAGAGAGTGGGCTGAAATAATTGCGGCATGTCCAAAACATGGTTTCAAAAATGTGTTTTTAGAATTATAAATTATATAGGTACATAGTAATTGAAAAAGCAAACTGTTACAAAAAGGTTAATTAATTTTTTTTAAAGAATAAAACAATAAAAACAGACGACTAGTGTACTAACAGAAACTTTCGCAAGTGTGTAAGAAGNGATTTTTTTTAAAGAATAAAACAATAAAAACAGACGACTAGTGTACTAACAGAAACTTTCGCAAGTGTGTAAGAAGTGCAGATTTTTTATAGTGCCTTAACACTTCATAGATGCTGTATGGCTGAATTAATTTAGACTTACATAAAGAGCAGCTTGCGTAATAGTTTAAGTACAACTCTAGTTAGACGTGGTTCATATTTTTAACAACCCCCAGTTAAGCTGTGTGCGGAGCTGGGAACGTGGTTTGTATTCAATGCAGATGGAAATACCAATGCCTACAACGGCCCTAGTATTGTTACCGACGAGGATTTAAGTGCTGAAGGATTAAAGCTGTAAACTCGGCACCATGATCACAGGAGGTGAGGCGAAGTCACGCGCGTGCTCCCCTCCTTCACCAGGTCCCTGTGACGCCAGCTTAATTATTAAGGGGAGGAGGAAGAACGCGCCGGTTACGAGACACGTTGTTTGTCTCGAAGTAAAACAATTCTCGTCCATTGGTGTGTTGTAATCGTGACTTTTGAGGGTTTGAAACTGTGCAGAGCATTGTTGCAACAGTTACTCACAAAAAAACTAAAAGCAGTCACGTAAAATTAGTTTGTGTCTCCCGAAGGACGTTGCTAAAAAGTGAGCAGTGACCGGCAAAAGCAGTAAGTGACGGCCCTATCAATAATTTGACATGCACTCGCAGTTATAATTTCTCGCAAATGTGATCTAAAACAGTGTTTTACGGGGTGAAAGCCAACTATATGAAACTACATGTGCCATTTTGTATTTTTCTGTTTAGTTTCATGTCACTAAAGTTAAAAAAAAACTATTTAAATTTAACTTATAATAGAGCAAGCCTCATTTGACTCGATACAAATAAAATGATTTTGTTTTTGGTATCGAGTTTATAAGTTATAATTAGTACAAGAGGTATATATAACACACGGAATTTCAATTCTAATTTTTGCTTTTACATCGAAAATTACCTATGTATAGCCTATTTCCAAACAAGGAAAAGCCCTCAAGTTCTAACAAGCACCTCACGACCCAATTGTCGTATTTCGACCCCAGTATGTTCTGTTGGTTGTTGCTAAGCGCCACTTCGGGAAAATTCTTAAACGCTCGGCGCTACTCGTGTCTGGCGCACGTGCCAGTCTTTAAAGATGCGAACACATTAGTAACCGTACCACGAAACACTGAATGTAACTGTATTGTGTTGCATTGTTACAGACTAGAGTTTATGATCCGTTTCTTCAAGAAGTACTGGGGCCACGGTGGCTGAGCTGTTAAGACTGCTCGCCTCCCACCTAGGCGAACCGGGTTAAATCCCCGGTCGGGTCATTCCCGGATTTTCGCAAGTGGCGATCGCGCCAGACACTGCCGTTGGTCAGCGGGTTTTCTCGGGGATCTCCAGTCCCCGCTTGCATTCTGGTGCGGCTCCATTTTCGTCTCATTTCACCCTCATCGGCTCTCAAGACCTCGTTAAGAGCGGCTCAACTCAACTCAACTNGCGGCTCCATTTTCGTCTCATTTCACCCTCATCGGCTCTCAAGACCTCGTTAAGAGCGGCTCAACTCAACTCAACTTAACTCAACTGAACTCAACTCAACTTCAAGACGTACTGCATCAAGACAATGTAACAAAGCCTTCCGCTGTAATTTATGCGAAGGCGAATGAATGATAATATGTAAGTAGCCGCAATAGCTTNACAATGTAACAAAGCCTTCCGCTGTAATTTATGCGAAGGCGAATGAATGATAATATGTAAGTAGCCGCAATAGCTTACGTTTATCTACACTATGCTCTCAAAAGAACTGGAAGAAACTTGGCGGCGATGGTGAACAGATCTATTTGCAAGCAAAAAATCTTACAGAGATTCAGATTTACAATATGAGCCTCTTTAAAATTCCAAAAGTATACACAACTAACATTTTCACTGTGCAAGGGCTGAGGTGGGTGGGCGTCAAGAAGGCACGTTCAAACCAAACTAGCTTGAGCCGTAACCTATACTTCTTTTTGGCACCGGAACCAACCCGCGCCGAACGCCGTAACCACTTTTTGATACGTTACACACAGTAAAGGATCTCGTACACACTGTGACGGTTCCGTGCTAAGTTACATGTTACTGTTACTAATGTGTACGTATCTAATGGTTAACAATATAACCAATTTATCCTAACCAACTCTAATATAAAGATCTGAGGTGAACCGAAATTATTAATAAACATATCCAATTGCATAAGAAAGATCGCCTCGTTTCTAACCCGCCTAGTTTCCAAGAAAACAGCCCCTACATATACGGGCGGCTGCCCAATATCTTGTACATAGGCAGGCTGAGTGGCTCGAAATATTAGTTTGCCGATACAGTGTGCTAATGTGTTTTCTTTAATATCAAATAGTCTCTGATATTTTTAATGAAATACTTGCTGTTTCCCTATTTTTGAGAGTGACTGACACCNTCTTTAATATCAAATAGTCTCTGATATTTTTAATGAAATACTTGCTGTTTCCCTATTTTTGAGAGTGACTGACACCCTTAATAAGCGCTTTAGGCCACAAGTCGTTAATATTTATGTTCCACCTGATTTTCATATGGAACCACTTCTCATCCTTTCTACTTTCGAGAACATGCTTCACAGGACTGGAAAGCGTCGTATTTCTTAATGAAATGAGTTGCCTGTTGAAAAATTAGCTCGTCTGATCTTATGCCGTTGGCTCTCTCGAATCATCAAAAGATAAATCAGACTCGTGGTCTGATGCATATAATATTTCAGACAAAATAATTCAGTGAAAATTGATTTGTGTTTACCATATCTCTACAATATTTCGACTAATTTCGTGGTGTGAAACTTTTATCATAGTAGTAGTGTATATATGGCAACTTTAAGACAGGGTTCAGGGATAGGATCCAGGATCCGTCCACCATCTTGGTAGGTGCGGCCAGCGACCATGTTGGTCGGCGGCCTGGGACGGCCATGTTATTGACAAAATTGCCTGTTTCCCTCCAAAAACCACTCCCAAAATCAATTATTTTGCCCAAAAATCACCTTTTCACAAAAAAAAAA
>NQII01002478.1:102496-156332 GCA_002778355.1 Clitarchus hookeri | reverse complement strand
CCCCCCCCGGCTGAATCAATCACTGTGCGAGTGTAAAGTCTAAATTAATGACCGCTGAATCTAGCAATTCTTGTTTTATACACATTAGGGCATGAATTTGCGTATTATTAACGCATTAACTTTATTAACAATTACACCGTTTCACTTGTATGGCACATACTTAATGAGGTCCCCGACAATGATAATTTTACACATGGCAGAAGGATACAAGAAGAGAAGTAGAAGTAGATGCTAAGCAGGGCTTCCACAAGTGCTCAATTAACCGCAAATAGCCTATAGGAAAGTTTCCAATGCAGGGAGAGTTTCTGTGACACGCGTGGTTGCGTCGTACCCAACAAGGTTAACCTCCTTGGTCGTACCTGTGACAGCGGCGAAGTACTGCGGCAGCTTCCGGGCAGGAACCGGCGCCACTGCGTCCTCCATGCCCGTGCTGTGGTACACGGCGCCGTAGCTCTCCGCCTTCGCGCTGTCCTTCGACATGGCCTCGCCCGGCACCCCGCTCTGCCAACAACCAACATCAGCATGTCCTCTTCAGCTCCACGACACTCCACTTACACTCTATCTAGTCTATTTGCCGTTTCCTCACACTTTTTGAAACAAACCTTAGAAAAATCACCACGTGTATAGAGTGTTTGGTTGTCTACTAAATATGACATGTGTCACAAGCGTTTTAAACGTTTCTTCAAATAAAACTACCGTATATTTGGTTAAATTAAATTTTATATATATTTTACCTATAATCTACAATATTTAACATTTTATTTATATGAACAAACAGTGAGAAAATAGGTATGTTGGTAATGCCTAGTAAGAAATAGTTATAATGCAAAATAATAAATATTACAGTGAATGCACACGAATGTGGTGTGCTGTCCCTTTGGTGTGATTTTCTAGACTTGGAAGTAGAACTTTATCAGTGCTTCATAAAAGTGTGAAGTAACCGTGAATGAACTATACTTAAATCAGGTAGAAGGTTTGCGAATAATTTACACACACGTAAGGTCATTGGTCATTGAGCTTTGCAGTGTGCAGTAGAGACCAAAAATTACCTACACGAGCGTAATGTACACGTCTGTGTACACTGGGTCTGAATGTGTTAGACAACTGTTCAACGTGGCCTCCACTTGTACGGTGAATGGCTATAATGTAAGTTACAAAAAAATATTTTGCAGCCAATAGTAATTATAACCATTTCCAAGAAAAATACCATTAAACACATTATATGAACGAATGTTATTTTCGAAGAAAAAGTTATTTTCCTCATAAACATAGATATTTTGTGAAATCCTCCAACATCGTAATGCATTCTGTCCAAATGTTCATTTTATTCATTTCGAAAAAAAAAAAATACACACGTAATATTAATAAATGAAAAGGAGAAAAAATTTGATCTTAAATTTTTTTATTGCAATTGTTAAGACATAACCATTAAATTATTTTTGCTCAAAAATACAAATTTCTGAACAAAAAACTTGAAAATAAAGCTACTGCTACCACCAGAGAAACATTGATAGCAATTGACATCAAAACTAGCACATCTCGTCATATTTTACCTCAAAAACCTACACATTAAGATAAAAAGCCACTTTTTTTCTTCATAAAAAGCTACTCCCTAGATATGTATATCACATATATTCTTAATATAAACACAAAACTCCACAAGAAAATCATTGCCAACTTTTGCAACTCTGAGTGGTATTAAAAAGTGGAATTTTGGGGTTCGGCTCATTTACTACATGGCAAGTATGGCTAACGCCCTGGGCGCCATTTGAAGAGGGCGCCACTTGTCAGTTAAGTAATACTTTTTCCCGCAACCATTTTACAAATTGTGGAAGCAGTAGGAAAAAAAAATATATTATATAGTTCACTGTTTTCTATAAGAGTGCTTACAAGATATATAGGGGTATCAGTGTGGCAGGTAGAACATGACTTCGCCAGCTCCCGCCTTCTAATGTAGGCCAAAAATCGTTGGCGATGTTAAACCGTAACCTGTAATTTTATGTTACGGGAGAAACTACCGTGTCGCTCATGAGTGTATCTCTGTTTCGAACAGTTTCGCAACGTTGTGCTTGGCATAGAAGCAAGTAGATACGCCACTGTATCTCAAGTCTTACAACGTCGCAATGCTTCGTCATCGCCAGACGTAGAGATGGGCGTTATTTAACGTAACGGTCATAATAAACTGTTACAATTAATTAACGTGTTACACGGGTAACACGTTCCATTGTTTATACCGTTATTTTTGGAACGTCTTGGATTGCCTCATTTAAAACCAACGCTTTACTACTGCGCATTCGTAAAAGTTATTTTTTGGAACGCCTGGCTTGTAACTGTTCAACTTCCCCCGCCACACCAGGCAATTAAACCATAGACTAAAGATGAGGTAGACCGATCTCGCTGGCTGCGCACAACCAATCTCCGTGTCCCAACATTCAACTGCTTTTCTTCCAACACGTCTAGAGAAAATGGCATGGTTTGGATGTTAGGCTAGAAAACTGATTTGTAAACAAGTGCTTAGAAATGTTTTTATACTTCTTCTAACCAATTTGTAATGCAGCTTGACTAAATTAAAATTGGTAAAAGTATTTTATTAATATAATATTGCTCGTCATATAAAAATTAAGATAAAAACAAGCACGTTCGTCACTGTTGATCATGTGACTTTGACAGTTGTGTATGATTGGGGTAGGTCAATGTTGGGTACATGCGCAGAAGGCGAATAAGCGGTCTACCTCATCTTTAGTCTATGAATTAAACACTACGCATACGTGAAAGTTACTTTTTGGAACGTCTCGGCTGGCAACTGTACACATACGTAAAAGTTATTTGCAATTGTGCGCATGCGTGAACGGTATTTCTTGGAACGCAACACTTTGGAACATTGAGCAACGTAATCGTTATTTTCCGGAACGCCGGGACAGGAGAGAAATGTTTCACAGTAACCTGTTACAAAACTAACACGTTACGGGATCGTGGTACTTACTTGGAACTGGAATAATGGAACGCGTTACATAAAAGTAACTGTTTGGCCCATCCATAGCCAGACGTACCGTGACCTTATGCGTTTTAAATGGTTTACTAGGAATTCCCCTTAATGTCTCGCCGACAGCGAGGTCATTAGAGAATGGAGCAATCTGCTCAGTGAAGCAGGAATGAGGGAAAGAATCGACCAGGGCCTGTATTACTAACCCATCCCAACATTCGCCTGGAGTAATTTGGGAAAACATGGGGAACCTAAATCAAGATGGCCAGACCGGGAATCGGATCCACGTCCTCCCGAATAGGAGTCAAATGGTTTACCACTGCGCCGCCTCGCTCGGTGTCCTGCAGGAGGTGTCAAACAAACCGTGGGCCAATTGGGAAAGTAATACCTGAGTACAAGTGTTCGAAATATAGCGTGTCCCAAAACGAAACCGCGAATTTTTCAGGCCTCTTCTTACAGCAAACGAAAAGTATAGCTATTACCTTCTATGAACTATAAAAAAAAATAGCTGCTTAAGGGGAACCATACCCCGCCATATTATATTATTAGTTTTTCTTGCTTCTTTATACTTAAAAAAAGAAAATGCCGGAAGTTCCCCTGTACCCAACTAGCTATTGACCTTATGCGGTAAAGACAAGGGAACTACGAACTCATAATTACATCACAACGCCAATTCTGCCAAACTTTCACAAAATCAATACTGTGACATACGTAAATACGAGTTCGTAGTTCAGTCGTTATATCTGTATTTCTGTGTAACGTCAATATAGGCCGTTCAAGCTAAATTAAGCACTTATTAAAACCCTCACAACAGGTCTAATAGCAAGTAAATGTATTTTATTGTTAGATGTTAACTTTTGATAGTAAAATGTGTACACCGTATTTAGTAGTTGCATGACAATTTTTATATCAACAAGTGGCGGAAAGACAAATGTTGGCTGAAAAGTAGAATTGAGAATGGCCTTAAATAGTGCTTACTTTACCGTGAACAGCCCATAGCTAGTTGGGTACAGGGCTACTTTCGGAATCTCTCTTAACATAAAAAAGCTAGAAAAACCAAGAATCCTATACGATGAGGGGGGAGNCGGAATCTCTCTTAACATAAAAAAGCTAGAAAAACCAAGAATCCTATACGATGAGGGGGGAGGGGGGGGGGAAATTTTCCGTAAATACAATTTCTGTGTCCTTAACCTTCCAAAACAGATACAACAGAACATAAATCAGGTATTAGGTTGGTACACACTCAATATTGCTGAACGTATACAACACAACGTTTTGTGGTCTGTGATTGCTTCTACAGTTTCTACAGCAAAACTCTATTTTTTGTACTAAAGAGAATACACTTCTTTGATAATAACTACGTCAACAATATATTGATTGTTACTGCTACAACTATAACTATAATAAACTTATACAACATTCTGATGCTAATGCCAACATTCTGGAAACCATATAGAAAAATATTTTGTAATTATTTCTTTGCTGATTTTTCTCAGTTTAAAGATGTGATTTCACTAGTAAAAAAAAATCAGTTTCAGAAATTATATTCAGCACAGAAAGTTTCAACACAATATGCACACGCTAACAGAAAACAAATTTCAAATGGCTGCCTAATTGCACGCACACAGCACCTTGATTCGTCGCCTGGTGTCACTGAGTAACGCATCGGTGGCCATGTAGTGCTACGATCGTCTCGATATTAACACTTATACTTGCACTTTATTCAGTAACCACTGCCATATAGAAAAAAAAAACAATCATTACGTATGATTACACTAGTAAAAATAAGTGGGAAAACGAGTAGNAACCACTGCCATATAGAAAAAAAAAACAATCATTACGTATGATTACACTAGTAAAAATAAGTGGGAAAACGAGTAGATTTATATTTTACAATACGGTTAAGCTGTTGTGATATCCAATTCGGAGAGAGTTGAAAACTAAAACACGACACTAAAGACAATGGAGAAGTAAAACAACGGAGGACAAACACACTATACGAGACAAAGTCTACACGACACAACAATGTCAACTACGAATTAACATGTAGGCAACATGTAATCATGTAGATTACAGTAAATGCACACAAAATTGCAATGTAAAAAAAAAACACTACAATAAACAATAACAGTTTTAGAAGTCAATTATGGTTAGATTTATTTACAAGCTCAATAAAGGTTATTTTGAGGCCTGTGATTACGGAATGCAGTAGTTACTTCGAACAATAATTTAACTGTTCAGCGATATCAGTCGCTAGCACTTTTTAAAACAAAATGCAAACAAATCCACTGAAAACCATATGGTTTAGGTAGACACTTTACATGAAATATTGATGCGTCTAGTCATGGGCAACTCACTGAAATTTCAGGTGTTGGCGCAGTAACACAGGCGCACCTTACTGAGTTGGCGCAGAGTGTCAACTCCATTGCGCCATCGCGCAGCGACTGTGTCCTGCGGTTTTTAAACTGTTTATAAATAAACACGTATTCGTAATATTATTAAGAATGTCATATTTTCTTTGGCTTCTTGCTCATTGTTGTGAATGGAAGTAAATAACTGTTATGAAATATAATTTAACGATTAGAAAAGTAGTTTGGAAAACGTAGAAAAATTAAATAAATAAAACAAAGGCCTAATAATCCTTTGTTAACTTCGCGGTATTCTAGCCGTATCTTGAGTTAAAGGTTATTTCGCCATATTTGTCATGCAATGCAATACGGACGCTTCGCCGACCACGTGTAGCAGTGGTATTTTCAGAAACAAAACAACTGCAAGTGCATAAAGTAACGCAGGGAGTTAAGAACTTACTTTTTCACATTTTAACTAGTGGCAACATTTTTTTACTGGTTATATAGTATCGTAAAACGATACTTTAAATACAATCCATACAACTAATATCAATATTTTTCAGATATATATTTTACTAGCCCACTGAGTCGTGAGTTACATATTTTCATGGAAGTGTGTTAGCGCACTATGCGCAATGAACTGAGCTAGCGCAATTACGCAGCACAGCGCTGTGTTACCCATCTCTAGATGCGTCACTACACACGGAAATACATGAGCTATAATTTGCTGTTGAGTTTTTAGCTTACTTTCCGAAGGAAAGATAGCTTTATGCGATCACTTTCTTGTCTGTGTGTATGTGTGTATTGTGTAGCCTTAGAAATGTTGAACCCGTGAACTGAATTTTAGTAAACTCGGTATTCGTATAGTACTAATTAGACATTCTACATTAGTTTTCGACCACGCAGGGTAATTATTTTTCAAAATGGCGGCCATTTTGAAATTTAAGGTTCTACGATATATCTAGGAAACAATATAACCAATTTAAACCAAATTTGGTTTGTTTACAGTGAGTCACGTAGGCACTGAATTTAGAGAGTAATAATTTTATTGATAAGCCATTTTTGAAGATAGCACTACATGACAAAAGGCTTAAAAGTTATATTTCGGAAACTCCTCAACCGATTTCCGCCATATTCAACAAGCAAGTAATACTATGGTATGCTAAAAAAAATTTGCAATTTAAATTGATAAAGGCACTTAATTTCAAAATGGAAGCTATATAAATATTTTAGGTTTTCTGCAATACCTACCATACCGCTTAACCAATCTCCACCAAACTTGGTGTGCTGAATATATGTATTACAAAAATCAAATATGTCAATACATAGCTCCCTTTGTTTTTCATTTTGTAATACAGCGTCACATCAATAAATAAAACATGTTCATATATCGCCAAACAATAAATCTATTCGTACCAAATTTGGCAAACAAGTAGTACTATACAAGCAATGTAAACTGATATGTTTCAAGAGGGCGAAACACTTATTTTCAAAATAGCGGCCATATAAACATTTCATCTTATTATGCTATATCTGCGAACGAAATCATGTAACCAGTTTCAACTTAACTTTGTACACTGGCAGTAGGTATGCAATCGTCAAATGACATAATACATTAATTATTTTGTCCGTCACTTTGGAAGATTAAGTTTTTATGTCATATAATAGGAAACAACTAATTCCCACCAAATCCAGGCGGCAAGTTCAACCTTTGCAGTCCATACAAATGTATATGACTTAAGGTAGTGGTAGTCACATATTTTCAATACAACAGCCATATAAATACAGGATGAGTATAAAATAATACCTCAAATTTGAAGGTCTATAATATCAAAACCAAAGAACCTTGATTGGTCAATAAAATGAACCGCGGAACCGCGAAGTTCGTTTACCATACATTCATAAATGTTCAATGTGACCACCACGATCCTTTATGTACCCCTATGGAAAAAAATCGCACGGGGTAACATCCGGGCTTCTTGGGGGCCAGTGATGAAGAGCCTGGTCACCAGTTGCTCCTCGACCAATCCAGCGTTGCGGCAACGTCTCGTTCAGGTATCCGTGAACAGCTAGGTGCCAATGGGGCGGCGCGCCATAAAGGAAAAATCAGACTGTCCCCTTCCCATTGACGTGTCGATTGCGAGCTCGCTACCCTCTCACCACTTCAAACCGAGAGTTACGAACGCCATCCAAACCGTAACACCGGACATTATGACAAGGGCGTGGAACGAGTTTGATTATCACGTAGATGTTGTTCGGGCCACTCATGGTGGTCACATTGCACATTTACGAATGTATGGTAAACAAACTTCACGGTTCCGTGGTTCATTTGATTGGTCAATCAAGGTTTTAGGTTATTTGGTTTTGATATTATAGACCTTCAAAGTTGGGGTATTCTTTTATAATCATCCTGTATTTCAAGTTAGAATGCCAAGTGTCCCAAATAATTTGTAGCAAACTTTACATGCTGGCAGTATATACATACATATATATATATATTTATTTATTTATTGTGTCCGTTTGTTCGGACGCGTATAACTCCCGAAAAAATCAACCAATTTTCATTGTTCTTTTAAAAACCTTCCTTTCGTTCCCACGAGTGTTTGTACACCTTTCTTTTTTATCTGTATTACCTGCAAAGGTACTAAAATCTGCAAAAAGCTCATTTTTACCATGCTTTCGCGTCAGGAAGCGCCTTTGTTGACAGCTGTCTGTTTGAACATTTCAGTTTGTTGTTCTCAATGGTTTTTTTCGGTTGTTTTCAGAATGCCACGCGCAAGACCAAACATCGGACGTCGCAATCGCCGAGCTACAGCACGACGACAAAGTTCAAAGTGCAAGGCCAAATATATCATAAGAGCCGGTTCTTTGCTCCCATTTCCATACTGCGGTAATAAGTTCTTGCAAATATACTTCATCGGTGACAAGGACGATGTATTGAATACACGTTGCGCAATTGCTTCCGGCATAATAAGGTCAATTGTTTCTCAATTGCAAGAAATACTTCATAGCAAAAATAACTTGTGGCTATTCTTATTGTTGGAGAGGAATACAACAGAGATATTGTTCTTCATCGAAGAAATGAACAATTGCAGCGAGTATCCGACACTCATCGTTGCTATGATCCTCTCCAATATCCACTTATTTTCTGGGATGGTCACGATGGATATCACTTCAACATTAAAATGGTAGATCCAGTCAATGGTGGGGAAAAAACAAACAAAAAGCCAGCGCAATGAATTATTATTCGTATCGTTTGATGATTCGCGAAAATGAATACAACCACATATTGCAATGCAGGCAATTGTTTCATCAATTCGTTGTTGACATGTACGCGAAAATCGAATCAGAACGTCTTCTGTTTATTCGATTAAATCAACAAAAGCTTCGTTCAGAAGAATATGTTCATTTGCGCGATGCAGTAGTTAATGATGGCAATACGACTAACGTTGGACGTCTCACAATATTACCGGCAACATACACAGGTAGCCCAAGGCACAAGCACGAATACGCGCAAGATGCCATTGCGTACGTTCGCAACTATGGACGGCCAGATTTATTTATTACATTCACGTGTAAGCCAGCATGGGAAGAAATAAAAAACAACTTGCTTCTTGGACAAACGCCAATACATAGACATGATGTCACAGCACATGTATCATTGATGGATTTCATGACTAAACGTGAATTTTTCGGCCAAGTGCGTTGCTGGATGTACTCCGTAGAATGGCAGAATAGAGGATTACCGCACGCCCACATCCTAATCTGGTTATAAACCAAAATCTATTCCAGCGAAATTGACGAGGTGATATCAGCTGAAATACCCGACGCCAACACTGGCAGAGGATTGCACGAAGTCGTGACTAAAAACATGATTCACGGACCTTGCGGTGCTATCAATCCTACGTCACCGTGCATGGTATATGGTAAGTGTTCAAAAAGATATCCTCGGGCATTAGTAGCAATCACCGTTACAGGCAATGACGGTTACCCACTCTACAAAAGAAGATCTCCAGAAAATAGTGGGAGAACAACAACCATCATTGTGAGAAGTAACGATATTGAAATATACAACCGCTGGGTCGTTCCGTATTGCCCACTGCTATCAAAAATATACCAAGCACACATAAATGTCGAATACTGCAACTCGATAAATTCAATCAAATATATCTGCAAATATGTAAATAAAGGTAGCGACATGGCAGTATTCGGGATGTCGAAAGAAAATACCGCAAGATATGAAATTACTCAGTACCAAATTGGTAGATATATAAGTAGGAACGAAGCAGTATGGAGAATTCTATATTTTCCAATACACGAACGAAATCCAGCAGTAGTTCATTTAGCTGTTCACTTAGAAAATTGTCAAATACTATATTTCACAGAGGCTAACATACGAGATAGAGCAATCAATCCACCAGCAATGACCCTCATAACATTTTTTTCCTTATGCCAAAATGATGTGCGAAAAATCTGTTATATGCAGAAGTTCTTCTTATTACACGTGGAATGCAAACAGAAAATCGTCTGAAAGAAGAAAGCGAGGAAAACGAGTTAGCGGTCACAGTGGTATCTTCGAAGAAAATACATTAGGAAGAATTTACACTGTGCATTGCAATCAAGCTGAATGCTTTTATCTTCGTCTTCTAATGGTTAATGTTCGCGGACCGACTACATTCCAGCATTTAAGAACTAGCGGAGGAATTACTCATGACATGTACCATGCCGCATGCCAAGCACTTCGATTGCTGGAAGACGATAAACACTGGGAAGATTGCCTAGCTGATGCGTGCGCAACATCGAATCCTCATCAAATACGTCTGCTATTGGCTATCATACTAACTACTTGCTCACCTTCATCACCATCAGAACTATGGGAAAAGTACAAATAGCATGTGGCTGAAGATTTATTGTGACGATTCAGAGAAATCAATATGGAACCGAACCGGGATTTCACGCCAGATATTTACAATCAAGCATTAATTCTGATTGAGGACCTCTGCTTAGAAATCGCGAAAAAGCTTCTTGCTCAGTTGGGAATGCCATCACCCAATCGTTCTGCTTCTGCTACGTTGGAAAGGGAATTGCTTCGTGAACAGAGCTATAACACAGCCGATCTACTGTCATACGTACGATCGAACGTTCCTAAACTCACAAACGAACAAAAAAACATCTACGATCAAATAAGAATGCAGCGAAAAATAAAAGAAAAGGACTCTTCTTCTTAGATGCACCAGGAGGTACTGGGAAAACATTTCTCATTACGCTTATTTTAGCGACGGTTCGATAGCAGAATGAAATTGCGTTAGCACTAGCGTCCTCCGGAATTGTTTCTGCACTCCTACTTGGAGGCAGAACGGCGCATTCAGCTTAAAGCATGCAACTCAAAATCCCACATGTAACATTTCCAAACATCTGGAATGGGAAAAGTGTTGCAAAGTTGCAAGATCATGGTATGGGATGAATGCACAATGGCCCACAAAAAATCTCTGGAGGCTCTCGACAGAACATTGCAAGACTTGCGGGGAAGTATTAGCTCATTTGGGAATGCATTAGTATTGATCGCAGGAGACTTCAGACAAACATTGCCTGTGATTCCTCGCTCTACACTGGCAGATGAAATATATGCGTGCCTTAAATTTTCACCTTTATGGCAACATGTTAAATCATTCAAACTAACTACAAATATGCGCGTCCAATTGCACAACGATCCATCTTCAGGAATATTTTCACGCTAATTGTTGGAAATTGGAAATGGAACATTGCCTGCAGATAACATCACAGGACAAATTACATTTCCACAAAATTTCTGTACTGTAGTTACATCTAAAGGTGAACTGATAGATCACATATTTCCAAACATCGCAATGAACTATGTTGATCACAATTGGATAAGAGAGCGAGCAATACTTGAAACAAAACATAAAGATGTTTACGAAATAAACGACAGCATCCTTGAGAATATCCCAAGCGAACATCTCACATAAAAATCTGTGGATGTAACATTACACGCAAATGAAGCGGTAAATTATCCACCAGAATTTCTAAATTCGCTTGATGTTCAAGGATTGTTTCCACATATATTAAAATTGAAAATAGGACTGCCAGTCATTTTACTTCGTAACATCAATCCACCAAAACTTTGCAACGGTACACGCCTTGCAATAAAAATAATAATGGGCAATACTATAGATGCTACGATTTTGAAAGGTGCTTTAAAAGAAACCAAAACATTAAACTGAACACAGCCGAAATCGATGCTCCGAAATCTACCTCCGTAATGCAGTTCATTACATGCCAGCTTACGGTACGAGGGTTTTTGTATTCGAGTCCCGGGTAAGGCACGTGCGCATATGTTTCTGGTTCCATCTCTAATCATAAAGCTGTCAACGAGACGTCAAAACCCACCCACTACCTAAGCTTTTAAGAACTTCCTGAAAATTATTTGCATTCATGAAGAAGAAAGTAGGCTCATTAGTCATTTCGGCAACTTCTTGTTTGTTTCTGTTTTGCGTGTTTGTTTTTATCTTTATGGTTGTTTTATTTCTTAATACTTTCACAGATGTAGATGATAATATATGATAACTATTAACTACTAACTGTGCCGATAATGTGTGCGGTTATAAAAAAAAATTTCACAAAAATTTTTAAAATTTGTACATGTGACCTTTTGATTAAGAGAAACAAGTAGAATAACGAAAACTGGTCCTGTGAGCAAGAGTGCAAAATAACAGAATTAAACTTAATTTATGTTTGTTTCTTGCAATGACTCGCTGAGTCGACATCAACTATCCAAAGAAGTGGCACAAGGTCAATGGCGAGGGTGACGTCACGCGTTCTGCACCTACCAAAGAAATTATACTGAGTGTATGACAACGGGAAGGTCTCCTCCAGAACATCGATCATCCTGAGGCGGGCGAGGGGACGCTAATGTCACACTGTACACGCAATGCTGAGGTAGATACTTTGTTAGAGGTAAACAACTAGATCAATAAGAAGCAGGCCTACTATTTTCTCGAGGACTGCCGCATGTGTCACACGTACATCTGGTGAACAAAAACACCCTAAAGAACTATCTGTAAACGTTCCTGTTCGGCGTACAAATATGTGTATGACGATAGCGCGCAAAAATGCAGACTGTAGAAGGAACTTACTTATGGCATACATTTTAGGCGAGTAAACAACAATACTTGCTCGCTTGCCATACTAACCGACGCAGTTTTAAAATAATGCCAAGACAAGCTAAACCTGTTCTAGTCGTTTGCGATACTGAGCAAATGCAGTGTGTAGCAGGGAGTGGCTTAATTCATTAAGATGTGGTAGTCTGATGGTGTTAAAACCGGGTAACATGAATAACCTCAGGTTACTCAGCATCTATTTCGTAATTTTTCCTGAGAGAGATTTGGCGGTGTCTACCAGAATCATAGAACTACAATTACATTAAAATATCGTTTAAGTATTAGTTAATGAAAACTCTGCCGAAAATGGAAACACAGCTTCACACAAATATAGGAATAATTCTATAAAACAGAGAGAGAGAGAGAGAGAGAGAGAGAGAGAGAGAGAGAGAGAGAGAGAGAGAGAGAGAGAAAGAGAGAGAGAGAAAGAGAGAAGAAAGATTTGGTTCACAAAGCACAAAGACATGAGAAATCTTACAGTTGGGAACGCAGTTTCTTACAGGAAGAAAAAAAATCGTGTCGAAAGGGAATACACCTACTAACACTATTAAAAAAAATAAGTTCGTTCATATTACACAACAAAGTGCTGGTAAAAAATTTACCCAGAACTCTCTGTAAACTCTCCATGAAATTACGGACACGTTCCGTTTTAAGAAACGGACTTTCTGGAAATTCCACGGAACTTCCCTTAATTCCCGGAACCACTACGTTAGTTAGCAAGTTAGCTTTATTCTGTATTTACATTTTAAAGAAAGAGCTAACGGGAAATCTTTTATTTTAGTTATGCGTATAGAAATAAATTTGAAAAAGTTGAAATAATATGTACCTGAGCGAGATTTGATCCCGAATCAAAAGGTCGGGATTCCGTGACTCTACCTACACATTTACGCCCTTCTTGTGTGACTTCTGCTCTACCGCAATTCAGTTTGCAAGGACTCTCAACTCGCTACGTGCCCTTCAAAAATGTAACTATGCAGATCATGACGTCTAGTAAGGGATGATCCAATTCAACGAAGGGCACGAATGCACCCTCAAGTGTCTTCCACCAAGCGAACGAACGACGTACCTTTCACGTGCCCTTCACTGTAAGTTCTGTTTTTAAGCTGTTTGTAACAGTTTTGCATCTTCTTCCTGCCATTTGTACTGGACATTGTTGTTCGTACACAAACAAAGGCAGCATAAGGAAATCCGTTTAATTAATTGTTTTTTTATAAGTGTTACAAATTGCGAAACGAAGACGAGTGTTCGAAATTTAACCCACTTCATCATGAGAATATCAAGGGAATGTGGGGAATTGTGAGTACTGAAGAGATCAAGGGTATGTTGCAGTGCATTGTAACACATATTTTTTACTTCTAGAAGTGTCACACAAGCAACTTTTAAGTTTCTAGTAATGTTTGTGTATTTTAAGTGTAGATAACTGTTACATACGCCTAATGCTATTTTCCTATGTTTTAAGAAATAAGTCTAAGTGGCGTGTATAGGTATCCTAACTGCTGCAGAAATAACAGTTTTTTTCTTACAGTGGCGAATAAAGCTTCGCGTAGACTCGGCATTGTTCGTTCCCGAAACCCGAAGCTATAGGAAATACGGAGACTTTTCGCACTTTGTATTTACGGAGCTCAGATCCGTTTTTCGTAATTATGGATTGCATTTCCGTATATTTAGTGTACATTTCCGTTCAAACGTCCTTAAATTAACGGAAATTGTTAACGGTGCACAGACAGGGAAACCATAAATAAAAGGAACACAGTTGCTTACAAAGAGAGGAAATACTTGTCGAAAGGAAGTACTGTTGTTGACAAAGGCAGAAAAAAATTTAGGAGATAGACTGTACGTTGCCTAATAAGATCAGGAAAATCCTTTATAAAGAGAATATTGTTAACATGTAGTTAACATGCACAGTGGTTACGTGCGGATGTGTATATGTTAAAGCGGCTTCGTGACAGTCGTGTAAGACTACTTCGTTTACACATATTTACCGATGGCAGTGAGGGATCTGTGGCATACATGTGTGGTCAGTCGTGCGTCTGCAGGTGTACATGTGGCCTGCTATAATTTTGTGCCAATAAATGTGTGTATATGTTAGGTTTATAGTTTTGTTCTTTAGATAAACGTCTAGGGCATGCTAATGGTACCTGGGGAGGACAATTTCCTCAACAGAATAAAAAGGAAAAACCGAAGAGATGACAACTGAAAGGAAGAAACAGAGGCGAGAAGTTGAAGTACACGAAGTGGTAGACCCACTTGAAAAAAAAAAAAAGGTGATGGAGAAGACGGGGTGTCTGGTGTCATACCTGAAGATAACGCTGAAGAAATATGTGAAGTGGCTGAACCAAGAGATTTGCAGTTCGAACCTGCGAAAGTATATCGAAAGCTGGTGATTGACCATGCAATTAACACGCTGGATCGCACAGCTGTGGAAACAGCGGAGACTGCAGTCGTCCTGTGAGTTATGGATCGAGGGGAATGATGTACTTTCGCCCAATGATGCAGGATGCTTCCCAACGTAGACCACTCCTAGATAAAGTAAAGGCATGCTCCGGGATGCGGGATGTGGGCATCGACAATAATGAAGAGGACGTTTCGATGGGAACAAGTTTTGGGTGATACAGAGTAGTTACGTCAGCACAAGATTATGGATTCTGAATGCCTTTGGGGAAGAAAAGGAAGTGATGATGTTGTAAATATATTTATTTGTATAAAAGGACACAGAACCTGGACGAACCAAACTTGGGGAGTAAAATATGTCAAGGCTTGACACATGTCTCCAGGCTGTGGTCATTAGCCAGTCTTTGACTTACTGAACAGTAGCTCCCTGGAGCACCAAGAACGCTACAGGATCGCTCAGGCCTGTGACGTGGGCAGCGAGTAGACGACAAATAACCGACATAGGTAAGGTTAAAATCATGAAATAGGAAATATCTGTAGAAGGATGCGCTAACGTCCTTAAAATACGTCGAGTCTCCAATCAGAAGGTTAAACGAAGGCAATATTGAAGACAAAGCGTTAATGTGATATACAGTCCCCTGCTGAAAGAAATGTGTATGGCGAGGATGAGGCAGGAAGCCAGCATAACGCACTTTCGTGGGACCTTAGCATTGAAACATTCCACGGATTGAATCAAATTATGGATGAAAATAAAAAGGATGGCAATGGATAAAATTTAGAGGAATGGACAAGTGGCTATAGAGCCATGAACTGAAAATGGCAAGTAAAGTAAAAAAGTGGAATATTTCGTTGCTGTGCTGTCGTCGAAAACGTTTTCGGGGAGACTCAAAACATTTCTGTAGATTTTTGACATATAAAAAAGAAGAGAAAATTTTCAAACATTAAGAAAGACTGAGAGACAATCAACATCAGACACCGTGGCCCCACAGGAAGTTGGCGATCGTCTGTCAACCAAACCATTCCTGCAAATAATAATGCTCGAATACACTAAGAAAAATTCCACCTTTTGAGGATGAAGCTTCGAAGCAGAACAAAAACTTGCGAGACTAGCTGATCACTTCCATAAAAAAAACCTCTGCGACAATTACTTCGAAACAATATTTTACTCATGGAATTATTCCGCCTCCGGGGAAATAATATATATATATGTTTTAATAACTGTAATTTGTAAAGTGCAATGGACATAAAGAATTTGGAACAAATATTTGTGAGATCAATGGTCCGATTGCGACTGACTGCACTTGGGATGGGGTGGGGGATAGTTTTCCACTCCCATTTTATGTGGTTTTTGGCGGGTATGTAAGATTACAAAAATTCATTTCTTGCCCATCCAGTTACAGAGGCCTTTATCGTCCAAACACAACATTTAATAATTTATTGTTATTTAAAAAACAGAATTCAATTTACAGCATATGCAAAGGTAGTTTTGTTACAAACATACCAGCCATTATTATTACTATTAATAATCATTACAGTTTGTGAAAGTAATTAATTACTAAGCTATGTTGAGAAATATTTATTACTTGCATACATTAATTGTAATATTTTTCATAATTAATATATAATTTTTTTTTTTCGTTTGATAATACCGTAGAATTAAATTTAATTTGAAGAACTTAGGACTAAACTTAGTTTCCAGTTTTGGGCTACATCACTCTGTCCCACACCCGTTCAGCACAAATTATTATTTTTTAGAATACCTGTGCAATTAGGCTATAATGTAAAATATCAGTTGCAAATACTATCTCTCCATAATAATTCTGAATATCAGCGTTAACTGTGGTTGGCTGATTAAGTGTTACTAGAAATGAACATGTGTTGATTGCTAAATGGATAGGAAGAGGGATTAGATTAGACCTACGCGATTGGAGCAGCAGTGCACGAGCTGTGAAGCACTCGGTAATGCGCACACCGCACAGAATGACACGAATGGCGTGTTGTTCACTGCAGTGTGCGCATTACAGAGTTATCTCGACAAATTAGGCTATTGTTTTGTCTCAACTCATATAGTGGGTTTACGTACAGCCTTATCGAATCCGCTATCGCTCGTAGCACTTGGCAAGGTTGAATACCACGAATCACGACTCAAAATGGTTAGGCGATTTTAAGTTTGTAAAAAGTGTTAATGAAAAAAAAGGGACGAAAAGCGGATTGTGACTATCAATGAAGTTAGTAATTAGAGAAAGTATGTTGTATTAAATATTAACAGGAAACTTAAGTGTTGCATTGCACACTATTTTGTCGAAATAGTTACATTAATTTGAAACCGACTAATAATAAGCAATATACTAAAAATAATAAATTTAAAAAAATTGGCCCCGTAACTATGTACAAATATTTTTCATATTATTTTAAGAGAGGAAGAAAAAGACAAATGTTACGTGCAGTTTGTGGCAAAAATCTTTGGTTGGAATACACGTTTCTTATCGTAGTTATCTCGTATTTCCTAATATTATAAATTCAAGAATTTGTTCGGATCATACCGTACCCTAACGAAAATTGTATATCCAAACGGCTTTAAATAGCTCGAACACAATGTAGGCAATAAGGTGTTCGTCAGTGAAGTACAGTATTTCACAATTTCTACATTATTTACTTATTCGTTTGAATATTTGGTAAAAAAAAGTGCAAAATAACATTGGTCTTCTTTTTTTCCCCACTGCCTGAAGGTCTGGTCAACCTTCGTTATTTTTCGCATATTCGACTGTGATTTTATTAACAGAGGGCTGATTAAAAACACTACACATCACAAAATCTTCTACATTTTGACACGCCACAGATCTTCGTTACACCAGAAGTTCCGCAGGAACATAGCAAAACACACGCCGCAGATAGGTGTGCGTTAATTACTTGCGGTTGGCGTTTCTCTAGTACTCGGAGCTCGGAGCATATCGCTGCATTCGATAGGGGTTCATAATAAGTCCGGCCTACTTATTTTCAGCGATTGCCACGATTTAATTGTCTTCTATCAGTTTATATATGTTTTGTTTTCTTTGGTTATTTTTTTCAGGTTTGGCCTTTATCCGTGCAAAATTTTTCATTATTTTTTGTCGTAAATTTGGTAGCCGATATGCGCACAGTGTACGCCATTTACATGAGCTCTCTTGTCTTACAATTACATTTTTGTTGTTAAGAAATAAGTATTTTTTGTCGCATTCCCTTGTTTGTATTTTTACAACACAGTAGAGTAATTACTTTTGTTAGTACTATTATATCGTATGCAAAATACTATCCTTTAATGTAATACACGGTATGTATATATATATATATATATATACACACACACACACATATCACATAGTTACAGGTTGGTCATATTTGGAACACTTTTTTCATTCCTCATACAACATTTTATATTTATGTATATATTCTGTCTGGCTTAATTAGCAGTTTAATTAAAATGAACTTGACATGCTAGTACGTAATATAATGTATTATTTAGTTCCACGGTAAAATTATGTAAAATTGTTTTCCTCAATTAGATGTAATACTATTTATAGTTTTCAGTTTTTACCGCAATAAATTTTATTTACAAACACATGTTTATTTATATATTAGTAGTGTATATATGCCGAATCGGGGACAATGTATTTTAAATGGGAGTGTGTAACTGTGGCTAGGAGTCTTCGGCTCGACTCGGAAGTGCTCGGCAGGCCTCGGAAAATCTGGGGACCCCTACTTCGGTTCGACTCGGGATTGCTGACCTACCCGAAGGAGCTCAGTGGTTACGTCCACTAACTCTTCAAGCATATATGTATGTTTATGGCAGCCATATTCATTTTATAGGCATAAGGTATGCCAAATAGAATATCTGTATTTATTATCCTATTTCAGAAATTATGTTTTCATCTAACAGAGCACCTACGCATAAAATGTACACAGTGTAAATTTTTTGCTAACTATAATTATCGGATTTATTAACTCAATGTAAAAATAACTTAATGTAATTACAAAGTAAATTTTTTAAAACAAATTAAAAATTAAGCACTTTTTGAAATTCGCATGTGCATCGACTTTTGCGAAACCATGCACGACTATTTCTCCCTCTGTCTCTTTGTTTCAGCTTCTCCATTCACACCATTTTACCATCAAATCTATATATTTTACTTAAAAAATTTTTATTCGTCGAGTTGCCTTTTTTTAATTTATGACGATAATTAGTGCGGTTTTCTTTATAAGTGATGATTGTCTGAGGTACTTAAAACTGAACACCTCCCGGTCTCGAGTCACGATGTAAGCATAGTATGGTTCCGATAACTCCGCCTGTCAAAACATACATGCCCAACATTATAAACATGAAAGGACAGCAAAAAAAANTAGTATGGTTCCGATAACTCCGCCTGTCAAAACATACATGCCCAACATTATAAACATGAAAGGACAGCAAAAAAAAATTTTAAAAAATTACATAATATTTTCAATAGAAACTTTTTTTTTTTCAAGTTACAAATTCGTACTTATTNAAAAAAAATTTTAAAAAATTACATAATATTTTCAATAGAAACTTTTTTTTTTTCAAGTTACAAATTCGTACTTATTAGCACCTGAAAAATAATTTACATGCATGTACACAAAAGGCAGCGAAATGTCACTAGCAACTATTGCCTGTAAAAATAATACCATAGATTATATTTTTTTAATCCAGAGGGGAGATAAAGAGTTATATGCAAATGCTTTAGGGTTGGCACTTCCGTGTAAATACACACTGAGGAAGTGCACGACAGCTCAAGTTTATGCCTCTTTTCCCATCTACGCTAGCTTTCCATGTGTTTGTTTAGGAACAAGCAAGGAGCATGGTATTGTTTTTCTTCTTAATACAAGTGTATATTTTAGAATTTGCCGTGATTTATGATGTGAAAAATTATATAATTTATTTTAAGGTCACTACAGNATACAAGTGTATATTTTAGAATTTGCCGTGATTTATGATGTGAAAAATTATATAATTTATTTTAAGGTCACTACAGAATAACTAAGTTTAAAAATGCACTGTAACTGATGTATTTTTTTTTTTTTCAAAAAATTATTATTACAACTGCAAGTGTCTTTCTCTCTCTCTCTCTCTCTCTCTCTCTCTCTGTCTCTTCCTCTCTCTATCTCTCTCTTCCCCTCTCCCTCTTTGGGGACAAGCAGTAGTAGGGAGCTGGCCTCCAGCAGGGTATCCAAGGCCAGCTCCTCGGTTATGTGATGTCTGTCCAGCATAACATGACCATGCGAACATGCATTCATGCGCACTCACCTCTTTCATTTATAATATTTGTCCGACGTCTACAGTTTCCATAATTTCCAGCTTGAGTGTGCCAGCGGAAGTAAATATATTTATTGACGAGATGCCACATTGCTTGCTCGTGACATCTCAAGTTCTATGTACATGTAAGGCAATTAGGATCGCCCAACTTCATAGTTCATCTGATGCGAGATCGCCTTCCCTTTCCTGACCTTAGTAGCTGTAACTCTGGTAAGTTATTTTAAGCTGCACTGCTCGCGCACGAGTAGCTGTTGGGCACGTAACAATCGGGCTCAGCAGGCATATACGGCAGGCAGAATCGCGTATCATTTTATACACCAACTACACTGGTTAACCCTAGTTTTAACCAGGGCTGGCAACAGCCCTGGTACACAGGGTGCCAGAAAAGTGTACTAATAACATGCAACTTTTTTCACAAACGCCACGCTATGAAATGCCCGTAGAATAGGAGCGAGACTGGACCCTGACTTGCAGTACCGTAAGGGCTGATGATGAACAAGCTGGGTTGTCGATGAGCAACGACTCTGGTTGTAAGGACTCACCGTCGCACTACATGGGACTTGCAAAAAACACTACAATATGTCATGTTCTACAGACATCACAACACTACAACACGCCAGTCGGGAGACTGGTGAAGAGCTTCACTCCCTCGCCGATAACATCTACACATACATTTATTAAGATAGCAACATTGGCAAAAAGCTGTAAATACGGGCCCGGACCCCAGCTAAAGCATATACACAGCAGCCCGTCGCCGGCTCAATGATTTGAAGCAAGTCTGTCGGGATACATTTTTGTTGCAAACCCACTAAACGAGTTGTGGGAACTTCGGTTCCTGGTCTCATGACAGGCCTTCGGGGGGCACCTGAGAGATCGATGGGGGTATCGTCTTAGTTCTTCGTCTGATACGACAGGTGACATCGTCGTCTCTCTACTAACCTTCTTAGCGATCAATTTGGTAGGTTATATCGCATTCGGCTCATCCATCACAGTATGCAGGTTATAATTCGTCGAGCTCATAATTATGCGTACATATTTTCGCACAAAAGTAATAATCTGCTCAATTTCACATACCTGTCCAAACCAGCGAACCATTACAGCATATATTCCGTGATATACGACATGGAGCATTCAGAGCTTTAAATCAAACTTACTGCAACATATATTAATTTTTTTATATTTAGCTTCCTATGCCATATGTGTGTGAAGTTAACTTATGGCGTAGCTCCTAAAACATTTTTTAATATCAATTTCGTATTTTTTATGTTTTCCCCATATAGATTTTGTGGTGTGCCTGTGTCCGGCATCCCGACTTCGTCTTTAGCTGTACGATCGCTGGCTCCAGTTGGACTGCCTACGTCGTCGGCGATGCCATTCGCTCCACCATCGTCTGGATCTGCAGATGCGATACATCGACACCCATGTCACTTCTGCAAAGAAACCTCCGATTCAATCACGATGCTCAAAGGCACAATATGTATGGCTGCGCGAAGAATGCATATCGAAGGACATATAAGTGTGGAAATTGCGACATAACATTTGCTAGACGCGATAGTTTGCAGAGACACATGGAAACTTGTAAGTTTACAGGTCCTTCGCCTGCCAAAATGCATTGTGTACAGTCTCCATCGTGATTTGAACCAATAACTCGAAAAGATACTCCGCCATCATGTGAGCGTCAGCCACACCCAAGAATCATGCCAAGGTCTGGAAACGCTAATGCTAATGGTTTCGTGGAGACCGAAACCGCTTTCCAGCACAATTTAAATACGTATTTTGCAAAAAAACAAGAGCAGTTCCTCAAAATATATTTGTACATTTTTGGCTCGCATGTGAAGAAAAATATCGTTAGACAACTCACCGAGGAAGTACGTGAGCAGGGTCCAATTAAATTTAATATGTGTCTTGCGTGTGATTATGCGAAACCGAATACTTCAAACGAAGGTACGGACAAAAGAGCATTCAAGACTGCGAATGCCCCTGTGTACGAGATTGGTGAAATCAAAAAGGTCGTAAAATCCTATATAGGAAAAATATTGGAAGAGGAAGAAACATGCAAAGAACGCGGATCGGGGTGGGTGTTGTCAAAAGTTAACCACCTACAGCTCCGAATCAACAAACTGAAACCTCTATGTGCCTCATCTTATATCGAATCTCCTGAATCAGTCAAGAGGAAAGAAACCAACATCAACCCGAAAAATACCAGCGACCACATGTGTTTCAAGTGGAGTCCTGCTTGCTGGATACACTGAAGGCGTACATCCCGAGCAGGTCGACCCCCGCTATGAAGCCCTGGAAACCAAATTTGATTTTAGTGGTTTGGGGTTCCGTAGGGATGTTTGAGAGGAATAATCCTGCTGTATCGGTAAATGTGCACTTGCTTACCAACGAGGAGAAGGTCGCGCCCATACGAGTGGTGAAAGAGGAGAAGTCTGAACATTTTGACCTGCTACTGTTGACTAGTGAGGGAAATGCTCACTATAGCTAAATCAAGAATTTTTCAAGACTGGTGAGCTCACAACTGACAGCCCACGGTCACAAGATCCATATTTGTAAGAGGTTATTTACACCTTACCATGATTTGCCACGAAATTCCGGGCTGACAGGGCAGCAGTGCTTAGAATAACACATGAAATACGCCAAGAAAAACGCCCCACTACGTGCTGAAATGCTGCAGCCAGGGCAAGATGGGTGGCCGCCCCGCCCATTTTGAAATTCAAGAACTATCATTACATGACTACAAATTGCCGATCGTTGTCTATGCAGACTTCGAAGCCTTGCTCAAGCCAGTGCACACCTGTGAACCTGAACCCACCCACTCATACATGTTGTTATGATTTTGATATTTTGTTGATATCTATCCGTAACGTAGATATAGAGGCGTAACAAGTAATTTATAAGAGTTATGTAATAAACATTACATAAAAGAGGTTTATTTAACATTAAGGTTGTACAATATTATTTCAAAATAAATATGATTGAATATGAACGGGTTGAGCAATACAAATATACTGAAATATTTAATGATATTATTTTATAAAGATTTAACCAGCCATATTCTGATTAAAGCCTAGTTGGAGAGTCCCCACCTTGTTCATGATTCCGGAGGCTGATTAAGATGGCGCAAGTCGACGGCCGGACACACCCATCTTCAGTGGTATTCTCGTTTCAATGGTCCGACGACAAAAGACACCACCCACGGACTACACTGCCCTATATCGGCTGCGTTGTCCCCGTTTACTGGCCGGTGGAGGAGGTTTCTATGGTTTGCGATTTCATAACTAATTTCAGCTATCACGGCCCGTGTCCTGGATAAATAAGTAAATGTGTGATCAGGCAGGCCGCTCAGCTAAGGGCCTGACCACAACTCGTAACAACATGCACCTACCAGAAGCACGAGGCGTACATCTATTGTATATATGTACATGTCGATGTTACTGAAATTCCTGAATCCCTCACCTCATCACTGCTTAAACAACCATTACTGTATAGGGGGCTGGATGCGGAGAAGCACTTCATGGAAGCAATAGAGGATATTGGCAATGCGGTCAAAAATATTTATGCCGCTTCAAAGCAAATGTTACCGCTCACACCAACTGAAAAGGAAAGTTTCTCACGGGCAAAGAGATGTTGTTACTGCAAATCGATGTTCAAAATTATAAAAAGCGTGACCATGACCACTTCACAGGGCGCTACATCGGACCTTCATGCACCAGCTGCAATCTGTTGCACCAACGACCAAAGAAACTTGTTGTTTTCTTCTATAAACTGAGCTACGGCGAGAATTTCGTTATCAGGCAGCTGGGGTACGATACGAAATACATTATCATTTTTCCACACATGAGCCCTTTACACAAATCTCGTAGATATCTTCCACCCAGAATAATTTGAGATACAGAGTAAAAATGTCTTCCCCCACCCCCAGGCTGAAAAGTTTGCTACGTGCGCGATGTGGTGCTCCGGCTCAGTGCAAAGTAAAAGTATGGAGAGTGCGTACAGCAGTTTCTTTTGAAAACGTTTATTTCAAATATACTGTAACGCAGTTCACGCCTCAGGTTAAGCGGGTGCCTTCACATAACAATACATTTTATGTTTATAAAAACAGCGTTAAATTGCGTTCACACGACGAATGTAGTTGGTATTATGTATCGAAAGCTAAATGTGTCATCATAATGTAGAAAATATTCCACACAGAATGTAAACATGAAATGACGATGTTTCTTTAATTTAACTTAGCCGCTAATTTGGATAGGTGATTCATTTTAAGTTAGGGTCCAATCCATTATTACAACTCGATATTTCGAGTTAGAATTATGTGTCATGAAGTCACCTTTGGTGCAGTCTGTGCCTATCTGTTGCCAAACGAAAGAACGAACCATTGGTTTTAGTAATGCTTGGAATCAAATCTCATTGCTGAAAGACTCAATCCAGTAAATAAAATCCTCCGTCAAAATTCTGATATAGCCTGTCTCACAAACGAGAGCACGTTTTTAGACAGTTATGAAAGCAGTCCTATTTACGGCTGTTTCCATGGATACAGCGGTGTCTGCCCCCACCACGGATGATAATTACATAAACACACTCAGCGTAGTGTTAACCTGCCCAGTATGTCAACAGAAAATATTTTGCCACGTAAATAAATGTGCACAAAACTACTTCTAGAACTGTCAAAAAATTGCAATCGTTCGCGTGAAAGACTATATTACGATAACAAGTCCTCTGCACATTTACATCTCGCCGGCTAGACATCAGAAGCTCCAACGGAAACAGATGCTTCCTGCTACTTGGTTGCGGAAACTATACGTTCCTTATCGAGTGTTCTCATTTCGCTCTTGCTGTGTTACGACTTTGCCCTGGCTGAACTAAATAGCTTATAATATCGTGTAGATAAAGGTCATGGCTATTGCAACAGACATTCAGAACGTTTCTTTTTCTGTATTTGTTTACTGCGCGCTTCGTAAAAACTCAGAAGCTCCATCACATCGTTGAGCAAGTAGGACTTCGGATACGCATGAATGCATTTATTATTGCCGCGACTGTAACCAAAGATAGACTCCTGTCGCAATAATGTTTACGGAAATGTTAGTGCGAATTATTTTTGGTTCAGGAAGTACAGTCCCTGTCACCTGTCATGCGTCAGTGAATTCTAGATTAGAGATAGATTCGTGTATCATACGTGAAAATGTTACTATGTTTGCACACAACACCTGTGGTTCACATCAATATGCTATGCTAGAGCTGATAAAGTTTGGATGCTCAAACTGATATAGTTCGAAAGAAAGAAAAGATGTCTCCATTTTTGTTATGCGCAGCGGCTGCTATACCCTACACTTGATGGCAGGAGGGGTAGATTAGTTTCTATTCTCGGCGCTCGAGTCCGTATTACACGAGCAAAAGTGCACCTACGGCATTTTATTTCATGACGAGTTCATCACCTATAGTTTGAAATACGTTAACTGTTTCAATCGGAATCAGCATATCTAACACGGGGTTTTCTATATTTGTAGCGGGAACAGACGACTGAAAAAGCGAAGTGAAACATTGTCTTGATTCGCTGTTTGTGTCACAAAGTTGTATATAAACATCTTCAAGACGAGTATAAAAACGTATAGGTACCTGTAAGTATATGTAACTGACCAGTAATTTGATAGAGCCCATTAAAATAGTAAAATTGTGAAGCAAAAAAAGGTTTTAACACGATAATAGCACCACTCATAAAAATTTTGTCTTCCCAAATAATAGACAAATATGAACATACGCAGCAAAACTTTGGAACAAGACTATAAAGTTTTTCTCGACAAGTAAAACTGGTGAAGGCTAATATTTTTCCGCACAGCACCACATGCAGAATTGTCTACTTCAATTAATTTCTTATGTCATTTTCTTAACGCTAGGTGTGAAGAGTCAAACTGGTTTTGCTGTATACTTTACCCTCTGCCAAAATTCGTTTGACTGTTGATTCTGAAACTCATGTTACAGCTTTCATTATTTCAATTAAGTACATTAATTTAAACGACTTTTTTGGTTCACTAACATGCGTTGCAACATTATATACGATCTTCCGTGCTTGTCCCCACAGCACGGATGTAGAAAGAAGCAAATTTTTCCGGTGGAGGTCTATCGTTAAAACGTGCCTTTTTTAACACACCGATTCGTTTTATATGCCCACGCCTATTCGAGAGCGAAGGAGGCCTTGGTGGCCAACCTTTTATTTCAGACTTATTAAATTGGTTTGTTGGGACACAATATAATATTACTGATTACGAAATAGTATTGTTACATGGACGCTCGAGGGGCGTATCTGAGTTCGCGAGGAGATGGAAGTCTTAATAAAAATAAAATAACTAAATTTGATTTTTAATTTATTCACACAGCTATTATTTACATCATTAAATTATCCATATCTACTATAGATCTTTTAATTTAACAGTGAGTGCAATATTCAATGTCTATTTCAACTCTAATTAATGTCCTTCTCAATGTCGCTGTTTCGTCATAGTAAATTAACTCATACTCATAATTAGCACACGTTCAGTCTGTCTGTTACCATTATTTGTGATGTCTTTCACTTACGCACCTAGTCTAACAGTTCAGCCTGCCAGTCGCAGATTTCCCTTCCGCTGGTCACTTGTCTTGCCGCTCGTCGTCTATCGCTGAAACTTAGCCACTCATCCATTCAACAACAACAACCCGGAGGCCGGTCTCATTATTTATACTCTGCTGGCCTTGACTTGGAAAGTTCGACGCACCCCGAGTCACGCTTAGAGAAACTAGGTCAGTAAACCACTAGAAAATGCTTCAGATAAATGCAGAAACTCAATACAACCAGGGTCAGCAGCACACGCTGCAAAAGGGATTATCACAACGGCTCGCTTTTTGTAACAGATACGCCGTTCGCTCGCCTGTCATTCAAAACATTCCACTGACTTACCGCCGCCGCTATCACATAGCTACTTTGCCCTTCATTTTCACTCGATCGCGTGGGATGAGAAGCAATGAGCGCGTAACAATATTAACGTTGGACTTATATTACTTCCATTGAACCTATACATGTCGACCGGCGTATGCCGGCGTAGATAAAGCTGTATCGCATCTACGTGCAAAGGAACTTAGCGCGCAGTGATTTCGTCGTGATCGTAGAACTTCAGGAATTCAAGCGGTGATCCTCTAATTTTATTCGACGCGACTCTGCACCAAAGTCCAACGCATGCATAAATCGTAGTTTTCTATGTATCCGGTTCGTATATTTTAGATATAACTAGCAGCCTGCAAAGGCAGTTTGTAGCTATTTTGAAGATCATGGAAATAACGTTTTCAATGTGCGCGATGACTTGAAAGTACCATTCCGTCATCGTCTGGAATGTGCTTTCTTTTCATAGGTAAACCTATTTAGGGGCCTTTTAATAGTTTCATCAAAATAAGCATTTTTTCAAACAAGGTGCAACGCAATTCAACGCGCGAAGTAGACGACCGCCTCATAAGCACGTAAAATATTATTATAGAGTTCCAGTTTATAAAGTTGTTTTGAAAATGCTGTAGTCCAAAACAGTTGAGCTAATTAGCCGATTTTATTATAAGTATTCATTTTAAGTGTACCTATAAGTTTAACGAAGTATTACACTATTCTTGCCAAATAAAATTTAAGGGGCATTGCTGTTAATAAAAAAAATAAACCTTTGTGACTTATCGTTGTATCGCTACCACCTTTTTTTGATCACGTTGATAGACAGGATAATGTTTTTAACTTTCCATATTAGTATACTCATAGCCAACAATGTCATGTGATGCTTGCCTTAAAATATATTCGATAATGAAGTAAAAGAATAAACAGAACGCAACTGTTACTAATTTTAAGAGATAGTCCGACAGTTATGGTAAACGAGGAATTTCGGTATACGTATGATTCAGGAGTCCACGGGGTACATCGTAACTCCAGTGGGGATCCTAAATAACCCCAGTGGGAGTTCCCAAGCTCACATCCCCTGCGACTTCTCTGCCTGTGCTCCGCAGTGGTGTACTCGACTTAATACGCGACGTAGATGCCTTTGAGGTAAGTCGTAGCGTGTAACTCGGGCCGCCCAACAACCGTGCCGGACCGATCCCGCAGGGCCGCGAGCTGCTGAGTGACTAATCCCCTCCACTTCCTAACGTGACCACTATGACACGTGACTGCCACTGCCCGCTGACACTGGGGGGTCTGTGCATGTTCTTATGTCCTTTGTCCTACTATAACCGTAGAATCTACTTGAATTATTAAAGCGAGGAAAAAGAGAAAGTAAGCGGGAGAGGTATTTATATGACGCTTTCAACTGTGGTCGGTAGTACATACAATGGCTCACGTTAATATTCGTTCACCTATGATTATCGCAGTTTCATGGCCGTATATTACATTAGAAATGAATATAAACATAAAAAATATTATACAATCATTCTTGTGTGCTTTAAATGAAATGCAACAGTAGCCAATAACTGAAATGAACATGGGAAGACAAAATAATATTGTTTGTTAAGTTGCATTGCTCATTTCAGTTATTGGCTACCGCTATATTTCATTTAAAGCACACAAGAATGATTGTGCAATATGTTTTATGTTTATCTTCATTTCTGCTGTAACATAAGGCCATAGAACTGCGATAATTATCGGTGGCCGAATATTAATGTAAGCCACTGTATGGTAGTAAAGCGAGGTGAAGATGGAGTGTGAAGGAACACAGTGGTGGGGGAAATGGGAGTACCCCAAGAGAACCAACTGGTCAATAACACGTACAGATCCATGTCGGAGGATGTTGTTGTCGAAAGCGATGATAAAAAATTCCAGTTTTCGTAAAACATTCTTTTTGTCATGTGAAATAAGACCACAGTAATACATCACACTTAAGTATAGCCACAAAGACTGAAAAAAAGGTCCTGTTTTCGTGAGAGCTGGTTTTTGGTTACCCAATGATGGCTTTTTAATTCGCTCGTATAAGACAAGAAACGTGTTTAGTATACATATTGTTGTGCTGGTGCCTTGCGCCACTTTCTTGTCGTGTCCCACTGGAGCGAGGAAACAGTGTGCCTAGGTCAGAGTAGTTACGCAATACGAGCGGCGAGTCACAAAGGGAAGCCTCTGCATGCCGCTGCGATAACGCTACTATCTCGCGCGCTCCTGGCCTTAGGCAGATAGGATTTCTGCGTTGATTTGAAGAATTTTCTGATTTTAATGACCTAGTTTCTCTCAGCGTGACTCGGGGTGCGTTGAACCTTCCAGATCGAGCAACTGAAAGAATATAAGCCCGACAGACCTCCGAGCCGGGAGTTTATGAGAGTCGGGAGTCTGCGTGATTGTGCGACGTTAAGCGATAGACGACGAGTTAGAAGAGCAACGAGTAACATCGGAAGTGACAAGTGGGAGGAAAATCTGTGACTTTTAGGTATCAGAGCAGTGGAGAGTGCGACTGGCAGGTTGGACTATTGAACTGAGTGTGGGTGAAAGACGTTACGAATGATAGCAACAGACAGACTGAACATGTGTTAATGAAGAGTATGCGTTAATTGACTATTGTCGTATCCCGAGCGGATGGATACCGGGCAGAGTGAAACTGCTGCCCATTGGTGAAGAGCAAACGATCGAAGTTAATGGCATGATCTTGAACAACCACAAATTTCCTTTAGAACGCCCATGTAACATCGGACTGTTTAATTTACCACTAAGAAAGTCCGCAATAAATCACTTGTGCTTGAATTGCACTGCGCTATATTAATATACAAGCACTACATTATTCTTATATGGGTAGAATAATTTCGTTCACACACATTCATCGAAAGTGAGGTTCATAAGTAATTTTCTCTGTCTAGGGGCTCAAAATAATTAAATTCGTCCCTGGTATACCTCTTAAATGTCCACTGTTATAACTGGCCATGTTCGGTCAGTTACGCTGACAATTCAAAGGTTGACTTCGCCAACAGTTATTGCCGCGACCAACTACGCGATTAGAGAGGGAGTGCAGAAATAAAGTTCTTGGTCGCGGCGGAAGAAAGGTCCAAAGGTAAAGCTGTGACGTCTGGAGCTCCATTGCCACGGTACTGTTTAATCTAACAGTCCAAAAGTCCAGCCAATAAATAACCGAAGGAAAAGTTTCCAAAACAATAACATTCCAGAAAATAAGCTATTTTGACAACATCCGTAAAACTTTCTCACTTACATAACTTCATACAGTTACGTACAGAATAGTGAAAATATCGAGTTGCAGTGGAACTATTCCCCCCCCTCCCAATTGCATATCACTGGAGAATGTTCCGTTGGTTGGTTTCTAAACTCCAAGGAACGTTAATAAAATATTACAAAAATTTATTCACGAAGTTTTTATTTTGTTTTATTACATCTGCGGCAGTCATTTTTCTGGCCACACAAAGGCGCCACGAACATACCAAACCGATTGCAGAGTGACCATGGTTTTATGACTTGGCACAGCCAAGCCATAAAACTAAAATTTTTTCGACACCATTTACAAGATGCACGTAGAATACACTAGTTTCAAATGCGGTGGACAGAAGGGAAATTTGGAACACATGATGCTAAAAAAAGGGAATAGATATTACGCTAAAGCACAAGTATACATAAATGTTAATTTTACAAGTTTAATCCGGAAAATGGAAAATAGTTTTTTCCTTTGTAAGATGTTATTAATCCATTGTAAGGTAAATAATTTCAACTATTTAGTTTTACAACGTTGTGTACCCTGTTTGCAGTGCTGCATGACACCACAAGACCAGAAATAGTTTCTATTCCAAAACTGCTAGTCGTGTGACAGTTTTCGTCGTGCTGACGTCAGACGTGTCTTGTGGTTAACATAGACTAAAAATGAGGTGGGCCCTGGACTGATTCTTCGTCTTCTGCGCATGTACCAAACATTGACCTACCCCACATCAGTACAACTGTCAAAATCACATGGTCAACAGTGACGAACGTGTTTGTTTATATCATAATTTTCAAAAGACAACCACGTTTATGGAAATAAAAAACTTTCACCAATTTGAATTAAATAAAAATGCACTACAGATTGGTTAGAGGAAGTATAAAACACATCTAAAAGCAACACTTGTTTACTAAACAGTGTTCTAACCTCAATCCTATCCACATCGTTTATGACAGTCTTATTTGCAACATAGCAATTCCATGTTGGGACACGGAGACTGATTTTGCATAGAAACTGTTCAAAGGTAAAGTGAGCATTTTTGAGGCCCTAGTTACTTTTCCCTTTCAGCCAATTTTATCGTTTAACCACATTTTAAAAATAAATATTGCCATGTACGTAATAAATACAGTGTGTATATTCCACTGCACTCGGAAGTAAACGTCTAAGGTTAAAACAAGATATATTTATTTACTAATATTCCAAATGAGAGGGCATTCAAAAGTGCTCACTTTACCGTGAATAACCTATAGCTAGCGTGATCATTCTACCCCATATTCACTCTACGGTGTTTGACATGCTGTTCAGTTTTAATTGTTGCGTCGTACATGTCGTGTTGCGCTATGTAATTCCGGCATTAAATACAATTCCTTATTTTAAATTTTGAACTGAGGCTTTCCCCAGAACAACGGTAAGTTATATACGACGGGTACGATAAATCGTTCCCGGTACGAATCGGAAGTGGGTTAAATTAAGCAGATTTTCAGAATGGAAAGTTGGCAATATACGAGAATTTCAGTTCAATGCACAGATGCGCCTGTCTAGCAGTCTTGCGACCTCCCATCTTTTCCCGTGAGCCATCTCATCGATATTCCATCCAAGGACAAGTCCTCCGGGACTCTAATTAACTAATTGCGCACGAATGAAACATGTTCTATTTGCAACATGATATCCACGATGTTATTTCAGCGTGGCATATTTAAAAGGCGTGGAATATTTATCCGGTAAGTTAAAAAAGTAAAAATTGTCACTGCGGTATGTCTACCGCACCCAACAACCCTACTTTACTTTTGATATATGACGCCTTACCACGAATTAAAACCAGGAGGGGGCGGCGGACTAACTATTTTTAATGTGGTTTTCCATACGTGACACATAAAAAGCGGTACTACAGCAAAGAGCTAGGATAGTTAGTTTTTGGTTGGGAGTACGTCACGCTACGTATCTCATGGTACAAGAGTATGAGAAATGAGGTGAACGTCGTTCTTTGACGTCATGAGATCAGGCACGGGACTGCTCTAGGCGCCGTATTGCTACAATACGTTCAAAGGACGTAGTGATATGATCCTACCGAACTTCTACTGAAGACGGCACTAAGACTAGACGCACACTGGGGAACATGGCAGCGCAGCACAGGAGAGGCACGGCAGTTCAGCCGAGGAGCGAACATACACGACACATGGTGACGCAGGTCACATCCCTAGCTGTTGGTACCAGTTTTGTGCAGTGAATCCTAATCTGACTTCGAATTCAACGAACTTATGTTATTGTATAGTGTTTCAAAACGCCGCCGAAAGTACTGGCAAAGTGATTATATGAAAAAGCGATAGACACATGGGGAATTCGCTCTAACTCAAGAGTTTTGTGATGCAGCTTTCAAGAATTATTTCAGAATGTCAAGGGACAAGTTTTATGAAATACACAGTTTAGTGAAAAATTCAATTTTTGCAACTGGATTGCAACTATCGGAAACCAATTGATACCGAACAAAAGTTAGCGGTATACCAAAGGTAAGTGATATATTTGTGTCAATTGTTTAAAGTGAAAGTACTTACAACATTATTTAAATGTCAAAATTCACAAAAAAAAAGTCCTTGTCTCTACATATAGTAATAATTAAAAAACAGATACGGAAACAGTAGTACATATAAAGCTCGTACTCAAGAGTTCATGTTCCAAATTCTCTGTGAGGCTTGATATACTATCGTACTGAGCGGGATGGCATTCCCGATCGAATTTGTTGCTTTCCAATTATTTGGATCACAATTGTCACTCGATAATTTAAGTGTCGAACAGGCAGGCAACACATTTCGCGCATTCTCAAAAGATGTCCTTGAAGCGTGATCGGTGTTGTTCTCTTGACTGTGGCATCTACTTGAATTAAATGGAGAAGTTGAACGTGCAGAAGAGCTGGAGGCAACCACTGATTACATTGAAATGTTTCCTTGGCTAGGAGATGTCAATAATGTTTCTTTCTCCAGTAAAACAATGTCAAAAATTTTTCTTTTAATCCTTAACTGGTTTAAGCGTGGCATTTCCTTTACATTTTTGTAAACGGACATGAAAAAAATGGAAGAATTAAAATTATTTTTTCTTTGATTTAATTGACTCTTGTAGACTTTTCTAAGCGTCTCTGCTTTGCCCTCTCTTCGTGGTTTTGAATAACTTTAATTACAACTTCATTTGCACCAACCTTCCTCATCACAGCTGGTAGTTTTCGTTTTTCACTTGAAAGTTCATTTTACGAAATATTCAACAACGCTGGTTCATCTTTAAGCAGTTCTTCTTCTGTTTTGGTGGTCTTCAATTTCCTTCTCAATGGCCATTCCTTCACTGTTTTCATCCAGATTTTCTGCTTGTGAAGTTTGAGACTGATCTGAGTTGTCTACTTGAGAGTCATGGTCCATATTACCAGACCTAGGCCTGTTGACCATGTATTTCTTTCAGAATTCCATCTGCTTCTCGTACTTCCACGGCTTTACTGTTGTAGCAGCAGAACCACTCTTCGTGACCAGCCTATGCAGAGCATATCTTTGGTAGTTGCGTAGTTTTTGCCATTAGTTCTTTGCAGTTGCACCTGGAAACAAAATAGTGTTTGTTAGTTGAGGTTTTTTAAAACCAAATTGTTTCACTTTCCATTCTCTCTAAAAATTATCTTTTTAAATACGTAGTTTTTATTCCATATATCTAAACAAATTTTCTTATCTGTTCTTTAGCTACATGGCTTAAGAAGATTCCTACAAAAGCCTAGGATATAGCTACAGAATCAGTTACCGAACTGTTTCCAACATCGTTAATGAAGTTACAAGTGCCATTTGGAAACATATGGAGCCTATCTGTCTTCCAGAACCTACAGAAGACAAGTGGAGAGGGATTGCTGCTGAGTTTGAATCAAAGTGGCATTTTCCGAATTGTTTAGAAAGCATCGACGGAAAACATGCTACGATCGTGAAACCCGGATTAAGATCTTCAGCGTACTTTAACGACAAAAAACAATGTTCAATTGTTCTACTTGCCACGCGTGATGCCAATTACAAGTTTACCACGATCGATGTTGGCTACATGGGAAGATTTAGTGAAGGTAATGTCTTTTGGAGCAATGCTCTAGGGGAAAAAATGAGGAATGAAAAAATTGCACTGTCCTCGCCTTTACTACTCAATAGTCAGCTTGAAACAACGCCAAATGTTTTAGTGGGAGATGAAGCATTTCCGCTGATGAAAAACTTAATGCGCCCATACCCCAAAAAGGTTATGCAGTCGTCTGACTCTTCAGACGTTTTCGATAAAATTATCTTCAATTATTGACTGTTCAGAGCACGCCAAACAGTTGAATGCAGTTTCAGTATTTTGGCGAATCGTTTCCGTTTTTTTCGAAAGCCTTTTTAAATAAAAATCAAAAGTGTTGAAAAGTTGTTAAAGCAGCATGTGTACTTCATAACTACAGAAGAGGCCACATTTCGATGACAGGAAATGATTACTTCGAATAAGTGGGCAATTTGTCTGATAACCAGCTTCTTCCACTGAGACATAATAGAACAAGGTCTTCATCGTATCATTTCAAAGTTCGAGAAAATTTCAAAAAGTATTTCAACACTACGGGAGCTGTTGAATTGCACGAAGATTGTGTCCGGAAAGGAAAATTTTGGGAACAGTATCGTGATTAAAACATGTATTTGTTTAACGGTTAAAAATTGTAAATCAAGGATAAAAGAAACGAACTATTGTATTCAGTCATTGGTAGTTAAAATTTGAACAGCCCCTGTACGTCTATTTGTATCAATGAAACCTCAGTGGATTACAATTTAACTGCTATTTTATTATACGAAACCCTATTTGGAAATGGCATCTACATAAATCTAACTACGCTGATAAGGCTTCACTTAGACAGAGCATCACTCTTGCAAACAATGCGCAAAAGAGAAACATCCAGAATATTATTATTTTAAATTTTAATACTCCACTAGGTAGAAAAATGGCCTTGGCGCCCCTGAAATAGAGATTGATTTCAGGGTTTAACGAAACTGTTGCACATTTGACCATTAAATCAGCTTGTGTACGGCGGTTAAAAGCAGTAGTAGTTAATAGACGTACACATTATATCAGGACTGACTGATATTACAAAAATTCGTTGCGGAATAAAAGTAAAATGTACGCTTTAAGAAATGTTTTGGCTAAATCATCAAATGAACAAATCAACAAATTGTTTTTCAAACACTATGTTAATAACCTTACAACAAATGCTTACGTTTTTGTAATTCAGCTGCTTGGCGATATTCTTCCATAAGGCATCCTTGAATGACTTATTCGAATAGTCATGGTGGGTGGTATCATACAGTACTAGTTCCTGACGGACGAATCCAACGAGTTGTTCCAACATTTCACCACTTTCCTGCCGAGCTGTCTCTCGGCTGCAACGCCGCGCAGGCAGGCCCAGGCACGTTTCTGAGTGGCAAGTGGCTGTGTCGCAGTGTGCACAGTACAACTGATGACTCTGCTCTACAGATTCCTGCCCTGCGTCGCACGTTTCTCTATGTGCGCTCAGCATTAATATTCGATTTGTTTACGTGTTAAAATAAATTAATAATTCTTGACTCACCCAGATACACAGGAAAGCCATTATAAAACATATTAAGCTTATCGGCGTTTTGGTGCTGGTTTACGAGCGCTTCGAAAAGTAATCAAGTAAGAACTTTATTTGAATTTAGCGCGGGAAATTTTTAGTACGCCCCAAACTTTCCACGTTAATAGCACGGTTGGAGTAAAGTTGGGTTGGGGCTTACAGTACGTGATAAAATTAGCCATCAATTTTTTAGACTACACTATTGCAACATTCTGCTGAAAGCTGCAGAAAACCCTCGATAGGACATAAAAACTCCGACACAAGTTAAAGTACAAAAAAAAAAAGTAAAACGAGCTAATTGTGGCTGGTGTCGACATATGTATATGCTAGTAACATACAAATAATTCCACAGAAGGACTCTAGTCAGTTACCACAAGAACTAGGACACAAGAACAACAGAATGAGCAACCAACATACAAACACAATGAGGACGGTTTATCTAGATAATTGCAAAAAAAAAACATTAATTAAGAACGGGACGAAATAACGAAGACAACACAGACGAACACAAAGGCTACAAATAGATGTATACACAGACGAAAGACAGGGTGACAATATAGTACATGCAACAAGCTCAACAGGTGATAGCGTTTCTGTAGGGAACTCGAAGGTGTTTCCGTCTTTAGGTACACACAATATGACGACAAGCTACAGAATGATTCTGACAACTAAGAAAAACAAGGGTTTATATCAATGGAGAGCAGCCACTGGCAGTACGTAGCTTACTAAATTTTAATGATTCTTTTAAAGTGACACTGGAATTTTCCATCAGCGTTAGGGACCCGCCAACCTTATGACATTAGAAGGTTTAATTAAACATTTATTCAGTACTGCTGATCGGAACCCACTTAACTACCGCATTTAATATATGTATGTTTTACGTTCGTTGAAAAATAATCCTATTACCTTTCAATGGCATGTATTTTTTGAAGTGTTAAAATTATCGAAAAGAATGTTTTCTAAAAATAATTTTCAGTAGTTAGAAAATGGCGGTTTGAAGACAGGTTCAAGACAGGGACCCCACAGAACCTTGTTATGAAAACGTCAACAGCATGCTCTTGCATTCCACTGCTATAGCGGCCACCTTGGCAGCTAGTGCAGATACCACTTACTCTGTCATTCCATTGCAATGCCATCCATTTTGTTTATAAAAAAATTACACAAGGTTTTCCAAAAATTTTTATTTTCAATTTTTTTTCTTTCAAAATTTAATATTTTTTTCAAAAAGTTAAAAAAATATATTAAACCTTTTAAAACTTTAAAAAAATTTATTTAATATTTCAAAGATAAAATTTTGTTTTTTACTACATAGCCGCAGGCTACAGCTCCCTGTAACGAATCCCCCTTGCCATAAAATCGCCCGAGGCTACGAGCAGTGTCCCCAAGATAAACCATGATTCTTTAATAGTACTGAATAAAATAATTTCTCATGTTTATATAGTAATTATTCATATGAATTTATTAATAACTTTTTACAGTATCAATACTGCGATTTAATACATACATTTGAGTATCTCAGGTTTATATAATGGATATTGAATTCATTAAACACAAAATTGATTCTTTAATAGCACAAAATAATTTCTCATGTGTACAAAATGAACATACCAATTAGAGATTTGTCTTAGGTTTATATAATGGATATTGAATTCATTAAACACAAAATTGATTCTTCAATAGCGCTAAATAATATTTTCTCATGTTTATAAAAAGGATATTGAATTTTTTTTAACACTTTGATTTTATACACATACACTTGGACCAAACTAATTATTATTCATATAAATTTATTTAACACTTTGTGCAGTATCAATACTATTTTTTAATACACATTTCAGTGTTGACGAATCCCCCTTGCCATTGGTGCCACGCTGGAAGAGTAGCTAGACATAGACCGCTGTTTCTTCCAGCGTAAAATTAAAGCATTAAATTATATAATGGATATTGAACAAAGTAATTATTATTCATATGAATTTATTAAACACTCTTCACTTGTGTAACATATGCACTGGTGTATAATGTGTTTCCTTTACAAGTATAGCTATAGACACACAGTTTCTTCCAGCATAACATAATTGATTCTATAATAGCACCAAATATATGTCAGGTTTATTTAATTATTCATATGAATATAGTAAACACTCTTTGCAGTACCAATAACATTTCAGCATCTCAGGTGTACATGATGCATATTGAAGCATGAATTGGACACTTGTGCATAACTTTAACTTGGTTCCTTTACAAGTTCCTTCCACCACCATAAAATAATAAAATTGATTCTTTAATAGCACTTGAAGCATGAATTCGACACTTGTGTAATATGTGCTGGTTGGTGCATGTGTATAATGTGTACAGTATCTCAGGTTTATTTTATTATTATTATTATCCATGTGAATTTATTAAAATACTTTTGCAGTATGGTGTGTGTTAAAAAAAACCCGGTCTACTAATCACCTGTGGCCTCAGCCAGCGGATAAACGAGAGCATCTCCAATCCAACAGATAGATAAGTTAACAAGGTGTCTCCAAATCAAAAGTCATTTAAGTTAATGGAACTTCTTTAAAAAATATATTTATCCCAAGACACGGCAGTTATCGGGATGCCATTTAAAAATAATTATGTCCGACACAACAACACGAGCGCCCACTTCCAAAGAGGTAGGTCGCATCCCAGCCTCCCTATCGTTCCAAAAAAAATTTAACTAAGTATTTGAAGATTATACATAATTAATGCTAATTAACTGATTTGCATATCAGTGTAATGGAGATCGTGCCATAGCGAACCATGTTTCCTGTCCAGATCAGTGACATTGACGGATGAAACCAACGTATTTAGATTACATCATGAAAGTTATTACTGGGGACAGTACAAACTATTATAGCAAAGCCAAGCAATTGCGGTAAGACATGTGCACGCCTGTCCTGCCAGTCTCCTAGAGGAACCCGATGGTCTTAGATTCGAGAACATTTACCTATACTCGAAATCACTACACCAACCAAAGTACTTGCGACCATCACAAATACTACAAGCTGTTGCCGGACATGGTTATTTTACCTTTAGCGATAATGATGCAGTCGCACGGCCAAGCGAAGCTCTACCAAACTCTATATTTATTTTCGACGACGTTGCATGCGAGAAACAGGCGACACTGCAGAAATATTTTTACATGGGATGCCATGTAGCAGTGGATTCTATTTACCTATGTCAAATGTATTCAAGAATGCCTTAACAGATTCTACATTACAATGCTAATTTCCCAGTTCTATTTTGTATGGACGGCCTGAATTTACGCCATGTTTACTCCGACCATGTGAATACCGATATGACATTTGACAGATTTAAAGAAATGTGTTCGCATTGCTGGAGCAAACATCACAGTTTCCTAGTGATAGCAAAAGATTTTCCACTTGATAAGGGGCGGTACTGTAGAGGTTTTGATCAGTTAATTATCGATCATCAGTGAAGTATGAGTTACTCTGTATTCAAGTTCGGCCATAGCAGTGGGCAGCGCAAAACATGACGGTTATGCTGCAAATGTATAATTTGTATGCAGCGTTACATCGGAAGCATTGCCACCAGTGACGACACTTCAAACTAGTATCGAGACGCATTTGGGCACATTATTGGCAGGTATGACACGAATCACAGCTTTATAGACACCACTGAGTGGTATGAGAGAGCATATAGCTAGCAGAGTTCATACGACCATGACAAGTGAATTACGTCCATTTACTGAAGATGTTAAGAAACTATCTGCTTTGGGTGGGAAACGTGCTACTGTGCAAGGCCGCCTCTTCGATACTAATATACTTTCCACAAACATGGATTTGCGACTCAGCACATTAATAGAAAATGTATCTCACCTCACCGCCTTTACTGGCGTGGACGCACTCGAAGCAGTGGAAGGTAGGCTGTCCGGCAACACGAACGTGCTGCCTACCAAAATGGAGGCCCAGCTTCACAAATTTTCCTAAGACGTACTGAAATTGAACACGATAGGCGGTAGTATCGTGGCCATAGAGAATAAAATCGACTATGTAGGAGAGCAGATTGGTTCTAGAGTTCTAGCAGGCCTCACCGCCATACTTGGTGAGCACCTTAAAGTAAAGACCGAGAGTAATGTAGATAAGAAGCTAGAATCGAACCTCATCGCTTGGAGGGCCATCTGTTCGCCAACACGAATGTACTGTCTACAAAAATGGAGGCACAGCTACGCAATTATCCGATGATTTACAGAAACTCGGCGCGATAGGTGGTACGATTTCCACTATGGAGAAGAAAATTGACAATGTAGGTGAGCAAGTTAGCAGTCTCGTCGCTAAACTAGACATTCACTTTAATGACAAGGCTACGCTGGATGCAATAAGTAAGAAGTTAGAATCGAACCTCGATGCCGTCAGTACATTGTCCGTTACAGTGAGTAAAAATTTTCAGACTTTAACTAATAACATGCGAAGCATAGTGGGAAGCAAGATACCTGCTGTGGAAGCACAGCTAGTAGATTTAGGTGAATGTGTGGATTATAGATCTCTTATGACCCTCGCGGCAACATTGAGAGATAATTTGCGTGTAGCGAACGAGACTGCAGGCAAACTGGGGGGTGTGGATGCCAAGCTCACAGCAGTCGAACAGACCATTGGTAAGGAGTTTGCAAGCCTCTCCACTAAACTAGATGAGCAGGTTAATATGTCTGGCAAAAGTGTAGGTGTGCTAAATACATTATGTGTGCCGTTGGAGAGTGTAGGAGCTTGGGAAACAAATTAAGCACAATTTTTGAAGGCATGACAAATAAACTTACTACAAATATGATCGAAGAACTGGATAGCTGTAACCAAAGTTTGAGTAGTAGCCTTTCAGATATTGAGGAACTTATACGACACAGGATCGTTCGTTATTTAAATGATTTGCGCATGGACAATGAAAAATGGCAGCATTGCAAGCACATACGTACTGCAGTTCTCAAACAACTCAATACATTGGAGGATAAAATAGTAAGTCTGATTGTGCGTAGAGCCGTTGTCTAATATATAAAGTACGTACTTTTACCTTAGGCCCATTAGTATAATGTCTGCAGCTATGGAGGATTTATGCCACGCTATTACAAGTGTGCGTGACTAGTATCTGCAGGCGAAACGAGCGTGAATGGAATGTGATGCTGTACTGGAACAAGCTTTTCAGCCAATCACATCCCAACTTGATGCACTAAATAAACAGTCTATTCGCCGTCATGAAGACTGACACGGACGCTGAATTAAAGCCAATTCCAGATGCCGATGATGCTGTTTCTTTGGTCGAATTAAAACATTAAAAAAGGACAGTTCTCTTTCGACCACTGTCCGTAATTACCTCACTTCTTATACGGCTCGTTTTAATGGCAGGATTTACTGTGTTTACAGAAGGAATAAAAAATAATATCTGGGGAATGAGCAAATATTTTTTCTACCTTATAATAATATACAGATCGATGATGAGGTAATACACGGGTCTCCGGATCTCTACGAACTACTATTTAAACACAGACGTGGCGAATACTCGCGAGAAGCTCTAAACCAATATTTAAAAAAATGCTTTCTATCAATAGCACACATTTAACCGATAATGACATGATTGGAACACATATAAGGATGAATTACACCCGAAATTTGACATTGAGGTCAGAGCTGTTTCCAGATGTAGACCTAGCTAGCAGCTTGGGATTGATTTCAAAACTTTATGATAGCAGCCAGCTTGAGTACGTGTACTGGGACGACGTAAATGAGTTAGTGGCATGCCTACGTCTACTCATTGCATCCCAACAGGCCTGAAATAATTCACACACCAATGAGATCGCGAATATCGTGGAAGAATTACGTGAAGGCAGGTACATGTACTGAAAAAAATGTCTCGTGCAGCAATTGGAGCTGAGCTGCACCGACCAGCACGAAGAAATTACATTAGAAGGCGTGTACTGTTGTTTGGACTTCGCGACCTATATCAGGCTGATCTGGTGGAAATGATTCTGTACACTTCTGTGAATAAAGGCTATAGATACCTGTTAACAGTAACCGATTGTTAAAGTAAATTTGCATGGGATGTCCCCGTCAGATGTAAGACGGGAAGTGATGTTGCCAGGGTTATGAAAACGGTTTTAAACGATATGGGATCACCAAGAAATATTCAAACAGACTTGGGCAAGGAATTCTATAATAAGGCTTTCCGTTCACTAATGAAACAGAATAACATTAACCATTACAGTACATTTAGTGAGAAAAAAGCTTCTATAGTGGAACGGTTTAACATAACTCTGAAAAATTGTATGTGGCGTGAATTCTCGGGGCGAGGAAGTTCAGCCTATATATTAGTATATATATACTACTGCAATGGATTCGTCACAGCCTAGTTCACCTGCATTGTCTCCATCCTCAGCAACACTGCTCCCATTACACATAGACACAGTGTGGTTTTTGCGACCAGATGTTTACGGACCGCCGGAATGGATTGCATCACGAGCACAATTGCTCTCTAAATCCATTCCGGCAGCTTGCCCAACATCTCTGCGATAGGTGCGGCCACCCCTTCAACCGCACAGACAAGCTTGCCGAACATAGTGCAACATGTGCAGGATGGATCAGGCATGCCGCTTCGCTCAACTGCAACAAGCTTCGTCGCCGCCCTCAGAGACTGCCGATACTCTTCCATAACTTGATGTATGATGCCAATTTTATAATTAAGCAGCTTGACTACGATTCCCAGGACATATTTAATATTCCAAATACTGAGGAGAAACTCATCACCTTCAGTAAGAGTTTGGGTGACAAGTTCATTGATACATATAGGTTCATGTCTACCAGCCTGGCAACGCTCGCTGAGAATCTGCCGCCCGGCGAATTCCACACTACATATCGCTTCTTCATGGTAGAGCGCGAGCTAGAGCTGGTAACCTGGAAAAGCGTCTTCCCCTACGATTATGTTAGCTCGTGGGAGAAGCTCGCCGAGCTGCAGTTACCTGCTATAGAGCCATTCTATAATAGGTTTACTAGGGGGAACATCAGTGCCGAGGACTACCAGCACGCACAAACCGTCTGGGACGTGTTCAGCTGCCGCACCCTCCGGGACTATTCAGAGTTCTACCTGAAGACGGACGTGTTGATTCTGTGCGATGTCTTCGAGAATTTTCAGGGGCTCTGTCTATGCACATACAGTCTCGACTGTGTGTGCTATGTTGGTGCCCCCGGGTTCTTGTTTGAAGCAATGTTGCACAAGACACCGGTGGAATTATATTTGCTTAGCGACTATGATATCCACCTGTTTATTGAGGCTGGTATCCGGGAAGGGGTGGCTCAATGTATTAAGCGGCATGTGGTTGCCAACAATAGGCATATACCAGACATGTATGATGCCTGCAAGCCATCTACCTACCTGCAGTATGTAGATGCCAATAACTTATATGGGTGGGCAATGTCCCAGCCACTGCCTTACGCTGGTTTCGAATGGACCGGCATGAACATCGACGACGGATATGTCGGCTACATACTGGAGGTAGACGTAGATTACCCTAACGCTCTTCACGAAGAGCATATAAATCTTCCATTCTTGCCAGTGAAAGAGTGTCCCCCAGGGGTCCAAACAAACGAAACTCATGACGACCCTGGAGAGCAAGCTTCATTATATCGTACATTACATTAATCTGAAGCAAGCATTGGGTCATGGGTTACGGCTGAAGGCTGTTCACCGGGTTCTTCAATTCCTCCAGAAGCCATGGCTGAAGCCTTATATCTATTTGAATACGGCGAAACAACAGGCGGCACTAACACCTTCGAGAAGGACTTTTACAAGTTAATGAATAATGCAACATACTGCAAACTTATGGAGAATAAGCGCAAACGACAGCGTATGGAACTCGCATGTAGGGAAGTTCGGGCGAAGAAGCTCTTCGCAAAGCCTGCTTTTACATGCAGGACTATATACAATGATACATTGTCCCTGGTAAAATTACGCCAAGAGAGCATTATGTTTGACAAGCCCATATACGCTGGGTTTGCCGTACTCGACCTGTCAAAAACACTCATGTATCAACTTTACTACGACGTAATGCGAACGCGGTATGGGGGCAATTTAAACCTCCTTTAGATGGATACTGATAGCCTAGTAATGGAGATCGCCTGCCCTGACTTTTACAGTGAACTCGCCTCAGACCTGGTGCTCATGTCAAAGTTTGACACCAGTGGCTACCCGACCACTCATCCTTGTTACTCACCTACCAATTGTAAGGTGATTGGAAAGTTTAAGGATGAGTGTGCAGGTAATGATATGGTAGAGTTTGTCAGGTTGAGGGCGAAACTGTATGCGTACTGCTGCCTGGATATGGTAGTGAAAAGCGCGAAGGGGATACGGAGGTGCGTAGTTGAAAAGATGATAACGTTTGACGATTATCAGCACATCCTTTTGGCCCAGTGCTGCATGAAAGTGCAGGTCACTAGTATTAGGTCGTACCACCACGAAGTTTATACCAAGCAAACAAACAAACTGGCTCTTTCGTGGATGGGCGACAAAAGGGAAGTCCTGGATGATGGCATACATACCGTCCCCTATGGTTATCAGACTTAATAAGAAAACATCTATAGGTCAGGCCTACATAGTTATGTATGTCGCCAGAGAGAGTGCTTTTCTCCCAGCGTGCACTGGAGCTCGTACAAGCGTCGTCGTATTCCGCTTGTCAGGTATATTGCTGAGGGTTTTTGGTAGCCATATTTATATCTCGATAAGCATGCTGTAGCACGTGCAAGTGCGTTGCAGGCTTGTCAGGTATGCTGACAGATAATCTACCGTAGCTCGTTCAAGAGGCAAGTTCCTAACATTGCCAGGTAAATTATCAGTTTTTATTTCCTGCAGTATACTGGAGCCCTTGCAAGAACGGATGGCTTGCCAGGTATGCTATTTATTGACCCGTGCAGTCTGATTCAGTTTACTGTAGCTCATGCAAGAGTTGATTCTGTAAAGGTTTTTAGTAAATTCATTGTTTAATAAACTAGTATGAATAATTATGCGAACAAAGTGTTTAATAAATATATAAACCTAAGACAAATATTGTATTGAAATGTGTACCTATTGTATAGCAACAATTGTTTAATAAATTTATTTCAATAACATTATTTAGTTTGTTCAATATTCATTGTGCATGCATGATAATAATTTTTTTTTTTTTTTTTGCTGGAGGAATATACTGAAATGTGTATTAAAGTGTTTAATACATTCGTATGAATACTTATGCAAACCTGAGACAAATATTGTATTGAAATGTATTTGTATTGCAAAAATCGTGTTTAATAAATTCATCTGAATAACATTACTTCGTTTGTTCAACATTCATTATGTCAACCTGAGAATTATATTGTGGAAGATATTGAAATGTATACCAATTGTATTGTAAAAAGTGATTTAATAAATTCATCTGAATAACTATCATAGGTTTGTTCATTTTGTACACCTGTGCTATTGAAGAATCAATTTTATTATTTTATGGTGGTGGAAGGAACTTTTAAAGGAAACAAGTTATACTTACGCACGAGTGTCCAGTTCATGCTTCAATATACATTATGTACACCTGAGATGCTGAAAAGTTATTGGTACTGCAAAGAGTGATTCCTAAATTCATATGAATAATTAAATAAACCTGACACATATATTTGGTGCTATAATCCATTCACGGTATCTTCGATACTTTTGAAAAGAACCTTTGAAAAATCACCCTAGGAGTTACATGTTGAATTGGTTATAAAAAAATTGTATATGTAAAAAGGTTTTGTCTTGCTTTTGGCACTGAAGCACTATATAAATTGGTTGTTTTAAGTTTTAAGTATATTTTTTCAATAAATTATAATAATTTGTTAAAAGTCCGTACGAATTAACAACGGATTTTGAAGGGACATGTTGGTTATAGCTGAAAAGAAATAGTTCGTAGGTTAAATATTAATATGTATAAATTTAATGCCGTAATTGTAAAGTTAATATTGCTAAACTATATATTTACATTTTCACGTAGCACTCATGTGTAAATATTTTACTGTTATTAATTGAAATTATATAAATTTCAGTGTCTGTCCAGCGGACTCATACACTCCATCTTGTCCGTTTGGGCACGTTTTTTTCAGAAGTATAACCACGCCATATTGGATATTGGAGACGCTGAATTGTGGTTATAAAACTAACGTAACACATTCTTTCTACTTATAAGATAATTCTAGGTTAAGATGTAATTTTAGTATTAGCGTTGTTATTTCTGCACTTTATCAAATAAACGTGCAAAATATAGAAAGGCATTTGAATATTTCCGTTACGTAATTCCCTTCGCAATCCTTAACAGAAAAACATATTTTAAAAGAATGAAAAGGAATCGAATTTTGGTCAATAACTGATAATCGATTATTTTCGAAAGCTTTTTGTGAAGCGTAAGAGATAGCAGCACAGTAGCGTTTGCTTACACGTCTTTCTATTATATCGTCTTTGCGCCGCAGGTAGTGTTGTTTTGATGTTGTGGCAGTGAATAACTGCGACAGTTGCTTAATGGAAAAGCGATGTACATACACCGCAGGTTTAAAAATGAAAGTGATTTTGTTCGCTGAAGAGTTTGGAAATCGAGCCGCGGGCCGTGAATTCGTAGTAAATGAAACGTTAGTGCGGGGCTGGAGGAATTTTTCTCACTTATAAGTCGCCCCCGAGTTTTCAATAAAATTTTTTAAATAAAATGTGCGACTTATATGCGATAAAATAGAATAAATGGTACCCATTTATCACAGTGAAATCTTTAACCTGAGTGCTACTTCCAAAAGTTTATTATGTAAAATTTAACTTTTTCCTTATACCAATTATGTAAATAAATCTTAATATAATAAGTAAACTTTAATTAAATTATATAATTAACAGTTCCGATATATACTTCAATCTACCTTTTTGTATGTATTACAATATTTTGCTAAATTGATTAGCATTTTTTAGACATTTGGAGAATTTTATTAAAGTATATGACAGTTAAGATTTGCATGGCATTGTTTCTCTTCAAAAATAAATTTTGGTAGTTCCCACATGGACACTGTTAACAAAATATTTGACAGTTCCCACATGCCACTGTTTGTTTACAAAACATTTGACAGGTGTCACATGGCAATGTTTTGTATACATACTGCGGAATGATACATAATCGGCTCCCTGAAAGTAGATCTTTAGCAGGGCTTCAGAAAATCTTGAAGTTACCGTGAATACATTATATTATAAAATCAATTATTTTATGCTGGAAGAAACTGTGTGTCTATAGCTATACTTGTAAAGGAAACAAGTTATACACCAGCGCATATGTTACACAAGTGAAGAGTGTTTAATAAATTCGTATGAATAATAATTACTTTGTTCAATATCCATTATATTATTTAGTGCTTTAAAGAATCAATTATTTTACGCTGGAAGAAACAGCGGTCTATGTCTAGCTACTCTTCCAGCGTGGCACCAATGGCAAGGGGGATTCGTCAACACTGAAATGTGTATTAAAAAATAGTATTGATACTGCACAAAGTGTTAAATAAATTTATATGAATAATAATTAGTTTGATCCAAGTGTATGTGTATAAAATCAAAGTGTTAAAAAAAATTCAATATCCTTTTTATAAACCTGAGAAAATATTATTTAGCGCTATTGAAGAATCAATTTTGTGTTTAATGAATTCAATATCCATTATATAAACCTAAGACAAATCTCTAATTGGTATGTTCATTTTGTACACCTGAGAAATTATTTTGTGCTATTAAAGAATCAATTTTGTGTTTAATGAATTCAATATCCATTATATAAACCTGAGATACTCAAATGTATGTAATAAATCGCAGTATTGATATTGTAAAAAGTTATTAATAAATTCATATGAATAAGTATTATATAAACATGAGAAATTATTTTATTCAGTACTATTAAAGAATCATGGTTCATCTTGGGGACACTGCTCATAGCCTCGGGCGATTTTATGGCAAGGGGGGTTCGTCGCAGGGAGCTGTAGCCTGTGGCTATGTAGTAAAAAACAAATATGGCCACCATGGTATGTTCGAGAAAAAAAATTTTACCTTTGAAATATTAAATAAATTTTTTGAAAATTTGAAATGTTTAATATATGTTTTTAACTTTTTGAAAAAAAAAATTAAATAAAAAAAAAATTTTAAATATAAAATTTTGGAAAAAAATAAATTCAAAAACAAAATGGTTGCTATTGCATTGGAATGACAGGGCAGGTGGTACATGCACTGGCTGCCAAGATGGCCACCATATCAGTGGAATGCAATAGCATGCTGTTGACATTTTCATAACAAGGATCGATTAGGTCCCTGTGTCCCTGTCATGAACCTGTCTTCGAACCACCATTTTCTAACTACTATATTGTTTGTATAAACGTTTCTGCAGAAAATAAAAAAAACATTAGAATAGGAACACCACAGCACCCGTGTCTCTTTGTGGATTTCAATAACAGTGTTAGAGCTAACACTGCCATGGTAACACTTTGCATGACGGCACGCCAGGTTCGCGATACAGAATAGGTAGGCGCATAGAAGCGAAATAGCGGGTCAGTTCTTTTGCTGTAGTCTGTTGGCTTAGGTATGCAATAGTTTATTGACTGAACTAAGTTCTGAGAACAGGTATTTGTGTCTGATTGTTTCTCAACGCTGTGCAAGCGTCACTGCTGGTCAGGCTACAGTCTCACAAGTTAGTCACCAGGCGCTGATTGGTAAACGACATTTCGGTGGCGTGTGCAAATGGGCGGCTTTTAACACCGAGGTCTGGAGAGCCGATGAGGGTGAAATGAGGCGAGTGTGGAGCAGCGCCGGAATTCAAGAATCCGGGGGCGACCCCTCTGGGAATCGAACCCGGTTCGCCTTGGTGGGAGGCAAGTAGTCTGACCACTACACCACCGCAGCTCCAACATGGTACGGTGTTTTGGCGCGAAATCATAAGGTCTCCCGTGTGCTGGCCAACCCGACACTCGCCGCGCGCAGGGTGGTGGTTTGTGGCGAAGAGCGGCAGGGGCCTCTGACGTCAGAGCCGCCCCCTGACATCGATACAGCAATCTCTCAGCCAACTACTCGGTATGGGCTGGCCTGGCCGTACGCTAGGGCGGGGTGCGTGGGCATCAGCTGACGTCACGACCAAGTGCTTACACCGGTAGGCGGCTAATTTCCCTGCACACCCGGTGGGAACGACGACTTCTAGTTAATTTGAACCCCCTTCCAACGATATTGAGGATTTTGTGGAGGAGGTGTATGTGTATCAGTTTAAATGTTTTATGTTACAGTAAACATAAAGATTATTATAGATGGACTTTATTACACCTCTACACATTATTTCTAACTATCACACTTCTTTCATTCTAAAATTTCGAAATAATTTTTGTATCAATGTTTGATTGTAAGCAATTTAGGGGAAGGTTGCAATTAACGAAAGATATCGTGTACCGTGGATACCGTACGCAAGAATTAAAAAAAACCCATCTTGTTCCCATTTCTGGACAGAATCAGTAGCTAAACACCCGGAAGTTTCTGGAGTTAATTTGATGGCTAGGCTAAACTTGGCAGTTCTGTTAACAGTTGAAAATAAACATATGTTTATTGACTGGTTCCTTCATGACATGATGGGTACTTCATATTTTGTACTAGGTTGTTTGACCAGCATAACAGTTCAAAATTTGCAATGTTCACGGTAGTACCTTAACAATTTGGGCTCTTAGCTTTTGTTTGTAGAAACTAAAGTAAACTCTAGAAAGAAGTTCTACAGAAATATCCCTTTAGGGGTCGGTCCACCAGGGGATGTGGTTGGTGTAGTCAGGCCAGGTCCCATCGGGAACATGTATTCTGGGTTGTAGGCGATTCGCTCGGTCTCTTTCTACATGTGTATTACTGGTTCACAGTTCTACATAGCATGTCAATAAGCAAGTAACCCAATCAGAAACGTAACCAGTAAGTACAAGTGCTTGAAGTCTATCCTAGCCCCACTAAACTCGCAAAATCCCCGGTTATCCGTCTATAACACGAATGTAACGAGGCTGCCCTATCCGAAAGACAAACCAGTCGGAGAATGAAAACTAAATAACAAACTGGAGTACCCCGAGAAAGCATCTAAGTCACAACAGTATACACCACACTTCCCACGTCAGACACACTGCCCGAAAAAGTTCGCACGTGCTGGAGCCTGGAGTCGAGCAGGAACCCAACCTGTAAAATGTTAAAGTCTAAAGCAGTTGGCCAAGTGTGTGTCCATAAGCTAAATCATGAGGATTTTAACTCTGTATCTCATGGTAAACTAATTTTAAAATGCTATATGTACTGAGGCTTAAAATAATGTCATACATCACCAGATTAATAACTTTATTTTTAAATCAAATGCCGCATTAAAAAAAAATTACTACATTCCCATGACTTCAAAAGTCGTTCCATTTGAAACTTATCACTGTAACCAATATGTTTTTGAAATCTTTCTTAAAATACAAAGTCAAAAACGTTATAAATCTGCGGTAAAATTTTATTGTAATGATATGATTACCTGAACGTATATTAAGTTACAAAATATTATATTATTAAAGAGATAAGTGTTTTGCCAACTCTAGGATAATTTAGTTGGATGGTTGCAACTTAAATCTCAGTAGGCGTTGATTTTTCGCGTGTTTTCCTTTCCCCGCGCCAGAAAAATGTCAAATGCTGTTTTTTACCGCACGCCTTCTCACTTTCTAACAATTCTGGCGAAGAGAAAAAGTAACACCGATGCACCAGATCTACAGTTGTGTTTTCACAANACTTATTTGAGAAAAAGTAACACCGATGCACCAGATCTACAGTTGTGTTTTCACAATTACGCCGCAGATACTAAGTAGTGGGTGCTAATGTCCAAAATGTTTCAAATGAGAGCGTTCAGTACCTATGTTTTCATTGGAGCGTGCACAACAGCCTATTGCTCCATTCAGACCTAGTGAACACAAATGCGTAGGCCCTACATATTAGACAGTGCTCAGTAGACTTTCTTGTTGGTAACTGATTTACAGTACATCCATAGTTACTTTCAACTTTTCTGAAGCTCTGCTAAAATCATACTTCAGGATATTCCTCCGCCTCGTGAATACGAAGCTTAACCAAGTCTAGAAAATTACACCAAAAGGATAACGCACCGCATTCGTGTGCTCTCAGTTTGATAATACTTTGCAAGATAACTATTTCCTACTATGCATTACCAACAAACCTATTATGTCTGTTTATATTAGCATTAATAATAAATGAAATAAAATAATTTATAGATGAAATGAAAGTTAAACTTCAGTTTAACCAAAAATAATATACTTTTATGTTAACAGAAGTGTAAAACACTTGTGATAAATTATGTATTTAGGAATCAAACGCGCGATGGAGTGATTTTTCAAGTGTTAGATTAAAAAAATTGTGTGCAAATACTACGAATATGATATAGTAAATCGAGATATAGCTCGGTTTGTGACTGAATATCGTTATAGCTGAACACAGTCTACACTCACGGTAATGATAAAGAATCATGAGGTGTGGCAGTTTACGTACAGCAAGAATCGAAAATGGTCTTATTTGCAATACCTGAATCCATAAATTAAAGTGGACCAAAGAGTCTTAAAACAATTCGCTGGCACAACAAAACCAGAAAATATCTGGCGTTTTCCTCACGCTTTATTCATTAGCACCTGACAACATACAATCACAGAGCAGAGAAAAACACTGGCAAGTGACGCCATTTTACTGGCGTGTGCTGCTGGAGTTCGCGGTATAAGCGGCTGTTTCAACTTTGTTTTCTTGAGTATACTGTGGTATAGGCATTGAGTAAAGATATACTGTACCTAGAGTAGACTTCCCCAGGCTAAAGTTTCTGACCACTCCAGCAGGTAAGAATCTGTGGTACAAGCAGGGAGCTGACGAGAAGGCAAGATTGCGCGGCGGGGTGGTGGTCGGGGCCGCAAACTTGCTACTAGTCATCCCAAAAGAAACAGCTCTCTGGAAGTCAGTCACGAGTAAGTGTCGGTTGCGTGCGCATCAGGCCGGTATATTATGGCGCAGTCTAGGAAGAAAGGGAAAACTATAGACAGCGAAGCGAGGGAGGTGATCAGACATGTGATAAATAAATATGACGAAGAAGCTACTGATGGTCAAATAAAGCGTTTATTATCTCAACCCAATCTGCGTGCATCAGAATACACTGGTATTTCTACGAGAAGTGTTTCCAGAATTCGCAAAGAAGGTGCCGATGCTTGTAACAGTTCGCTGTCAACACCGGGCAAACACCGAAAGCCTCCGCATGAAAGAAATGTGCGCTGTGACTCATTGATAGGAGAGTAATCAGAGACGTCATTCATGATTTTTACTTAGTACAGAAACAAATACCAACATGTCCTAAGCTTCTCGTTGCTTTGAGAAAAAAAAATTGATTTTCCATGGAGTGTTCACACGCTCAGGCGGATACGGAAAGAAATGGGGTTTAAATGGAAACCGTTTAATTGTTGTTCATGCAGGTGCTAAACCTGGATTAATTGAAAATGCACTTCTAATTTTTCCAGCAGGCAGAGCTACGGGGGACTACCATGAGCAGATGAATTCTGCTAATTTCGAAAAGTGGATGTATAATCAGTTATTGCCAAACCTACCGGAACAGTCTGTTGTTATTATGGACAATGCGCCTTACCACTCAGTGCAAGAAAATAAACCCCCATCGAAGTATGCAGTGAAAAAGGAAATTGAGTCATGGTTGAGCAGTAACAACATTCCCTTTACTCATGAAATGCGAAAAACAGAGCTTTTCGACTTAATTGCGCAGAACAGGAAGCCTGAAAAAGTATTTCGCATTGACCAACTTTTAAAACTGCACGGACACGATGTTCTTAGACGTCCTCCTTATATGTGCGAACTTAATCCCATTGAACTAGCATGGTCTAAAACAAAGAGACTAGTGCGGGAAAAGAACATTACTGCTAGCTTGTCGTTAACAAAGCTAATGGAAATCACGACGGAAGCAATATCTTCCGTCGCTGAAGAAGACTGGCAAGGATACTGTTCGCATGTCCAAAATATAGAAGCAGACTACTGGCAAAAGGACTGTCGCGTGGAAGACGCAATATATAGTTTTGTGATATGCCTAGACCGTGACTCCAGTGGTTCGAGTGATTCATCTGACGACGAATTTTCCTCTTCCGAATCGGAACTGGCGCTGCCACTTCCAGAAAGTGAATAAATTATCACCGAACAACAACATCCATTGTTTAAGGTAAGAGGTACGAGTATATCCTTTCAGAGTATTTTAAAGTTATGCATTCCTGATCTTAACTGTTTTTGCACTAAATTTATGCCATCAAAATAGTTTCAGGTCACTATGGTTGTTTCGCAGGTATTTAAGTAAAACAATTTAAGTTAAAACAGTTTAAAAATGTTGTTTTTGGTCATACTGAAAGTCTTCAAATTAGTGTTGGTAATGTAAAAGATGTTTTAACAATTGTGACTATTGTGAAATGTGATTAATTTTCGTACGGGAACAGAGTGCGAATATGTACAATAAATAGCTTGCTTTAAAAATGTGTACTTCAAACACAGTGCAAAACATTTCGCGCACCAGGCAGACGGGCACCTAAAATGGCGAATTTAAAGGTTACTGTTAAAAGAAATAATAGAGGGGTACACCATAACATTATAGAGTATGTCTGTATGCGTGTCGCATGAAAGGAAAATCTCCCTGAGAACTGATAATTTTAGTACTGGTAGTACAGGTTAGAGGCAACGGTGGCGACATTGCAGCCCACCGGGCCCACCCTGGCGACATTGCAGC
>NQII01002478.1:6807-102378 GCA_002778355.1 Clitarchus hookeri | reverse complement strand
AAACCCACCCGCTCACCCACCCTGCCCGAATTCCAGAGCCTCGCCTTCTAGTGAGCACTGGACAGTACTTGGTATGAACACCACATAGCGCTAGTCCATTTTCGTGGCGGCTGCGTGGGGAAGTCGGCAGCCTTTTCACTATGACATCTACCTTCTCTCACACTCATACTTCCATCGCTGTCGCTCCCAGACCAAACTCCACAACTGTAGGACGTGTTATAAATGTCTGCTATACCCACGAAGCTGGGACGGACAAGATGGCGGACATCCGAGTGATTACCTCAAGCCGTATATGTCCGTGTATTAAAAAGATTACGGCTTCTGTAAAACGTATGTATGTACAAAATGAAACTTAACGTTCGCGTAAAAAACGGGAAACGTTGCAAATTACTCACACGGTCATAATAAAACAATAAACACAACTTTATAAAATACGCGATAACAGTGAAGTTATGAATCGTATATATGCATATTAACATGCGGACGTTCTATTGACTCTGTGTGTGTGTGTGTGCATGTGTGTGCGTGTGTGTAGCTCAGTGTGTTGGTGCGCGGGTCTGAGCCACATAATGTTAGGCTTTAGAGTTCAAATCTCCGTCGTGTAACGAAATGTTGCCTGTGATATTATTGCTGTTTATAACTTATGTTATTGTTAGAAAAAGTTTATTTCCATAATTACTTTGTCTAAAAGCCGTAATACGCAAGTAACAACAGAGTGCAATCGACTAACTGTGGTTGTTCGCTAATAAAAACGATTGGTTTTTAAACAGATAAAGTGAGCTGTGTAGCGTGAGTAATGTTAAAAGGTACACATAAATGCCTTAAATTTAATACTGTTATAGTTTTGCCTTCTTTTGGCATTCTAACAGTTAGAGCTTGTTAAATTACGGAAAGCACTAGATAGATTATTATTATGCTCATTAAAGACAAATATGTAAATACAGTAGCATGNAATAAAATATTAAACATTTTTTTAATACAAATCAACAACTTTAATTTTATTTTAATATAAGAAATGTGTGATTCCCCTTGAACATGGAGGATGTTTATAGCATTTCGTGGTTCCATATCCTTATATCAACCCATTGATTATAAATAATATTTTAACTAATAATTTGTTATATTACAGCTTTCATATTTTGTTCAGAAATAGAAATATGAAATTCCCTCCCCTCCCCACCTTCCGGCCACATAGTAAATTCCTGGCTACGCCCTTGTTTAAATAATTTTCTAATGTTTTAATGAGTGGCGTAAATGCCCGTCGTACATACATGTGAACACAGTGCCTTGTTTTCCATACGTAATCAGTGCTGTTACTCATATCATGTTCCATACATTAATAGTACTCGTACTTAGAAACCTAAATAAATGCAGCCTTCAGGGGAAAGAAACAATCTTCGAACTTCTGGATGCACCACAAAACCCCTAAATATAACATTTTGTTGCATTTGTATCCTGCCCCCCTGCGATTTGTTTTGCCTGCCATCTGCATTTTTCTGTTAGCACCTCAGGTGGCATATGGTTATGAACTAATGCGTTCTTTCTTCTATTCTGCTATAGAAACTTGTATACCTTCTGTTGTACCCATGGGTATAAAAGAAGGTAGCAGAAATAGGGTATCACGTAGTGCCGGCTTAAACGATTCACGCCTCGCAGAATTTAGGCATCGGGAANAGAAGGTAGCAGAAATAGGGTATCACGTAGTGCCGGCTTAAACGATTCACGCCTCGCAGAATTTAGGCATCGGGAACTTCATAAAACCCTTTTTAAATATCAGACGATATACTATTTTGAAAATATGATACACGACATACTGCTAGTATCTTACTAACATATTAAAATTAACACTGTTATGTGGTATGGGAATGCTAGTAAAGAGGAGAAAATACCCACGATAAAGAATCGAAACTAAATTTTCTGTATGAATTAACACTTCTCGTTATGAAGATAATCTTACATGTTGTAAAATATATTTCGTTCGTATAGTATAATCGTGTAAACTAAATAAGTGGTCGCTAATGAAAAAAATATTTATTAATTTAACAAAACATGGGCACAGAGAACATAAATACGTTTAGGAAAAGTAAATTATAATTNAGAAGGTAGCAGAAATAGGGTATCACGTAGTGCCGGCTTAAACGATTCACGCCTCGCAGAATTTAGGCATCGGGAATTTCATAAAACCCTTTTTAAATATCAGACGATATAATATTTTGAAAATATGATACACGACATACTGCTAGTATCTTACTAACATATTAAAATTAACACTGTTATGTGGTAGGGGAATGCTAGTAAAGAGGAGAAAATACCCACGATAAAGAATCGAAACTAAATTTTCTGTATGAATTAACACTTCTCGTAATGAAGATAATCTTACATGTTGTAAAATATATTTCGTTCGTATAGTATAATGGTGTAAACTAAATAAGTGGTCGCTAATAAAAAAAATATTTATTAATTTAACAAAACATGGGCACAGAGAACATAAATACGTTTAGGAAAAGTAAATTATAATTNAAAAAAAATATTTATTAATTTAACAAAACATGGGCACAGAGAACATAAATACGTTTAGGAAAAGTAAATTATAATTTTGTAAATATGACACAAAATTAACACACAAGGATGCCCTACTGTAACAAATAATTCAAATGGTTACATATTGTTCGTAAATTGTTATCATTATCCATTTGTAGGCTAGGAGACGACAAACATTCCAGAATACGTTAAATAATTTTGGCACAGTGAAGATATTTACAAATTATTTTATTTTCTTCTTAGTATCAACTGGACACTATAAACCGAAAAATTATTTGATGCGACTGCGTTTAAACACACCTGCGCACTTTAATTTAGCGTAAGCTGCGAAGTCTGAAGTAAAGCTGGGTTTACAANCGTTTAAACACACCTGCGCACTTTAATTTAGCGTAAGCTGCGAAGTCTGAAGTAAAGCTGGGTTTACAATAGAAAATTTTGGAACTTTTTCCCACTTTTAGGCCTAGAAGCGTGGGAGCGATAAGGGCGACACTGCCACGCGCATCAAGTACGCCATCGCCGCTAAGCGCAAGGCTCTGAACTGGCGTGCAGTGTTCTCGTCGTGCTGCGTGTACCTATGGGACTTTCAGCGGTGACCATATTATTTTATTAGTGGGAAGTCTTTAGGAAGGTTCAGTGCAGGCCCCTATAGTAGTTTTGTATGTATCTGATGCGTGCATTTTGAGCTACAGCGCCTTGGAAAGGCCGTTTTTAGCGGTTTTGGAGTACTCTGAATTGATGTTTCTAACGTACGTGATATTTTGAAAGTACTTAACAGCTCTCGTCTGAAGTGTGTGTTCTTTTCGTAGATCAGCACGTTGGACGCACGCTTAATAGTTTCGTTGAAAAACGTGTATTTTGAACACTCTGCAACGCAGTTCAAGCGCCAGGTAGACGGGCGCCTTAAATTATACGTTATACGTGTGCAGAAGAAACGAAAGTGTGTTACGTCATGCATTGGTTTCCAATGGAACATAGCAGGTCGTGTGCGTTGTTGACATTTTCTTAGGCGTTAAAAAAAAATTGTTATAGTTTATATCTTAAGTGAAACTTGTGAGGTGACGACCACTCATACTACAGCAAACGGAGTTGTTGGCGGGAAACGGATGTTTACAGTAATGTAAGTATAAACAACATTAAAACGTCGTGTGTGTGCACATGTTAACGATTATATTTGTTCACAAAAATAAGCTTCTCTGATAGAAAACGTCGGCTTTGAAGTATGATCTGCTTAAATATGGTTGTGATATACAAAGTTAGGTTAGGAACAAAGGTAAACATAACAGGTTTGCCGCCTGTTTCCATTGGCTAGAATTAAGAATTAAAATNCCGCCTGTTTCCATTGGCTAGAATTAAGAATTAAAATATTATTGGAAACTGCAAATACAGAAGACGTGTTTCCGTATGACAGATAAGCGCTTACTGCATAATTTTCTTTATTGTAAACTTAGCTTAACTATTAGCGATTGGAACCGAGTCTTTGTATTGAACCGATGTTTAGTGTAGAAATAGTTATATTTTGTAATGTAGCTTGAAGTAGAATATTACGACTCACACCCAGCACGCGCCATTTTACACTTTCACGTTAAAAAAACTTGTATTTTCGGTTGCCATCTTTGTGATCCATCGCGTAAGCACAAAAAAAAAGAGTAAATATTGGTGCGACGAATGTTGTCGAATTTCAGATTGAAAACTTTGAATCTGCACACGTGCGACTCTCTTTGTTATGTCTAGTTTTCATGGGTTCGTTAGTGTTATCATTACTCATAATAACTTCAGTGTCAACGTTTTTCGCACGGTTATGAGTTCGAGGTTTCAGTGTAGAATATAAAATGGTGTTCTGTGTTACACTCGTGTAACTGTAAACACACATAGCTGCCAGTTTTTCAGACAGTAACCACTAATGCACATCATTATTGTAAGCATGGATCTTACAGACACGACAATTGTATTGTCACTTTATAAAAAAAAACATCTGTTAGAGATGAGTCTTATACGTGATCGTCATCAATGTCCTTTTCCCGTAGTATGCATAAGGTTTCCTGCTTAATGAGATGCACAATCATACAGCGTTTGAATTCGTCTGAGTACGTAAATGTTGTACATGTCTCGGGAAATGACATATGCTAGAACACGGGGAAACGAATGTGACGCGAATCGCTCATACTTAGATTAGTCACGACGCTAGATACCCGCGCAGGGGAGAAACNACGGGGAAACGAATGTGACGCGAATCGCTCATACTTAGATTAGTCACGACGCTAGATACCCGCGCAGGGGAGAAACATGAGGTAATGACCCTAGGATTCCCCGAAGACGCCACACCCACCACCTCTCACCCCGAGGACAGTAACGAGCAAAGGAACCCCCCCGAGCCGGGGAAGCACAGCACGCGCCCACCCCCCCTTCCTCATCTCCCCCGCAGAATTAGGGAAACCACCGGGCTTCAGGGGAAGTACCACGAGAAAACTATATATAGGGAAGACAAAGCGAGTACCAGGCAGTGATGTACGAGTTATGATCGGGAGAGTGACGGGACGCGAGTGGAGGTGGAACCAGAGAGCGAGAGACTACACATCCCGGGATACGAGCCCGGACTTCCCGCCAGAAGCCGAAGAGATACACCAGGACACCAACACGCGAGAGAGAGAGAGAGAGAGAGAGAGAGGACAACGCACCACAGCCAACACAGAGGTAAACACAGCAACCCGCCAAGAACCTTCCCCCCCAACACAAGCCTTTCGCCAGAACGTCTGTAGAACGCGTTAGAATTAACCCAGCAGTTCAGACAGATAGGAAAAGGGGATAGGTCTCGTATGTGTAACAGTGACCTGTGTTTACCAAATAAACGTAAGTGTGCGTAAATTAAACCCGAGTACGACTTTGTGTTGAGCCCGCATGCAGCCTGTAAGTCATAGGTGAGAGAAGTGTCGAGTCAAATGTATGTACGTCTCGCACCCTCACAGCCCATAAGGCTGCTATTTTGAAAAGCGATTTATAGGTAGTTGTTAATTGTTAGTACTAATATTTTTTTTTCTAAAGAGTGGCATGGAGGCATTAACATTCGAAGAAAGCCTGTGATAAAAGTTCTTAACATTGTATACTCTTGAACCTTTAATGATCTAGAAGAGACGGGATAAACATAGCCTGTTTTCTTCGTGATTTGTTATAAATCGGGCGTGGCAATTAATTTATAATTAATATGCAGGGCAGTGAGAACACTGCCAATTTTTTTACAAGGCAAGGGATGGATGAGTGTTAAATTTATATTAAAAAAAGGAAAATTAATTTTTATTCATACCATTATTAGTGTTAAAAATAAAATTTACCTCTAGTTTTTACCAGTTTTAAGATTTCATTATAGATAACTGCGTTTACTGCGTCAAACACTTATTCATTCCTTCCTTGAAAAAATGTCTATGGTTGATTAATAGCAACACTTTCATAGTAATGCGCTTTTTAGCTACAGCTCCTAATGGGTTGTAAATCTATGCGCCTACGTTTCAGCACAGATTCAGTATTTGTTTTCCGTCAAAATGCTTGTTCAGAATCTTCTCAGCTGGCTAATTGCTGTAACGGATGCAAATAAGCGAGTGAAGTATGCTTATATACATAAATGCATTCATACGTTCGGACACAGCCTTAATGACACTTGAATCGACAAATTTAACGTACTGATTATTTCTATGAATAGTCACTTTTGTAGTAGATCACAACCCCAAACTGTAAACACTGAGTCACATTGTAGACCTTCGTGCATCTATCATATATTTCTAGACTAGTGAACAATAATTTCCAGTCAATTTCCTTTCACAAAAGAACGGAATGAAAACGCTACTATGATATATGGCATAATTCATGATTAATATAAAACTTCTAATTGTAAGTGCTAACAGTATTCGTATTTTATCACGAACCGTTTTATATTTATGATAATTCATTTTCACAGAGGAAGATAGAACCAAATAGTAGTTGATATCGCTGAAAATTTCAGCAAATACAGTATTCTGCGACAGAAACGAAACACATGCCATGGTCGCCACTAGTAAATCATGAGTTGGGGNATTTCAGCAAATACAGTATTCTGCGACAGAAACGAAACACATGCCATGGTCGCCACTAGTAAATCATGAGTTGGGGTTTCACAGCTGCAACGAAAGCTGTTAACTCGCATGTGACATGCTCGCCTTTAGCAGGACGTGAACGAACACGTGGATGAGCCGAGACCAGGGTGATGACCCACTTTTGCCAGCTGCGGNATTTCAGCAAATACAGTATTCTGCGACAGAAACGAAACACATGCCATGGTCGCCACTAGTAAATCATGAGTTGGGGATTCACAGCTGCAACGAAAGCTGTTAACTCGCATGTGACATGTTCGCCTTTAGCAGGACGTGAACGAACACGTGGATGAGCCGAGACCAGGGTGATGACCCACTTTTGCCAGCTGCGGAACTGGCAACATCGCACGGGTGGCGAAGTACTTTGACAGCTGTGTGTGTAGTCTGCTGCCTGCTAACTCCCATTCGAAAACACTAGCGCTCCTCTGAATCATCTCAAGAACTAACGTAAAAAACTGGTCAGACTTTTTCCTATCCCACGGCCGCTCTAGTGTTTATCTTTACTCAATGGTATAGGCTGTTCACGGTAAAGTGAGCACTTGTGAGGCCCTAGTTACTTTTTCTTTCAGCCATTTTTTTTATCCTTTAACCATCTTATTAAATAAATATTGCCGTGTAAGTAATAAACACAGTGTGTATATTCCACCGCACTCGGAAGTTAACGTCTAAGGCTAAAATAAAATACATTTATTGGCTATTATTCTTAGTGAGACGACTTTTAAAGTTCTCACTTCACCGTGAATAGCCTATACAGTCCTATGATGTCATGGCATAAAAACGGCTAGTTGCGGCCGCGGTTATCGCGTGGGTAGCCTACCGGCCTGCCACCAAGGAGACCCAGGTTCGATTTCCTGAAGGTTTACTCCGGCAACGTGGCGGATGCTGCCGTTCGTCTGCATTTTCTCTCGGGCCACTCCCGTTTCTGCCTTCCGTGCATTCCGTCGCTGCTCCGACTCCACCTCAGTTCACTCCCATACGCGCCCAAGACCTCATTAAGCCGCCTTCAGATCTCTCAATTCGCCTCAACTGGCTAGTTACAGTAACCAAAGTCCGCGCAAGGCCAGCGTTACTTGGACGGCAATGCGAAATCCCAGTCAGCCTTAAGCAATTTTAGTTGATCTTTTGAAAGCACTTTCTGAGAAGCAATGACGCATGGAGGGTCACTTTCCTTTATTTTGGGGAAGGCTGCAAATTTTACCTATTTGCAGTGTACGTTCAGAATAATGAACTTCCTCCACCGTAACAAAAATAACAGTACAGACAAAGAACGTTCCTAACGATGGAATTCTACGAGTTTTTATTTTCTTGGGAAATGAAATGTGGAATAATACGCTGGTGCTAAACGCAGCCCATCTCGCGGTAAAAATAACCACCGTTTAATGTGTAGTTATAAAACACTTGGCAAAAAGAAGTATTTGCACACCAGGTAATTAAGGATTTTGTAACAATAGAAGACTCATTGTGCACAAAAATATTTTTATTATACACACGCACTGCACTGAAAAACGATAAACAAGCCGAATCCGAATACAGCACTAACACATTTTTGGAAAGAATAGATAACAATGTGTTAAATTATTAAATAAATTAATCAATCAATTTAGAGTACTGTGACTTAAATAACAAATTACCAAAAAAGTGTGTATTTGGATTTTAATATTTTGTACCTAGTTCTTTTGTACGAATAACTATTTCGAATCCCCAAGTTATTGAATCCACTATTTTTTTCATTTCTTACAATACGTTATCCCAAGCATGAAGTAGAGCATATTTTAAACTGTTCCCATCCGTAAGTATTGTTACATGATCTAATTTATCCTTTCAGTACGCGCGTCAGATTTTCTATAGGATTAAAGTCTAGCCTTTGTGGTTGTCATCAATATTTTAAAATCATTATAGCCGCATGGTTTAGGAATTTATCCTGCTGAAACGAAATATCATCCTGGAGCCCTAACTGTTCCGTGCACTGTTCCGCAAATTACGTCACAATACCTCCCACCAATCCTAACACCTCTATGTGCGGTCAGGCTGTCATTGTTGTACTTTCTATTATTGCTACACTTCCAAACGCATCGTACGCTATGCAGCCCCAACCATAATGTTGCCACCACCATGCTTCACTGTGCACAAAACATTCTTCGACTCTTGAACCGTATTCTTTTTTATGCAAACGTTAGAATATCGCAAAATCTACACGTTTTTCTTTCGCCTGGAAATTAATTTTTTTTCTTCAAAAATCTGTAGTTTCTATAAACCTGAGCAAACTGTTTCTTATTACGGTTACACCGCGGCCATTGTCCATTAACTCCACCGAAATGACGAAGATTTCACATTGGTCGCGGTGTTACAAATTTTACTGAGATTGACACCAGGTCTTGTGCAAGATATCCTGCACTTTTTTTTCCCAGGGTTTTCCAAGGCCGTTCTGACAATGTGCCGTCTTTCTCTCGTAGTCAACTTTGACGTACGACCGGTTCTGAGATTATTTTCCTTTGTGCCCGTTCCGTCTTTTCGTTTGACTATACAACGGAGGCTAGAGAAGATACATTTCAAAAGATTTCCTATGTATCTTTATCTTCTCTCGCTGAACAAAGCGAGAGAAGATATTTCACGTGTTTTACGAAGCATGTTACTCTCAGTAGAATTCACGATAGACAACGTACAGAGAGAATATTGTGGGAATAGTATTAAACTTTGATTATGTTTTTGTATGCAGGTGGCAAATGAACACACCAAACATAGAGCATAAATACTTTTTTTTTTGCATTAATTTATTTTATAAATGCCGTAATTAAAAAAAATTTGACTCTTATTGCGTTTTATTGATTTAGTTTTGAAACATAATAATGTTTTCATAGGTTGACAATGTTTGTTTTCCATGAAGACTGAATAATACTAGCCTAGGTGTGCAAATACTCTTCTTCGCTAGCAGAAGTTACTGAAGAATTACTCTGGAAAGAAATTTTTTAAAATATACCGGAAATTTTGATCACCGGGAGTTAACGGCTCTTTTACAAAGGTTTTACAAAGTTCTTGGTTGGTTGGCCCGCGCAATAAATAACGCTATTAAAGTTCCATTTAAGTACATTGTAACGGAAGTCTTTAACCCGTACAGAATACCTTTATCATACATCAAGCTGCAGGAATGGAAACAAACATTGTTAATATACAAATTTGGGAAACTCATTACGCATTTGACCCTTTCCTTAACAAATGTGGGATAACTACCTTATATATACTTGAGAAAGAAAAAATGGGGGCAGGGGAGGACATTTGCCATTCATATTTTCTTAACCCTTTCAAACCTAATTAAATTTATCGCTTCGCGTGTTGTAAATATGATAAATTTAAATTTAATGCATGTTGTACTTTAACCGATACAGCATTTGTATCGGGGGCCGCGGTGGTGTAGCGGTTAGACTACTCGCCTCCTAACTAGGCGAATTGGATTAAATTCAGGTGGGGTCGCCCCGTAATTTCGCACGTGGGAATCTTGCCGGACGATGCAACTGGTCGGCGGGTTGTCTCGGGGATCTCCCGTTTCCCCCGCCCTTGCATTCCAACGCTGCACAGTATGGTATTTGCCCTAAAAACCTGGCCAAAAATGTTTTTTTTTTTTTTAACCGGTTCCCACCCCTTTCTTAGGTTTCTTCGAAAAGCCAGGTAGCTACAGCAACGAAGGGTGAAAACCGCAAAGCGCTAGCGCGATTCACCGCGCCAAGTTCTCAGTCGGAAGTTACCCTTCGCTTAGAGTGTTGTGTGATTTGTCGATGTGCNTGAAAACCGCAAAGCGCTAGCGCGATTCACCGCGCCAAGTTCTCAGTCGGAAGTTACCCTTCGCTTAGAGTGTTGTGTGATTTGTCGATGTGCTCAGATTTTAGTGTTTTTATAAACTCTTGTGGTTTTATGCATAAACAATTTACTGGTTGTTTTTGTGATAGATTCTTCTAACCCAGGTATTTACTTTATGTAACACTACTTTTATGTAATGAAAATCTAGCAAATTTGAGTCAGCATGGCCGACAACATAGGTGTGTTCAACTGTTTGATATATGTGTACTTTAAAATATTTACTACGGGTTTTGTTACNGCATGGCCGACAACATAGGTGTGTTCAACTGTTTGATATATGTGTACTTTAAAATATTTACTACGGGTTTTGTTACACTTCTGAAAATTTCTAAGCTCTGAAAACTATTGTATAACATGACATGAAGTATTTAGTACGCAAAACAGTTATAAAAAAAACAGCCGCCCGAAACCGCCCCCCCCCCTTTTTTAACGATTTTTTTGGTTCATACCCTACAATAGTAATTTTTTTTTAAATATTTAGTTTTGTGTTAACAGGGCCTTCTGGATTGAGGTCTATGACTAGAAATGAGTTATGTACCATTATACAAAGGTCAAATGAGTCAACATTTTATGGAAAGCTTCAATTTATGGAGCAAGATATTATAAGTAATTATGCTGAAGATGAACCACTGCTACCTGATGTAAAGCAAAAGCTGTCCAGCAAAGGCTGCTTTTAACTTCAGACCCCCTAATTACAGGGGTACGATGCTTTTCACATAAGAAAAAAAAGACATTATCATCTGATGTTCAAAATCTGTTATCAGAAAGTGACGTTATAAATGTAAATGTTTTAGAATATAGTAGTAGTGACGAATAAATGCTTCGTTTTAAAACTAAATCGTTGTCCTATTATTTTTCACTCCACAATTTTAACAAAATGATGTTCTGTAGCTGTTAGTGGCATAAGATATTTTTGGCCAGGTTTTGGGACGAAATACCACACTGTNAAACAAAATGATGTTCTGTAGCTGTTAGTGGCATAAGATATTTTTGGCCAGGTTTTGGGACGAAATACCACACTGTGCGCTGCTCCATACTTTCATCCTCATTGGCTCTCAAGACCTCGATGTTAAGAGTCGCACAAATCTCTCTTCACTCCACTCCGTAGCATTTGTATCGTCGTCACAATCACTAAGTTTTATACTTTACGTTCGCCTTTAGTGTTATGAACCAGCGCGAGCGGGGGGAAAAAAGCACAGTTTACGAGTCAGTTATCTACACGGAAGGCCATTTGGCATTCAGCCTTGCAGTGTACACCACCGACCAAAAATGAGCGTTATGTAGACAATTGCGTGCACTAGTCAGCACGCGTGTACACTGATGTGGTAAATTTGCGAACAATTTCGCAAAGCGTACGATAATGATAAAAGCCGCGGTGGGACGGATGCGGAGAGTACTGTCATGTCGTAGGAACAGAGGCAACCTAGTTGACAAACTGCTTAGCTGGAAACAGCACACGCCCGTCGTCCTTGGAATGTGTCGAGAAATGAAACCCTAGGACAGATTAGCGATGGAGTTTATTGGTTGCGGAAATGGTACGGCCCCAATAAAACCCTCCAAGTATCTTCGACGCTAGATGAGAGCTAAGCGGTCCGCCCAGTGGGCGCTTGACTGCGTTGCAGCATGTTTGAAATACGGGATTTTTGACGAAACTGTTAAACATGTCCCCAATGTGTTTATGGTCGATTCGTGGTTTCTTCACACTTTTGAACTTAGTAAAAAAACACTCCATGCATGACGTGTTCGGTTGCTTCCGAAATATGTCTTGTGTCACAAGTGTTTCATACGTGTGTTAACATTAAATTACCTAATTTTTTGTTCATTTGAATTTTTACTTGTATTTTATTTATAAAATATAATATTTTATTTATAACTAACATGAATAAATAAATAGTTCTTATAGGCTACTCACGTTAAACTGAGCACTTTTGAGGCCCTAGTTACTTTTTCTTTTCAGCCATTTGTTATCTTTCCACTATGTTTTAAAAATAAATACTGCCATGTAAGTAATACACACAATGTGTATATTCCACCGCACTAGGAAGTTAACGTGAAATACTAAAATAAAATATATTTATTGACTATTATTCCAAATGAGAGGGCTTTCAAAAGTGCTCACTTTACCGTGAATANAAATAAAATATATTTATTGACTATTATTCCAAATGAGAGGGCTTTCAAAAGTGCTCACTTTACCGTGAATAGCATACATGCAAAATATTATTACACTGAGTGCGCATGAATGTGGTGCATTGGCCCTCTGGTGTAATTTTCTAAGTTGTGTTTGTATGAGGCGGATTAATTTCTGAAAGTAGAGCTTCAGAGCTTCAGAAAAGTTGGAAGTAACCGTGAATGTGGACTATACCTATGAAAGTAAACGTGCCTCAGACGAGGACTGAATGGTACTTTCAATATATGCATGCTATAAATATTGTTTTGGAGTCTTAGAGCATCATAAAATACGGCTTCTAAAGACTGCGGTAATTTAAAACACATGCTACCCGTACACGAGCGAAACTACGAAGAGAGCCTATATTGAACTTTACTGTAGATTTTCCACCAATAAAGGGTCGCCGTGTTAGGTATCATAGGCACACGCAGTACGACGAGAACACTGCGTGCCAGTTTAGTCTTGCGCATAGCGGCGACGGAGTACTTGATGCGCGTGGTAGTGTCGGGGGACCTGCGAGAAAAGGAGAGAGACGGGACCAAGTCCTCGCCATGGGCTGCACTGCAACCCAGTGAAAGATACCCTCGGGCAAGGTCGACTTGATTTGACAGACACTGCGGTAACGGAACTCGCAATGACTCGGAGAACAATACGCCCGGTTTCTTAAACGTCTATTGTTAACGGTAGCTTGAATGCTGCAACGTTCACTTGACAAACTATGTTTATAGTCTATTCGCGGTTTATTCACGCTTTTTGAATCAAACATTTGAAAAAATCCCCCCACGTAAGACGTGTTCGGTTCTTTCCTATAACATTATGTATTACAAGCGTTTTATACTTCTGTTAACAGTAAACTATATTATTTTTCGTTATATTAAACGTTAACTAATATTTTATTTATAAATTATAATTGTTTTATATATAATTAATATGAATAAAAATTATTAGGGAGAAAATTGGTGCGTATGTAATGCCTAGGAAGAAATTTTTTTTTTTATATATCACGAATGCGGTGCGCTGTCCTTTTGGTGTAATTTTATAGACTTGGTTAAGCTTTGTTTGCATTCGGCGGAGGAATATCCTGGAAGCAGAACTTTAGCAGCGCTTCATATAAGTGTGAAGCAACAGTGAATGGAGTATACGCTGCGGGCACACTTTTATACAGCAATAATATTACCCCAGCTTGGCTGCCATGCAAGTGAATGTGCATGAGATAGGCGACTTCGTAGTCCAGCAAAGTCGAATTCAGATATATGCTAGAAAAATTTATGACCAACACATACCTTGTGACCTTTGGGGCAAACTGGAATATGAAAACATATTTTTGTTGGGATGGTGAAGAGAGGTGGGCAAATAGAACGCGCACAGAAGCTTATACAAATGTATGTAAATAAAAATTACGAGAATATGTTAAAATTCACAATACTTCGTTTTTGTCTTTATAAAATTGGACATTTTTATCATTTAACACCCGTGTTTTTACACTAATTTTGATATAAATATCCAGAATCCCATTATTAGCATTTTATTAACTCCTCTTTTTCAACTGGTAAAATTTTTTGTTTTCTCTTCACTGGCGAAAAAAAACTGTTTTCATTTCTACAAAGTACGGTACAGCTATGCTCAATACGNTTTTTTGTTTTCTCTTCACTGGCGAAAAAAAACTGTTTTCATTTCTACAAAGTACGGTACAGCTATGCTCAATACGTCTAGACTCAAAAAATTAACCAGTAGATAACAGTGAAAAGTCTGTGGAAACACCACCAAAAAAGTTTAAAAAATGCCTGTATTTACAGAGAACTGACAGTCACGATAGATATCCGATTCTTAAGGACACCTGATTTTCGCCATACAATTTCTTGAATGTAAGTAAGTGTTTGAAAAAAATGTACCTCCTATACTATTACGCGATCGGACTATTTTGAGTACTACGAGTATTAATTATACTGTCTGCGAATCACATACGTTCGGTATCGGAATAATGTATGTCTGGTTGACCCAGTCGAGTAAGAAAACGTATCCTCACGTAGACTCGAGGCCAATAACAAAGGAAAGTTACAATACGCATACAGTCTATTGAAATCTAGCATACGTAGAAATAATTTCGCTAAAATTAGATGCCCCTACTAATACTTTATTTTAATGAAAACAATAATTTCAGATTTATTGTTAAATATTTATTACAGAGTGATTACCGAAACAGAACAAGTTCAATTACAACCTTGTGAAATCTATTTTCATTCATAGCAAAAAATTAAAACATAATTGACGGAAAGCTTATTAGTGTATTCTGTTTAAAATTCGGACATATGCATGCAATAGTAACGTGAAAGTTACAGTGAGAGGTGGGTTAGTTTACAATCGAACTCGTTTAGTTATGCAATTAACACGCTTGACTTACATCTGGAAAGTCATTTATTCAATTCATGCCAGTTTAACTGTAGGTGTTTCATACGGACTGAATCATCCCCAAAAAAGCTGTTCCTAGTTTCTATCGCGAAGTGAAGGGATATATTGAATTCTGATGCAGCTAATGTTTTCTCTTTAAGGGGAGAAGATCAATTTTTTGAAAGACAGCATTAATTCGAGATTTATAATAACACCATTCTGTTATTATATGTGATATGGTTTTGTCAGTTGAAAGGACGATATAAACATTATAAAAATAACAGAACGTGAACACCTTAGTTCAGAACTTTGGTACGGCATATAGTAAAAATCTACTGCGAGGGCGCAATTTTTAAATTAACTATTTACTTCAAGTCGAGGCAATAAATTCACAAATACAGATAACGAGGAAAAAAGGGACTCTGGTAATATTGAATAACACTTTTTTTAAAGTCAGGTGCCATTTGTAACTAACAAATGCACATCGCCATAAAATAAAATTGGCTACACGTAAATTTATCACTGTAGATTTCTTGGTCCCTTGAGGCTGCCTTCAACGCATGGCCGTAAAAAAACCAATAAGGATTGCGTTTATTTTCATTCAAAACGCAACTAACAACCGCTTAACCAACACCGAAAAAAAATTTTATATACTTATTTTTAGTTTATGGATTTTTTAAATAGGTGCAGAAATAAAAATTGGCTACGTCAGGTTAGATTACGTATTTTACGTACAGTGCTGGTTATAGTCTATTCCCGGTTCCCTCACACTTTTTGAAACGAACATATGAAAAATCACACTATGTATGACGTGTATCACATGCGCTTTCTACTTTTGCTAACATAAAATATGTTATTTTTGGTTACATTGGACTTTCCTTAATATTTTATTTAAAATTAATATGAATAAAAACGAAGAGAAAATAGGTGTGTTAGTAATTCCTAGTAAGAAATACTTCTTATGCAATGTATTATTACACTGAGTGTTCATGAATGCGGTGCGTAATCCCTTTGGTGCAATTTTGTTTACTCAGTTAAACTTTGTTATCACGAGGCGGAGGAATATCCTGGAAGTATAATGGACTAGAATCTTTATTATGTATAACGTTGTGTCGAACTCAGGCAGTGGGGTAATGGCGCCAGCTAACAGGTAACGTGTGTCATTCCTGAGTGGACTGTCCACCCACAGCTCGGAAGAACGTGATCGGACGTCGAGAACGTGTCAACAAAGGAACGGCGATGTTTTCTCTAGAGGCACGTAAACAGTCGGCAACAGCGTTGATTGTCGAGTCAGGCTATAGTCAGTTCATGACTGGAAGAGACTTTCTTGAAGCCCTGCTAAATATCTACTTTCAAGCCCATTTCGTATCCTTCTGCCAAAGGNTGAAGCCCTGCTAAAGATCTACTTTCAAGCCCATTTCGTATCCTTCTGCCAAAGGGTAAACAAACATTGCCATGTGGCAGTCACATGGCAATGTTTACATTCCACTGTGTGTGTGTACATGTGTTCGTACATGCACGTACCCATCATAAAAGTAATGTATTTATTATTAATGGTAATTCCACAAGCGTAAAGTTTTTAATCTTGAGAATTTCACACAAAATAATATGTGAAGCAAGCGAAAAAACATTTAATTATATAAACCCAAAATGTGAGTATTAAAAATTAGATGGTGTGTGTGCGTGTGCGCGTGTGTGCGTGTGCGTCTCTCTCTCTCTCTCTCTCTCTGGGTTTGATTTTGACTGGGGGGATTGGGTGGGGGAGAAAAACTTTCACTATGATTACATATTATAGACACAATACTTTGCAATGAAATGTGTCAACATTCAAGGAGTCCATCCAACAACATTAACATGGCAACACCAATCTCTCATAAGCCCCCGGATGACCGTGCTGTAGAGAATTTGTGCGATTCTTGTTTAACCTAATAATTCATTTATCGGTTTTTTTTATACTAATACCAGCTCTTTATTATTTGATTTTTCATAACGTATGACTTTAATTTGTGCTAACCTTCTCGTACAGATTCCTTTTGCTTTTGAAATCTGTATAAGAGATTACTCATAGTGCGTTCTAACGTGTTTAATATTTTTCAAATTTATTTCAGGTTTGCTTAAAATTTTATTTACTGAATTTTACGTTGTATGTTGCGGTCGTTTTTGTGTGCAGCAATGTGAATAAAAGAGAAGTCACCAACGCCAACAGGACATCATTAATCTCACCGAATCGTTGTATTTACTAATTAGGCGAGGGGAAATGAAACCCTGCAACGTCGCGGAAAGNTTTTTTGTTTTCTCTTCACTGGCGAAAAAAAACTGTTTTCATTTCTACAAAGTACGGTACAGCTATGCTCAATACGCCTAGACTCAAAAAATTAACCAGTAGATAACAGTGAAAAGTCTGTGGAAACACCACCAAAAAAGTTTAAAAAATGCCTGTATTTACAGAGAACTGACAGTCACGATAGATATCCGATTCTTAAGGACACCTGATTTTCGCCATACAATTTCTTGAATGTAAGTAAATGTTTGAAAAAAATGTACCTCCTATACTATTACGCGATCGGACTATTTTGAGTACTACGAGTATTAATTATACTGTCTGCGAATCACATACGTTCGGTATCGGAATAATGTATGTCTGGTTGACCCAGTCGAGTAAGAAAACGTATCCTCACGTAGACTCGAGGCCAATAACAAAGGAAAGTTACAATACGCATACAGTCTATTGAAATCTAGCATACGTAGAAATAATTTCGCTAAAATTAGGTGCCCCTACTAATACTTTATTTTAATGAAAACAATAATTTCAAATTTATTGTAAAATATTTATTACACGAGTGATTACCCATACAGAATAAGTTCAATTACAACCTTGTGAAATCCATTTTCATTCATAGCAAAAAATTAAAACTTAATTGACGGAAAGCTTATTAGAGTATTCTGTTTAAAATTCGGACATATGCATGCAATAGTAACGTGAAAGTTACAGTGAGAGGTGGGTTAGTTTACAATCGAACTCGTTTAGTTATACAATTAACACACTTGACTTACATTTGGAAAGTAATTTATTCAATTTATGCCAGTTTAACTGTAGGTGTTTCATACGGACTGAATCATCCCCAAAAAAGCTGTTCCTAGTTTCTATCGCGAAGTGAAGGGATATATTGAATTCTGATGCAGCTAATGTTTTCTCTTTAAGGGGAGAAGATCAATTTTTTGAAAGACAGCATTAATTCGAGATTTATAATAACACCATTCTGTTATTATATGTGATATGGTTTTGTCAGTTGAAAGGACGATATAAACATTATAAAAATAACAGAACGTGAACACCTTAGTTCAGAACTTTGGTACGGCATATAGTAAAAATCTACTGCGAGGGCGCAATTTTTAAATTAACTATTTACTTCAAGTCGAGGCAATAAATTCACAAATACAGATAACGAGGAAAAAAGGGACTCTGGTAATATTGAATAACACTTTTTTTAAAGTCAGGTGCCATTTGTAACTAACAAATGCGCATCACCATAAAATAAAATTGGCTACGCGTAAATTTATCACTGCAGATTTCTTGGTCCCTTGAGGCTGCCTTCAACGCATGGCCGTAAAAAAAAACCAGACAAGGATTGCGTTTATTTTCATTCAAAACGCCACTAACAACCGCTTAACCAACACCGAAAAAAATTTTTATATACTTATTTCTGTCTATGCATTTTCTTAAATAGGTGCAGAAATAAAAATTGGCTACGTCAGGTTAGATTACGTATTTTACGTACAGTGCTAATTATAGTCTATTCACGGTTTCCTCACGTACAGTGTCGGTTCTATTCACGGTTTCCTCACACTTTTTGAAACAAACATATGAAAAATCACCCTATGTATGACGTGTATCACATGCGCTTTCTACTTTTGGTAACATAAAATACGTTATTTTTGGTTACATTGGACTTTCTATAATATTTTATTTAAAATTAATATGAATAAAAACGAAGAGAAAATAGATGTGTTAGTAATTCCTAGTAAGAAATACTTCTTATGCAATGTATTATTACACTGAGTGTTCATGAATGCGGTGCGTAATCCCTTTGGTGCAATTTTGTTTACTCAGTTAAACTTTGTTATCACGAGGCGGAGGAATATCCTGGAAGTATAATGGACTAGAATCTTTATTATGTATAACGTTGTGTCGAACTCAGGCAGTGGGGTAATGGCGCCAGCTAACAGGTAACGTGTGTCATTCCTGAGTGGACTGTCCACCCACAGCTCGGAAGAACGTGATCCGACGTCGAGAACGTGTCAACAAAGGAACGGCGATGTTTTCTCTAGAGCCACGTAAACAGTCGGCAACAGCGTTGATTGTCGAGTCAGGCTAGAGGCTGTCGGGAATCTTTCACTACTGCCTGACGGAACAACATTTCCAGTGACAATTTATTCATAAAACAGATTCCCAACCACCACCATCCCTCCATAACAATTTTGAAAATAACGTAACGATATTTTTTTTTACCTGCGGTGTGTTTTCTACCACTGAGGATATGTTAAAATTGGCATATTTTGTTGGGAGCTAAAAGCATATTCATAAATTTGGAAAATTTCACCCAGTTTGGGTTTCAATTCGAAATAGACACGTGTGTAACTGACATATTTTAAATAGTAAATTATTGCGTGTAGTAATAATAAATTTAAAATTGAAAGGAATTATGATAGTTTTTATACTGTACGATTTCAGTCTTGATATATAATTGTAAACGCTGCCATCAACATTTTTTGATACAGTAATTTTTAAACTGTGGCCTGCGAACCCCTGAAGGTCCTAGGGATCCACAGGTGAGACTTCGACAACTTTTATTTATTTTACTTCATTATGGATAACATAATGAAAATGTAATATGCTGTAACTGTGTTTTATTGTTATTGTCACGAATATGCGCTGCTTTCCCTTAATCTTTAACTTATCTGCAACCCACTTCGTAATACACATATATGTGTCAGAGACATAACTCGAGCCGAGCACATTCGCATACAGGATATGATGTGCATTTCAACCTGACATAATTAATAAAGCGTGTTTTTGCAAATGTTGTTGTAAACTAAAATAGAGATTGTAAGAAATTGTATAGTGGAAACTAAATACATTGAATACATAAAACTATTTTCTTAGCTGGTATTAAAGAAACTGTTGGGGTCCGGAAAAATGTACATCATACAAAGGAAAATAGAAAAATCACAAAAAAATAATAAATAAAAAACCTTGTATAATATATTAATATTTGGTACGTGCTTATACAAGAATAGGGGGAGCCAAGGGAGCTGTAGCCCCGCCTCGAAAAGAAAATATCACTACTTTTTACTTTTACTACTATTCAAATACATTAGGTCTAGATTTTTTAAATTATTAATATTATCTACTAATGCCCCCTTTACATTTTGTATCAGATAAACGAGAAACTCTGGGACCTTACAGACAGGAAAATTTCGCGGGTTGAAATACCTGTAGGCTGTACTTCACAAACTTGTACACGCTCAAGCATCAGCCCTTTGTTCAATGGTCTCTGCCTGAGTGAGTGGCCAGGTTTACCCACAACAGGTATCACGGTGTTGGGTACTTTCTTACTTGGAGGACACGTATTGGCTCAGAGTTCTCGAGGGCGTGTATTATAAACTGTGATCCAATAGTAAACGTTACTCATGTGTACACTTGTTTGGAGTCTATCTTGTCCTGTTCCTACTCATATTCATACTAAAATTCGTTACTAAATTGCTTCTCGAAAAAAATCCTGTATGCGCCCCTGGCATTAGGGACAATTCGCAAAAGATTATAAACAATTATGAGTGATAAAAATATATAGCAGAATCAATGCCTGTTATCTGTTGCTTTTTTATGTCACTGCTTTATGCCACAGAGCTGATCGGGAGGCATCTAACTAAATAAAATCATAACTTTCTTTCAACAATCTCTCTGAAAACGCTTTTTTTTAAACCACGTTTTGATCCAACACACCCTAAGGTCATTACTTCTGCGCCAACAAAAAAAAAGTTTTGTTTTCCCCGCGAACCCTTGTATTGCGTTCGTAATACTGTGTGTACATTCTAAAATATAATTAACACCACAACTTATCGCTTACTGTTATCCCCTCTACACTTTGAAAAGGTTTTCCACGCAGTTTTTGCGTCAGATTTACATATACCGCAACTTTTACTAATTGTAGGCGCGTAACGTCCTTAACGCCGGGCGCACGCAGTAAAGTATGGTTTTTTCAAACGAAAAAAAATTAGTCTTTTACAGAAGGCTTGTACGGCATAATCTTGCGACTGCACCATCTCTGTACCAGAGAACCAAGTCAGTAAATCTTCTTGCGAGGCCCTGGAGCATTATAATGCAGGAAAGAAACCGACAATGATCACGTTCGGTAGAACGAACTCAACGCTTATGGTTATTGGATGCGTGTTTCGCCGGAGGTGCTGCGACCAAGAAGGTTATGTACACTCACTACTCTATACAAGCTCCTTGGCTGTGACATGGCGCTTGCTATGATGTCAAATGCATGTCCTGTAAAGCCAGTGGTGGTCTCGGAAATAACAACGTTCCTAGAGAAATAAGGTAACGTCAGTGGACGAGGTTGCAAAGGCATTACTTACCTCCGAGCCACGAGGTTCAGGCTTGAATCCCTCGTACGCCATTTATATGCCAATTTTGGTTGAAAAATATGGAATACTTTAGCATATAAACCCCCTCCCTCCCTCATATGCCTACCACTATACAGATGGAGGAGTTAAACGCCCGATCCAAAAAAAATTGAAAATTAAGAGATATTGAAATTGCTTACATGCCGTGGCAATTAAAACCTATTCACGGTTTCTTCACATTTTTTAAATCAAACCTGTGAAAAATCACCCTATGTATGACGNCTAACGGCATAACTGTATCCGCGCTCGCCGCTGTTTGTAATGTTATATGCATGTAGCTGACGGCTAGGGTGTTTTTCAAAGGTTGATTTTTCAAAAGTTTCTTCCAGTCGTGAACCGACTGTAGAGGCTGTCGGGAATCTTTCACTACTGCCTGACGGAACAACATTTCCAGTGACAATTTTTATTCATCAAACAGATTCCCAACCATCACCATCCCTCCATAACAATTTTGAAAATAACGTAACGATATTTTTTTTTACCTGCGGTGTGTTTTCTACCATTGAGGATATGTTAAAATTGGCATATTTTGTTGGGAGCTAAAAGCATATTAATAAATTTGGAAAATCTCACCCAGTTTGGGTTTCAATTCGAAATAGACACGCGTATAACTGACATATTTTTAAATAGTAAATTATTGCGTGTGGTAATAAAAAAATTTAAATTGCAAGGAATTATGATAGTTTTTATACTGTACGATTTCAGTCTTGATATTTAATTGTAAATGCTGCCATCAACATTTTTTGATACAGTAATTTTTAAACTGTGGCCTGCGAACCCCTGGAGATCCTTGAACTTATAGTTAGGGATCCACAGGTGAGACTTCGGCTAATTTTATTTATTTTACTTCATTATGGAAAAAAAAAACCTGTCTAATATATTAATATAGTAAACGTTACTCATGTGTACACTTGTTTGGAGTCTATCTTGTCCTAACATTTATTCGCGTAAATTTTCCTGTTCCTACTCATATTCATACTAAAATTCGTTACTAAATTGCTTCTCGAAAAAAATCCTGTATGCGCCCCTGGCATTAGGGACAATTCGCAAAAGATTATAAACAATTATGAGTGATAAAAATATATAGCAGAATCAATGCCTGTTATCTGTTGCTTTTTTATGTCACTGATTTATGCCACAGAGCTGATCGGGAGGCATCTGACTAAATAAAACCATAACTTTATTTCAACAATCTCTCTTAAAACGCTTTTTTTTTAAACCACGTTTTGATCCAACACACCCTAAGGTCATTACTTCTGCGCCAACAAAAAAAAAAGTTTTGTTTTCCCCGCGAATTCCTTGTATTGCGTTCGTAATACTGTGTGTACATTCTAAAATATAATTAACACCACAACTTATCGCTTACTGTTATCCCCTCTACACTTTGAAAAGGTTTTCCACGCAGTTTTTGCGTCAGATTTACATACACCGCAACTTTGACTAATTGTAGGCGCGTAACGTGCTTAACGCCGGGCGCACGCAGTAAAGTATGTTTTTTTCAAACGAAAAAAAAAATAGTCTTTTACAGAAGACTTGTACGGCACAATCTTGCGACTGCACCATCTCTGTACCAGAGAACCAAGTCAGTAAATCTTCTTGCGAGGCCCTGGAGCATTATAATGCAGGAAAGAAACCGACAATGATCACGTTCGGTAGAACGAACTCAACGCTTATGCTTATTGGACGCATGTTTCGCCGGAGGTGCTGCGACCAAGAAGGTTATGTGCAGTCTACTCTATACAAGCTCCTTGGCTGTGACATGGCGCTTGCTATGATGTGAAATGCATGTCCTGTAAAGCCAGTGGTGGTCTCGGAAATAACAACGTTCCTAGAGAAATGAGGTAACGTCAGTGGCCGAGGTTGCAAAGGCATTACTTACCTTCGAGCCACGAGGTTCAGGCTTGAATCCCTCGTACGCCATTTATATGCCGATTTTGGTTGAAAAATATGGAATACTTTAGCATATAAGCCCCCTCCCACCCTCATATGCCTACCACTATAAAGGCGGAGGAGTTAAACGCCCGATCCAAAAAAAAAAATTTGAAAATTAAGAGATATTGAAATTTTTACATGCCGTGGCAATTAAAACCTATTCACGGTTTCTTCACATTTTAAAAATCAAACCTGTGAAAAATCACCCCATGTATGGCGTGTTTGGTTTCCCTCCCCCCTCCCTAAATATGCCACTTATCACAAGCGTTTTATACTTGAGTTACGATAAAAGTACCTTATTATTAGTTAAATTGAAATTTAATCTATTTTTATCTACAAATTATAATATTTCATTTATAATTAGTATGACTAAAAACAGCTAGAAAATAGATGTGTTGGTAATGCTTAATTATAAATAGTTCTTATACAAAATATTATTAAACTGAGCGCTCGCGAATACGGCGCGTTGTCCCTCTGGTGTAATTTTCTAGACTCGGTTAAGCTTTGTTTGCACGAGGCGGAGGAATGTTCTGAAAGAAGAACTTTATCGCGGCTTCAGAAAAATTGGAAGCAACCGTGAATGGACTATTATAGTAGCGGTTATTGACGGATACTCTTGCCATTTTCTTACATATCATAACCAGGGGCGCAGGAATCGTGGAAGGGAGATTCAGGGGTACACTGTAACCCTGCCTCTTTTCCCAATTTCGTAGGCGAGGTACAATATAGCATTTTGTCACAGACTTGCAATAGATTTCCTGTGACATCATCCACCGACTGTGGCGAAAGTACGTTACGTAAAATGTTTCATTTCACAAATTCAAAATAGTGCTAAGCTATATTTAACGGAGAATACCCCTTCCATTTCCCATCCAATTTCCAGCGGTATTTTGAAACTGCGGTCAGAAAGTAGTTGGAAACTTTTCAGTGCCACTGGTCATTTCGCAACCGCTTTAGTATTTCTCGGCTATGAGGATATTTCGACAACCAGTATGTTGGAAGCTAATGTCAGAAACGAAGATACCAACGTTCCATATACAAAATCTTATATATATACTGATGTGTGAACGATTGAAAGCGAATATTATGTTGGCTATTCTGACAACCCTGTCGACATACAAACGGACCACTGGGAAAGCGAAAAAGTAAGTCTGTGTTCGAAATTGTACTTTTGGTTTACTATAAGGTTACGTGACCAGCACTAGTCGAAAAAAAAATTCGTATTTTGAATTTTTGGTATTTAATTTTTAGTATGTAACGAAACTGACTGAAATACTATATTACCAAATCACAATCATCTTTAAACAATTGACTATCGACGGCGTCCGAATTGAGCACTACTAAATACTAATATACTACATGGTCAATTCGAACACAGCCTGAGTTCTACAACAAATTAATAATATACGTATTTTTTATATGGTGACAACACAGCTGTTGTTTATGTAACAAACTACACTTCGTGTTAAAATAGTCATGAGTAGGCGTTTTATATCAAATGCAACTTAAACGGCGTGTATTTATTTTGCTTCTCGCATCGCTACCCCTTCACCTTAGAGCTCACTTCGCCATGTATGTGCTTTATATTAGTTCGACGAGGTCGCAGAACTACCGCAGGGTATTTCATACGCAATATAAATTCAAAACTCAAGTCGCCTACACAAGCGCCAATGACTGCTACCTGTTGTGTGTCGGCGCTGGTTCCGCTGAATGTGACCGGAGCTGCTCTGCTTTAGCAGCCTCCGGCCGTACCCTGGAACATCTGCGAAGCGACACTGCACGTTGCGCGGTAGCATTTTATCGAGCCAGCGGAAGGCGCAATCTACAGCAACTCCTACTACCGTGCGATAACGTACTCTCTAATGACTGGAACGAAGCCGACGGCCGTGTGCGAATTGCATCACTTTTACACACAAATTATGCAATGCAGTTCGTGTTTGTTGACACGGTTGTCTGTATTTGAAAAAAATTAATATATAGGTATATAACGAAAATTGCCGAATGGGGCTGTATTCGTTGGATATGCATTGGCGTCTAATTTACTTATTTTGGAAGAAAAAAAAAGTGCATAGTGCTGACAACACAAATATCAGTCTAGTAACCTCCACCCTTATTATTTACATAATTCATTTTGTTTCCTACGTTATATTTCTCTAAACTAGTACAAGTTGCATAATTTTGAAGCCGACTGTGATAGGATATTAAGTAATAAGCTATTGACGTTCCTTGAATCGTATAAATTCATTAATGACTGATATCACCAACACGAGTGCAAAACATATACAACCCCGTCCGAATTTTATACTCTTATCGCAGATTATAAAATCTGCAAATTCGAACACGTAGACACACGAAACTAGTACAAAGACAGTACAAACATTCATTATGCTCAAGCGAAGGCTCAATGCTATACAAATTGCTTCCAGTTTAAATACGTGATCTATTGCACGCATTGTAATTGTGTCTAGGTACGATGTATTCTAAACAAAAACATTAGTACATCATTAATTGTTCGTAAATCTTACTGTTTGCTCGTTGGTTCAAAACAAATACAGCGTACGTTTTTCCGCGGTTTCACGAGAGCTTATCAAATTATCAAAGACCGCAAAACTTCTTGGAAATTTTTGTGGTATTGAGACATGTATCACTGCCCAACGAAGAAGTACCCTGTCAAATAGAACATTCCAAAAATTCTGTTTGGAGCAATCGCAATTTCGGATTTCAAGTAAACTTCATTAAGATTTCTTACGCCATACTTAAGCGCAAGCCGCAAAGTATCTTCAGGTATGATACAATTTATTTTATAGAAATACTTTCTGGGTTTTAAAATTATAATTTTAGCCACGAAAGTAGTGACCATTAAACTGGGGATCATTATTCAGTAAGATTAGAATACGGCAATTGCTAAAGTTACTCACATGTAAAAATTTAAAATGCAGATTTCTTGCTTCGGTACAGACTAGTGATAAGCTTCACAGCCACCAGCTCTTCTGGAGATCTCACTATTATACAGTCAGCCACCATTGGCAGCAGCATCACCTAACCACGCTTATCCGTACCGCGTGAGAACTACAGAATTATAAGTCCAGATCACAACAAACATGCCACTACCCGTAGCCCAATACGCCTTCGCGTCAACAGACATCCCTTTCTTCCGTATCACCATTCGCTGAGAGTATGACGCTGTGACTCGTGGTGACATCTAACGTCGGGAGTGCGAACTAACTGCGCGCCTCTCCGTCGTTGCTGGGCTGCGCGGTGCTCTCAGCGCTGCCGACCCGACAAACTGACGTTAGGGACCCTATATCATCGCCCGTTCGAATTCGGATACCGTTATGTTAACATGTGTACTTCGCACCTCAGCTGTACTCAAAATACATACGCTCCGTCCACAATTATGATATTCGAACAAGATACACATTTAGGCGGTCGTCTACGTTGAGCAGTTGTTACGTTTGAGGCTCAAGTGAGCTATCGCCGCTACGCGCAAGGCTCTGGACTGGCGCGCGACGTGCAGTGTTATAATCGTATTGCGTGTACCTACGGGACTTTCAGCGATGACCCTTTCATATTATCGGTGAAAAGTCTGTAGCAAGGTTCAATGCAGGCTTCTATCGTAATTCCGCTTATCGTCCGGGTAGTATGTTTACATATACAGCAGTCTTAAAAGGCAGTTTTCAATTAAGTTGGAGAGCTCCAAAATAATATTTATAGCATGCTTGATATCTGGAAAATATAATTCAGTCCTCGTACAGGGTACGTTTTCTTTTCGTATGTAAACATATCGGGGATGCGTTTAATAAGTTCGTGAAAACACGGCATTTTTTTTTTTTTTTTTTTAATACGTTGCAACGCATTTCAAGCGCTAGGTAGGCTAGCGCCTTGACCTTCACGTCTCTTGTGGCAGTGTTTTTACATGAGAATGGGACAAACGTATTTAGAAAGGCGATTCACGGTAAGCTGAGCACTTTTGAAAGCCCTGCTTAAGATATACTTCTCTAATTACATTGTGTCCTTCCACCATGTATAAAGTTAACATTTCCAATAGCCTGATGAATTTATTCATGCGCCGTTCAAGTGAAATCGTGGAACTGTTAGGCGTTTAAATGTGTAACTTGTATGCGAATTCCTACTATAGCCCATTCATGGTTATCTCGAATTTTTACGAAGCCCAGCAAAAGTTCTACTCTCAGGTTATTTCTCCGCTTCATCTAAACAAAGCTTAAGCAAGTCTAAAAAAATACACCAAAGGGACAAAGGGCCGCAGTTAGTTTGGAAATGTTTTGCATGAGAACTGTTTCTTACTACGCATTACCAACACACCTGTTTTCTCTTTGTTTCTTATTTAATAATAGTCGTAAATTAAATATTATAATTAAAAAATAAAAACAAGTAAAAGTTTAATTTAACCAGAAATAAGAGACTTTCATTTTAAAAGAAGTACAATACGCTTGTGGTACGTGATACATTAAGTAAACAAGTAAGCTAGTCAAACATGGGGTCATTTTTCAATGGTTTGATACAAAAAGTGTGAAGATACCGTAAATAGAATATATAATATGAATACTACAAGAAACACAAATCTCGCAGGGCGCAAATGTAAAAATTACGCTCGCAATACAACGCCGAGTTTTAGGGCTATTTTATTTCTTCGCTGCCAACTTATTGGGAGCCCGTATGCCATTGTGCATTGTAACATACGTGCAGTAATTTTTTTTTTTTTTTTGCCAAAAGTAGATTTTAGACAGGTTTAGCCTATAGTTATAGGCGCTTTATGGTGCCCGTTATCACCCGTTCTTCTTCGCACTTGTGTGTCTCGTGGAAGTAAATCCAGATACCTTGAATTTTATTCTAATTTTATCACAGCTGTGTACGAGTATGTTCCTGACGATACAAGGAAAATAATTTTGTCTCGTAATTGATTTCCCGCAAATACCATATATGCAAAGGTAACAAACTAAACACCAAATTCACACTTCAGAACTAAGCCAAATTACAGAAATGCTAGATAATTAATTTAAGAAATTGTAATTAGGCCTTAACTGGAAAGTAAAAGCAAATAAAATAAAATAAAATAAAGAACATATGTGCCAACAGAAAAACAAATTTAAGCCTTCGAGTTGCCAATATAAATTCTAAATATCCTCCAAGTGACATAAAATTATATAGATATTTACAGTGATATGCAATGAAAACTAAACATGACATTATTAAAAAGCTAAACCCTAATATTTTTGGTCAATTGGCTGATCAGAAAGCGGCTTGTTTGCGGTACCGACGTCCATGATTTAGCCGGGAATAGAACACAGAACCTCCCTGTTCTAAGATTATCTCTGTTCACAAAGGTTGCCATGTAGGTAACTTTGTACTAAATAAGAAAATCACTTAACAGAAAAATAAAATATGGCTTTGTAATGTAGTACTGTTCTTTTCCGAAGCACGCGACCCCTGCACACACACGCTCTTGATAGGCGGGTTAGCAGTAACCACTTTCCCCTAACAAATGCAAACTTTGTAATATACTCAGAAGATAAGCAGTTAGTGCGACTGTCTGTTTGGAGTGGATAATGTTGACGTTGCCTCTCCTTGAGGACATCCGTCCGACTTAGGCAACAGCCGTTGGAATGTTTCAAGTGGTTGATGGGTCTGATTAACCTCCACACTGCGGGAAGACTGTGATATATCATCGCACAATCATCCTGCCTAGTCTCTTGTGTGCACCATCGTTGTCATCGCCGTGATTTCCCCTCGGCATCCAAACACCGACTCAAGAAGAGGTTGATATATTTTAGCCTTCTGTGCAGGTCCTCAAAAATGATTCAGTCACTGATATTTAGAATCACATGGGCGATAGTGATGAACATGTTTGATCACGTTTGAATTTTCTTCAGAACTGACCTTTTATATGAATAGAATATTTCAACCAACTTAAATGTATTATAAATTCATTAAAATTAGTTTAGGGGAAGTGTACATACATCTCAAAGCGCATACTTACATATATAGCGTTCTAACAAGGAGTGCAGTTTGGAGAGGTTAGGGTCATTTTCACAATTTGCACATGAAGTTATTTTCGATTCATGGCATCGAAGGGGTACACTGAATCATTATAATTTTAAGAACATTATTTAATTAACCATATAAAATCATATTTTTTTAAAACAAATTCTGATATAATTTTGTTTGAGTTTTAAAACATTCACAGGGCAGTTTCAGGCCAGTGTGGAGGTTTTGGAGCAATCACGTAAGGGACGATACCAACCCTCATGCAACTTGGTGGACTGGAACGGGCAGACCTGTTACTTGGCCAACACGTTTGCCTGACCTGAATCCTGTTTTATCCTGTTTTTCTAACGCAGTGGAATTTGCACTGTAGAGTCGGGCGAATCCGTTATTTGTACCACCTCCAGAAGTGGTCGGTGATCTTGGTGTCTCTAGCTGCGGAAATTCTCGCTCAGTTTGTGGCGACTGTGTGGGTTCCGTTTGTGGGTGCACATGTGCGCTGATCGCAGCGCGCTCCTCGCAGTCTTTAAACTTTGCCACATTTTTCCCGATTTTTATTTTTTGGCACATGCATGCAGCCTCTTTGGTAGGTCCTGTAAATAGGACGCGTGCATGCTAATCTGTTTGAGTTTCAATTGGCGTTTTATTCTTTGTATTTTTTATGATTTCCTGTCTGAAAGCTGTTAGATAAATTTGCTAGAAATTATGGCGTGCAGAGTTTAAAGCTCAATCAAATGGCTACGAAGATTGAATGTTAACTGAGCTGCTAATAAGTGTTGTTCGAGTAATTTACACGATTGAATGTTATCAGAGTTGTGAATAACTACTATATAAATAAGTCCGCTTATTTGTTTTGAAAGGCTGGTTTAGTGAGTGTGTATAAGAAACAAGGCATGCTATATTACTGTTTGATGTGAAGCCTGTATTTTTCAATTCTCAATAATATTATTTTGTTAAGTTGCATTTGATCTCACGAATTTGTACCTGAAAGGTTAAAATAAATTTTTGTTATTGACCTTTCATTATTTTTTATTTATCTTAAAAAAAAACTTTTAGCACGGCACAAGTTTATTTGCGTAACTATGGCAGTGGCACCCCAAAACTCGAGCAGACATGCTCTATGAGTGCCTCAGTCACAGTACGTGTTTTTTTTATTTGGGAGGGAAATTACCTCATGCCACTAATTCCATTCTGATCAGGGAGGAAACTTTAAAGCTGCGGTGCGGTGTTCCTGGAGGTGACAAAGATTTTGGAGATGAAAAGGCTAGGACTACAGCCTTACACCCTCAGTCTGATGGAATGATCGAGAGGCTTAACCGCACTCTTGAGCGGTACCTGTAGATCTTTATGGCAGACAACCAAAAGGACTGGGATTAAAAGGTGTAATTCTTTCTTCTTGCCTGCAGCTCAGCAGTTCACAAGGGTAACACCACCAAGGAGATGCTGTTTGGAAGAGAGCTGCGCCTCCCTAGTGCCCTGCTGTTTGACCGACCGACAGAAGGGGATGTTGCAGTCCCTGATTATGCCAGCGAATTACATAACAGACTTGTTGGAATTCATGATTTTCCTTGGCACCTCAGAATAAATAGTGACAGGATGAAGACGCGGCATGATAGTAGAATGTTGGGCGAGGTATTTCAAGAAGGACAACTGGCGTGGCTGTAAAACCCACAGAGAAGAAAAGCTGTCTGAAGCTACAGAAATGTTGGGAATGCCCCTACAGAATGCTTAAGAACATCAATAATGCGGTCTTTTGGATTTGCCGTCAACGCTCTTGGGCGAAGCCGAAGGTTGTCCACATCGACCGACTGGCTCTCTACGAAGGTCCTGACGTTGCAGAGTCTACTATGGACGAACAGACTTGATGAGGAGGCAGTGTTGCGTGTCGCTGGTCTGCGCTGCTGGCCGTGGCCCGCCCCACGCGAGCAGGCGGAAGAGAAGGACAGAGTAGTGATGATAATGGGGCAGCACCAAAATGGGATGTTTTGAATGGCAGGCGAGTGAATCGCGTATCTGTTACAAAAAGCTAACCGACACGATAGTCCCTTTCGCGGAGCACGCTGCTGACCCTGGTTGTACTGAATTCTGAGTTTATCTTAAGAATGCTTTGGATTACTGACCTCGTTATCTCAGCGTGACTCAGGATGTGTTGAAGTTTCCAGACGGTCAGGGTGAACGATATAAAAGTGTGACAGGCCTCCGAAGCGAGTAGTTGATAAGTGAATGAATGGCTGAGTTCCGAGCGATAGAAGACGAGCGGCAAGAGAAGTGACCAGCGGAAGGGAAATCTGCGACAGCGAGTATCAAACAGTGAAGAGTGCGGCTGCCAGGCTGGACTATTGAACTATATGCGCGAGTGAAAGACATTAGAAATGGTGATAACAGATAGACCGAACACGTGTTAATAATGGGTATGAGTTAATGGACTGTAACCAAACAGAGACAATTAAGAAGGACATAACCTAGAGTTTAAATATGCATTAAATATTGCACTCACTGTTAAATAAAAAGAGTAATAATAGAGACACATAATTTAATGCTGTGAATAATAGCTGTGTAAATAAATTAGAAATATAATTTAGTTATTTTATTAAGACCTCCATCCCTCAAGTACTCAGACACGCCCCTCAGGCGTCCTTCATGTAACAATATTTTTTTTCACCTTTTACTCATTAGTAATCGCTCCATTACGTCATTGCACGTCGTTGTCAGGCTAAGGGCTGGCTGAAAAAATAACTGGAACAAGTAGCTTGAACATCTGCTCTACTGGCCTCAAAAATGCCAAGTAGCCGTTTACAAATCCAATCAATTCAGTCGATAAATCATTCATTCAGAAGAGAACGGACAGAGAGATACGTTGTATGTGTTCCACCATCGCTTTCGAGTTGTGAAACAGAAGTTTTCGTTGCAATGATATGGTTACTTTCTCCAACACATACAATATCAGTTAATTTGATTTATGTACTTAATGTTTGAGAGAACAGTGTTGTAGCTAAAGTATGATAAGAAACATATGCATAGTGTACAGAGGAAACTGGTGCAAAAGCTAGCCCGGCTAAACTACTCCAAACAGAACACTCCATAAAATACGCCTTTAAACAATTGCATAATGTTAAATAAATAGGAGTGATAAGTGACAAAACATTTTAAGAAGAAATAAAAAAACAATATAACTACTATAACAGGAATTTTCGNAAATAGGAGTGATAAGTGACAAAACATTTTAAGAAGAAATAAAAAAACAATATAACTACTATAACAGGAATTTTCGGCCGAGATGGTAATACATATCCTTAATTACGAGAGAATTGCGTTGCATAAAATCTAATCATATAATATATAAATATGTATAAATGACAGGTTTGAAGTACAGACCAAAAAGAATAAATGTAATAAAAAAAATATAAAAAAGAGACGTTTTCAACAGTTTCTGACTTATTCGTTTTAAGGAATTGGGAATACTATCTTGGTTCCAATTAAAAATAACAACTTACTGTCTCTTGGTCGAGCAATCGAAACTATCCTTACGGTTTACCATGAGAAAATTAGGTTGAATTGTAGAGTTAATACAACAGAAGTTATTCGTAACTAACAATTACGCCACTCTGTTTCCTGTAGGAACTAAATGTAGGACTTATCTGTCAAAATAATTAGTGAAACGTGTGGGTATCGTCGCATCTTTTTCTAGGGACGTCTTCTTCATTAGCGAAAATATCAAAATATCACACTTTGGGTTCTTGAGTATAGGCCATTCACGGTTACTTCACACTTTTCTGAAGCCCTGGTAAAGTTATACTTTTGGTTACCAATTACGTATCCTTCCGCTACATGTAAACATAAACACTGCCGTGTGACTAATACGTTTTAACTGTAAAATGCTTTGTTTACTGTTTGCAGCTGTTCAAATAATTCTGTCATTTTTCAAATGCCATTTCGTACGAATGTTTACAATTTAGGCCTATAACCATATTTAGGTCAGCTTTATAACTTTTTGACAATGTCTGTAGCGACAATAGTTCTTACGGTTATTATTTTACATTGTAAACATATTTGTTATACACGTAGATCATTACACGTAATGCACGTTAATATTGGTGCTGTGACTGTGTTTAACCCTGTTACAACTGCGGGTGAAAGAACTGTACTATTTAACCTCTTGTTGTTGAAATATGTTGGATTATTTCTTTAAAAGGACGGTCTCAGTTAGAATAAATATTAAAACGAAGGAACAGCCAATCCAACGAAAAGACACAGTAAATTCAAGCACGCAACTCATGTCGCTTATATTTTGTACGTAGCAGCGACAAACTTAAAAGATAGTGGTGAACATGCACACAAATAAGCCTACCGTAACTTTTACTCCGCTAATATTTCTATGCATTGGTTCTTACTGTTTGCTAGGTTTATTTCATTATTTATTTAAATTTATCTGGCTGGGCTTAGTATTTTGTTGGGATTGTGGCAAACATCCAAATCACAGAAACGTAAGCACGTTACACAATTGTGTTTCAAACACATAGGGCAAAGTTACGTTGTGATAAATAAACAGGCGTTACTTTCAAAACATAAATTTCGTCATAAAACAGTTTACGTGTTAAAACATATAAATTTCGCAAGTCCAATATTTGCAATCACATACACACTGGTCCAACGTAACGTACAGACAACAATACTCTTTCACACACAGAGGTCACGACGCAGATTACAGTATATTTATACCTACCGTAGAAAAACAGATTTATCACAACACCGTAACTTGCCAAGGTAGGTTTCAAAATCACAACGTGTAGAAACTTGATATGGTAGTTTCATTTTTCACAAGAAGAGAGAATAACGCTTCATTCAGTCTCTTTTTCTATGAGCAAGACTCCGTAGTAGTGGTGTAACTAATATAATCATAATAGTTACAGGTAACCTAATATAGACTAAGTTAATTCATAATATGTTATTCGAATCCACGGTATTATAATAAAATATAATAGTCAAATAATAGGCTCAATCATATCAAATAAGTATTCGTTTCGTAATAACATAAGGTGATTACCTTTTTTAATACGCCCATTAAAGTATGAAGGGAAATTTAATCACCGTTTCACGTAAGTTGTTATTTTTAATAGTTTAGGGCGATTGTTCGTGCGATTAAATATTCGTTTGATTGAGTACTGTTACTAATATTACCCTATTATTTACCTATTATAAAATAATAGTTATGATATTATATTATCAGCAAAGCGTTATATTCAATAATATGATTACTAAGAAATGACACTAATATAACACCTCTACTCCGTCGCCAGTTGCCACTTCTGCCAACTTCGGATTTGTAACCGTCCCGCCATTACATTTAAATATATAATAATAATTATTCAAACAATAAAATCTCGTTTCAGTCGTAAATTAAAAATCATTATTTTTGCTGTAATAAGTATGAAATACGCTAAAATTGAAAATATGTATAATTTTTTTTACTGCTACTTGTAGTGCGAAACTTCCCGAGAGAGAGAAAGAAAGAGAGAGAGAGAGAGAGAGAGAGAGAGAGAGAAAGCGACAAGCTCCGCTCAGCCTATTCGCTTCTTCCTCGGACGAAAAAAAAAACACCATGTCACTAGGGCCTACGCAACGTAATTTACGCTGATTTTTTTAACTGTAACAATGAAATTAATTTCCTTCAGTGCTACCTAATTATACCAATTATATCAATAGGCAACGTTTAATTTACAAATGCATACGAAAAGACAAGGTTAAAACTATATTTTATCTGTGAACTGTTTATTACTAGACGTTGCCAACACATCGCTGCTCTCACTGTTTGTAATTCGTATTTAATACGAAATAGATATTGCAAGTTATAGAAGATACTAAGTTAAAGTTTCATTTATTAAAGAATACAATAATTTAAAGTTAATCACAGTGCTACATATTTGTTTTTACAAGTTATTTAAAACACAGGGTGACATGTAACTCCTAGGGTGATTTTTCAAAGATTCTTTTCAAAAGTATCGAAGATACCGTGAATGGATTATATTCCCTATGGTAGGCATCGCGGGCCTATTCGTGCCATAGGTCCTGGCACTTATTTCACACTCGCGAATGACACTATCTAAAAACGTCAAAACTGCAGAAATAACTCCAACCGGTTCTCTTTTCTTGAGGTTAGTTATTGTTACGCGTTATCTTCGACTTTTGACCACCGGGTTTTTGACGCGGGACTCGAAAAACCAATTAATAAAAAAAACATTTTATATCATTCAGGATGATTCCGTCCCGTTGAATCTAAGGCCGGGAAATCGATATAGTTTCTCCTTAATATTCAAATATTGTCAATTTACAAAAAATTTTTAACATTGTCGATTCAAAGCTGACATCATGAGCAGAGTTTACAGTTATGCGCTATTCGAACCTATAACAATTTAAGACATTTTTAGGTGTTGCCAATCCTTTTAAAACTAACAAAATCAACTCTACTAAATTAGTTTAGTAATAAAAATATCGAAACATAAATTAATAAAAAATAGTAGAGTAAAATATTTTAAACCACCAAAACAAACTGAATATTATTTACGTTAAAATCATTAATTTCGTTATAACGTATTATCCTTGTGAAACCAAAATATTTACTTGACACAATTATAAACAACTTTCTACTAGCGGCTTGCCAGTACGAAAGTCAACAACTAAATGACTTGTCATTTTTTACGTTTCTTAGTAGTAATAAAAATAATATTAGCTCAAGAAAACTGCTAATTGTAGGCGTTACGACAGAGAAACAGAAAAAAAGTTTTGTAATAATTTTGGATTTACATATTTTAACTACAAGAAATATTCCGGTCAAGTATGTAATATAAAAATGCTGAACTTCAATGCAAAAATATTTTTGATGGTGGATAATTTCCGAGTTAATGCCGATTAAATTATTTAATAGGAGAAAAATTTGTTAATGTTTATCATCCAAATTACGCCAAAAACTTTTTATGAACAACGCGAGGCGAACTTTTCAAAATATAAGATATCGCATAAAATCTGATACGGAGAAGTCGTTAATGATGATATTTTCATAAATCGGGTATATGGTTTGGTTAACGACACCGAAAAATTTTTTCGCCTCATACTTGAAGAGGATCAAAACTTACCATAATCACACAGTAAATAAGTACACAGAGATGAAATAGCGCGGGGGTTGCTTTGATGCGGGCGTATTCATTCTCTGATTAGCTTCACGCCTGGGAACGAGCCTTGAGCCTGCGAAAGATGCCTTATTGGCTGGGCTGTAGGCTGACTAGTAGGTTACAAGACCTTGGTTGGCGAACGGCGTTCCATCACTTTGCTGGCCAGTGACGTCATTTTGCTGGCGTGTGCGGCTGGAGTTCGGGGTGTGAGCAGCTATTTCACGTCTGTATTCTTAGGTGATCTGTGTTGTCATGTGGCGTAAGTATTATATGATGCATTATTTTGGAGTTATAGCTGATTATCAATTAGAGCCTAAGTAAGTGCTTGTGGTTGTCACGCAATTTTGATAAAAAGTATATAATTAGATTAAAAATCTGCACAAAACAGTATTTAACTAAAAGTGTTTTAGGTATAGCATAAATTATATGGGGACAAACACAAAGGAAGACACACAAACCGGAAAGTGATTTCATAAGTTTTTCTATAAAAAAAAGTATTTTTTCTCGCGTTACCTTAAAATGAGCATCACAAACTCGTATTCCTAAGAGTCGCCAAGAAGTGTTCCTATGCTTAAGAAACGCAAAGAAATTTCATACTGAACAGAGTTTTAAAAGTATACTGTATATTTTCCCCCGTGTTCTCTGATAACACCACACTATTTCGTGCCAATGAAATGAGTATCCAAGTATCATCAATTACTATTTTTAGCCTACAAACTCTAACATGTAAGTAGGCTGACATGATTTTGAGTCATAAGTGCTTGTTTATGCTTTTTTACCCACTTTTCCTTTTACTAGAAACGTTTCATTAAAAATAAATACTGTGCTGATATTAATATTGCCTGAATTTGCTGTATTGTGCTTCATCATATCATTTTGTGGGCCTTCTACGTGGGTACACTCATGTGCAAGTAGGGTTTCCATATTTTATTTCTTTAAAAATATATTGAAGGTTGCAACGTTACATGAAGTATTTTGTATACAAAGCAAGTACAAAATGCACGAACAGCATTTTAAATTCAAAATACGTTTGGAAATATCATTAGTTGATGACTTATTCAGCCAATATTGACGTAAGAAACCTAATCAAGACGAAAATGTGACCAACCTGGCACACGGACTTCACGTGCCTGCAAATGAATGATTAATATAACAAGTACGTCTGCCAACAGGCATGTCGCTCGCTATTCACTGCAGGATTCTTCCGATAATATTACTTAGATGAACGGAATAAAAATTAAGTATTAAAATAAAAAATAAAGAATAAGCTCTTGACTGAGCATTTTTACAAGAAAAATTCTATTCTTGGAAACGCTATTGTCAAAAATATTATGTAAGACTATAAAAAAAAATTCTAAAAAAAAAAATCTATATTTGTAACATTACAAATCATAGGATTGTATTTTCACTTCCATTGCCAAGAAGTGGAAATAATACGTATATTGTGCCCTCAGAAAAAAATTGTAATCAATAAATAAGGTAAGAATGGGGAAAAATCTTTTAGGTTATATTCTCAAAAAAAATTTCCCTTGCAGGTACCGAAACTCGTACAGGCACAAATTGTGTTACAACTGCAAACGCAAACATTTTACCGTACAACCATTTTACCTTACAATGCCTGTATTTCTTTTGATAATACATAGTTGTTTTAACTTGGCCAAGGAGAACATTTTTTTTTCTAAAGAAGAGTTATGGTAAGATATTTAGAGAATTACTGCACTTCAGAATGACGTTAAAAGTCTACAATTGGATTATACATGTGCACATTTGCAGGCAGTTGCGTACATATGATTTTATTTTGGGAGACTGTACCTGATTTATAAAGTAAGCACTTTGCACAATAAGCAAAAGCTCCTTTTCACGATGTAAAATATATTTAAATTTCAAGTGAAAACCCCAGGGAAACTTATTGAAATTATTTATTTCAGTTTTCTGTATACAATTTGCAGTTAATTTTGCAAAATTTTTACATTTTTGATATTGTAATTTTTTTTTTTAGGGGCTGCTGCTTCTTCAGCTGCCCCCTTGCGTATACTCACATGTTTGCAGGGTATATTTTATATTTTATGAATGTTTACTTCAGGACGATATTAATTGGTTTTACATATTAACAAAATAGTAATGCAGTTTGTTCGGCATAGCTTACAGAAATTATTGGGTAGGGGAAACAGACACAGCCGTACGATCGCAAGCCGCACGATCGCATGAGCCTATTTTCCAGTGACGTTTTCAACACTTGAAATAAAGAACGCTNTTGAATATTATTGTTATTTACCACGTCATTCGTAAACTAATTTACTCGTTAAGTAAAATACTTAGAATATATAAGTTTCTAAGTTTTATTTCGTGACTTAAAATTATATCTGGTCAGCGAATTTTCTACAGCTCTTGTGACTTTACAAGGAAAAAAATTTACAACAAATGGGATGTTTTAAAATGTTTACATTAAAAAGGTTTGTAAATGGGCAAATAACATCTCAGTATAATTTACAAAATATGTTATACTTCAAGCAACTTTAAAGCTAATTTGCAATCATGATAGTCAAAGAAAAAATTCCGTTGGAAAGAAGGACAGCGGAAGGATAGCGCACTACTGCAACGGAGGCGTGTCAGCTGGCGGAGCAAGGCTTGGGCAACTGCTGCCAGAGACTTGTTAACCCTCTGCGAGAAACTCGAACACCGGGTCATTAGGCCAGCCAGACACATCAGTGTTGTGTTGGTGTTGTTTACCCGCTGCCTCTGGGGGCAAACTAATCTGTCCGGAGTTCATCAACCTGCTCACTTGACCCCAAGTGAACTCCGCAGCCTCTGTAAACAGTGACCATTTGTAAAAAGCACGTCCATTTAGAGGAAACCTTTTTAACAGTAACAAGAAGTCTTTATTGCCAGCACACATTTTTACAAATTCAATATGTGAATGTCGTATTTTTTTGCTATAAAATCATTATAAATTATATCAGACATTGTAAAATGTCCGTCTACCGCAAAAAAAATAAAAACTAAAATAACTAACACTAATNATTATAAATTATATCAGACATTGTAAAATGTCCGTCTACCGCAAAAAAAATAAAAACTAAAATAACTAACACTAATATAAAACAAAAAAAAATTCTAACAGATATATGCTTAAAATTGAAATGACAATATTACATAGAGTAAACTAAACAACAGTTAATAAGAAGAAGGCATCTTATAATAGCATAACTATTAAAAACAATTAAAATATGGATTTATAAAAAATTTCATAATTAGTGAATATAAGTAACAAAAATATATTTTCTGTTCTCGTAGGTCAGGTAAACCGTGATTTTAAAAAAAAACTCGTCTAAAGAATTATTATGTTGTTACAGTACGCGGTGGCAGAGTCGAGATATTTTTCAGCTGAGAAAGGTATAGGCAAGCAGGTCAATAAAATCTGCCCTCAAAGCCAAAGCAATTATAACTTTAAGAACAAACTTATATAGTTGTGGTGCTACAAATTTTGCAATGTGTTATGGAGAGTTGATTACCCGTTAGGGCACATATACCTACCTATATTTCATAAATTAGATGTGTTACTGCGTAAACCAGTCCCCGACAAACTTCCGAATGGCCAATGCAGGGGAAGTAAAGAATGCTTGTAAGTTACATCGAGCGAACACGTAAGTCATGCAATAACATGCATGATTTGCAATCCGTATTTCCTAACATCGATACAGAGCGACTGCTCTCTGCATGATAAGCCTGTTGTTGAGGCCACGGTGACCACTCTTGGGAAAGCGGTTGGGATAGCGACACGTGCACTGGCCTGAGAAAATCAGCTCCAGGTCCAATAACACCGGTCAGCATGCTCGTCGGTCGTCTCACATGGGGCAAGTTACTAACCGACAAATATGGAATCAACCCCACAGAATTGAGGTCACAATTGTTAACTTCGGTCAGCAAGTGATTCTCATTTAGCCAACTGAATGTTGGCTTGTTGGGCGTAGAATATAGGACATCATTCCTTATCGGTGCCCATCCTTGCAAAGGCATATGAGTGACGTGAGATGTCTAATGCCAGCTGTCAAGTGGTCGGATACTTCTTCTCAATCGCTTGGACCTCTGCTGCTTTGAGTGCGGGGAATTCGGTGTGTCTTGTTTAGGACTCCCTTGGCCTTCTGTAACCCGAAGCCACTGCCAAATCCCTCGGCGGCGCGAGCCATCTTGGACATGGAGTGTAACTTGCCAGTGCTTTTCAAAGTCAGTCTTATGGTTCCTTTTCATGATGGGCGAGGCAAGCACAGTGGAGTGCTTGTCCAGTTAATCGCCGCGGTCAAGCATGTAGACGTGATCTTTATATTTCCCACCTACGAGTTGACGCGAGGGACGTGATTCGAAAAATGTGGATCCAAGTGGGCGTGGCCATGGTAAATGCGGTCGAAGTCGTCTCTGATGTACGGCACGACTGCCGTGATGGGTGGCGTCCTGCTGGAATGCCCGTAACCTCCGCTATGGTCGACTGCCACCAGAGGCATCAACGCTGCCTGTACTAACAACGTCGTCCTCAGTGTTGCCACTGTCGCCGTCTGTAACAAGGAACAAATAGTTCTATACATGCCTGTCTCGACCTCTCTGGTGCTCATAGGTACACTCTAAACCTGAAATAGTGAAAATTAACCCGAATCAGTGAATATTTGTGAAAATGGCTCCACTGGTAATCAGTACTAAATAACGGATTTATATGATTGCTCAACTGATTTATATGTGATTCCCACTAGATGTAGAGCACTCCACTACCACTAGTCACTTGTTCCCAGTTCATTTGCCTGATTCGCCATTCAGTAATAGCATTACAATGACTTTCAGTGAATATTTCACTGGCTGATATCACTGATTCGATCATCGAGCGTAAAGAAAGAGGAGAATACTGGGTGGGAGATAAGTGGAACGAAGGAGGTAGGGGCGTATGCAGTATTTTATTTCTGGGGAGGGGAGGGGGATAAAACTTCAAACCAAATAATCCAACAATTAAATATTAAACAGCAATAAGGACCAGGAAATGCTGTACACAATATTATATATGCACACAGAAAAATCCCTATTTACATTACAATACAAAAATACAATTCGAATTTTTTCCTAGTTTTTTACTTTGCTTAAACAATGACTTAAAACCAAATTAAAATATAGAACGCATACATAAAACACGTTACTATTCTGATACTGTTACTGTCGATGTGCACCTCAAAGAGCAGTAGGCGACGAGGGTTTCCTGTCATTTCATTCAATACATCATCAATGCTAATGCCTTAACATTTTATGTAAATACATAAGTACCAGTACATTAAGTCTGTGTTCGGCCATTGTGCTCCTCATGTAGGTTTTAAAACACTCACAATGTTGAAAATGATCGTTCCAATATCGCACTAGTTACTTGTATTACAGAAACAACTTTAGCAGTTTATTTATAAGTGGAAAAATGAGTTTCATTGCAGTTATTCAGAGAAGATATGAAATCCAAAGGCACAGGTTTCAAGCTTAGCACGAGGAAATTTCTTCTCCACGTGTATAGTTCACTACAGAATGAGAGGAGAAGAAAAAAGGGAAGTTGGGGACAACGGCGTCTGGCATTGGAGCTCGGAGTTGTTCATTCTCTGTCATTCCGGTCGCCTGGTGGCCATTTTCCCCTCAAAATGTACCTTTTCCTCTCAAAATNCGTGAATATGATCGACATGATTAGACCAATCAGTTCAAACGAATGTGCCCCTGTTGAACCCCCAACAGAAGGAAGTGTATGAAACATTAATCAAGGCAATTGATGAGGGAAATGGCGGTTTATTTTTCCTGGATGCCCCCGGTGGAACTGGGAAGACATTCCTCATGTCATTGATTCTGGCCACTGTTCGAGTGAGATCCGACTTTGCGGTAGCAGTTGNGGAACTGGGAAGACATTCCTCATGTCATTGATTCTGGCCACTGTTCGAGTGAGATCCGACTTTGCGGTAGCAGTTGTTTCTTCTGGAATAGTGGCCACATTGTTAGAAGGATGCCGTACGGCTCATTCAGCGTTTAAACTGCCGTTAAACCTTCAAANGCCACATTGTTAGAAGGATGCCGTACGGCTCATTCAGCGTTTAAACTGCCGTTAAACCTTCAAACTACTGAACAACCGACATGTAAAATTGCGAAACGCTCCGCAATGGCCAAGGTTTTAGTAGCATCTAAAATCATCATCTGGGACGAATGCACAATGGCGCACAAACGCGCATTAGAAGCACTTGACCAAACATTGAAAGATCTGCGCAATAACTCGATATGTTTTGGAGGCGTAATGATTTTACTGTCTGGCGACTTCCGCCAAACACTGCCAGTCATTCCAAGATCGACTGCTGCCGATGAAATAAACGCTTGCCTCAAATCATCAAATCTGTGGCGCTATGTGAAGAAACTTCAGCTGGCAGCAAACATGAGAGTTGCATTGCTGAACGATCCATCTGCTGGAGATTTCTCCAAGCAATTGCTGACTATCGGTAATGGCCGTGTTCCTGTCGACGAATCGAGCGGATTGATTTCATTTCCTCCGAATTTTTGCAATTTCATCTCATCGAAAGACGAGCTCATCAAGAAAGTGTTCCCGAACATCATTGCTAATCACAAAAATAACAAATGGTTGAGTGAGAGAGCAATTTTGGCGGCTAAGAACAAAGATGTGGATGACTTAAATATAGTAATTCAGAATCAAATCGTTGGTAATCTGCATTCATTTAAATCTTTTGACTGTGTAATAAACGAAGACGAAGCCAACTGAATTTTTAAACTCCTTGGATGTGCCTGGCTTACCACCGCACAATTTACAACTGAAGGTTGGCTCGGTAGTAATAATGCTTCGAAATCTAAACCAACCAAAACTATGCAATGGAACGCGTTTGGTGATAAGAAAACTGATGACCAATGTGATTCACGATACGATACTCAAAGGAAAATTCAAAGATGAGGAAGTTTTCATTCCAAGGATTCCTATGATCCCAACCAATATGCCCTNACGATACTCAAAGGAAAATTCAAAGATGAGGAAGTTTTCATTCCAAGGATTCCTATGATCCCAACCAATATGCCCTTTGAGTTTAAACTACTTCAATTTCCGATTCGTCTTGCATTCGCCATGACGATTAAAAAATCTCAAGGCCAATCCTTGAGTGTTTGTGGTCTGAATCTAGAAAATGCATGTTTTTCTCATGGTCAGTTATACGTGGCATGTTCACGCGTCGGCAAACCATCGGCTTTATTTGTTCTTGCGCCTGATAACAAAACGAAAAATGTCGTATATCACAAGGTGCTTCACTGAAGAAAATTAACGCGAGTACAACCCATGCAGCAAAATACAGCTGACACGCCATTGAAATACTTGATTTTTGTACTTTAATTGATTTTTTATTTTCTTTATATATATTTTTCTAATAAGCTATTGAACTTAATAAATTTTGAGTATTAAATTTATTTTACGTTAATAAAATCCTAAATAAAGCTAAACTAAAAGTTAACACGACATTCATTGTCTGTTAGGCGGTATGAAGTCCACCGGGTCAGTTAGTTTATTTATAAATTATGAAATTGAAATTTTGAATTTTTGGGCTCAGAAGGGATGGGGGCCAGGGCCAACGAACCACAATGTTATGATGACACCCAACCACCATATTGGATCCAAGTGACTTTGATGTTGACTCATGATCTTGATCTTCTGACCCCATGCCAATGACCTTAAACCAAAAAAATTGTAAAATACTCTATAAAAAATATAAAGAATGTTAAACACTTCCAAAAATTTATAAAAAATTATTATAAAAAGTATTTAAGAATATTATTAAATATATTATTAAAACTTTAATTTAAAGACTTACATTTACAGAGGTTTCTCCAGTACCACGTCCAGCAGACGAGAGACCACCCATCAAACAATCACATTTTCTTAACATTCCTCTCCCCTTCCATGTTTCACATTTGTTTATTAGTCATCAGACCTCCATCACCCTCACCCACGCTCATTACATCGTATGCAGACATCTTGTTTATTTTTGTTTGTAATTTGTTTTCATTTTCAACACCTAGGTGGTGCTAGTGTATTAATTAACGATTATATATATATTTTTTTTTTCGTTTCACATTTGTTTACTTTTTTTAACACCTAGGTAGCACTAGTGTATTACTGTCCGATTTTGTTACCAGGCGAACTATCGGTTTAGCCACCAGATGGCAGCCATACCTGTTTACATTTATTTATAGTATCGGCGTTACTGTCTGCGCCTTACATATTGGATTCTATTTCCATCACCTAAGTGATGCTAATTTCTCGATTTAGCCAACAGGTGAGCTGACGAACCAAACATTCTCTCATGCTCTGTCGTGCCATGTTCACCATCTTTGATTTCGTTTTTTCTTTGTTACCTTATTATAATTATCGGTCATGCCTTCTTAATATTGTCACCACGATTAAGTCAACTGTGCCCCATCCTACATCTTACATTGTATTCGTGCTCTGCCATTCCACCTCGATTTAGTAGCCTGCTAATTACTCGGTACCCCCTAACCATCATCTCGGGTTACATCCCTTCCGCAATATTTGATTATGACATATTGCCTTCAAATTTAACCATCGAAATCCATTTAATTCCTCATTTGTATTTACTAGAGAAATAACTGTGACATGTTAGAGTAACACCAGTCATGTAGAAATTTATGGAGGGCTTCTCTTCGCCATATACCGCACTGATGCAGGTCTAGCAAGACCTGACTCGACCTTCAACTTCCCATCCTTCCAAGTCTCAGGGTGAAAATTCTACCACTTCAACAGCAAGTTTTCGTGTCTGTTGCACCCCACCTGCTTAAAAGGTTTTATGCTGGCAATCCATCCTTAGGTTTGTATAGTCAACTTCAACATTATACCTTTATTACCACTTGTTGATTGCGCACTCCCAGTGATGGACCTGCACAAGAAATATTTAAGTACTAACTTTCAAATCATTTAATTTGACACCTAATTTTATTTATTTTTGTTTTGCTCAGTTAGTGTACCATCATGTAGTAATATATATATAAATATATATATATATATGTATATATATATAAGGGTGTATATATACACCAAGGCTATCATTTCCTCTATATCAGGAAAGTAGGCAAGCTAGGGCAAGGTATATCAACACCAGCAAAGAATTAAAAAATATTTAAATTCTTTAGACTACAAACATAAAAACACGATCCTCACATTCTCCACACCATTCATATAGTGTCTTTACAGCACTATGCTCACTTTTCACGTTGTGAACATATTTTGCTTATATGCTGCTCAAGACAGTCTAGACTAGCTAGCGTCCAACCAAAACCCTTGGCCATATATTCTTCTTCACGACAAAGATTTTCTTTCAAGGCTTCTACAGCCCCTGGAATTCTATAAACATTTTACACTGCCATGTTCGCAGTCTTAAATGCTCGCCTACTAATGACTTCAGCCAAAGTTTGTGGCTTTTTGTCGGTACAATTCAGCCAAACATTATTATTTTATGTAAGCTTGTTCTACTTCTTCCACCTTGTTCTACGTCTTCTGTTAATTTATTGATTATTCTTTGCTTAATGTGGTCAAGGTATGAACATATTTTTTTGTAACTACAAATTTATTCCCAATAACATAATTTTTTAAGTTCCCCTGAATGCTGAGTGTTTAAAGTAGAATACATTCGATGTGGTTTCACCAGCACCTAGTATCGGGCGTTTCTTAGCTGCAGAATCTCTACCTTTACAGTTCTTGTTATGTCTTTTATGCGTANGCCATGTTCGCAGTCTTAAATGCTCGCCTACTAATGACTTCAGCCAAAGTTTGTGGCTTTTTGTCGGTACAATTCAACCAAACATTATTATTTTATGTAAGCTTGTTCTACTTCTTCTACCTTGTTCTACGTCTTCTGTTAATTTATTGATTATTCTTTGCTTAATGTGGTCAAGGTATGAACATATTTTTTTGTAACTACAAATTTATTCCCAATAACATAATTTTTTAAGTTCCCCTGAATGCTGAGTGTTTAAAGTAGAATACATTCGATGTGGTTTCGCCAGCACCTAGTATCGGGCGTTTCTTAGCTGCAGAATCTCTACCTTTACAGTTCTTGTTATGTCTTTTATGCGTANGCCAGCACCTAGTATCGGGCGTTTCTTAGCTGCAGAATCTCTACCTTTACAGTTCTTGTTATGTCTTTTATGCGTATCACCTCGTTAGAACAGGCGTTTGCACTTGGCACATAGTTTCATAGCACAGGAAGGTCCGTTCACATAAGTAGGTCATTCATGCTTCCTTGCACCTTGGCTGTAGGGAAACGTATTGTCACAGTAACAGTAAAGAAGACTTAACGAAGTCTTCGATTGCAGCACTGCTGTAGGACACCCATCCGAAGAAGTCGACGACGTTCCTGAAGAAGTCGATGGCGACACTACTTTAGGTGACTCATCCGAAGAAGACGATGTGCTGTCGTCATCAAGGCTGAAAAAGTCGATAGTGACACTGCTGTAGGTGACCCATTCGAAAAGTTGATGGTGCTGTCGGCATCATGCTTGTAGCAGTCGATTGTGCTGTCGGCGTCATGCCTGAAGAAGTCGATGGTGGCACTGCTGGGAGCGACTCCTCCGAAGAAGTGGCTGGCACTTCATCATGCTCGAACAAGTCAATGGAAGTACTGCTGCAGGTACTGTTACTATACCCGCAACATCTGTCACCATAATATTTTATATTTGCTTTCACAAGCTGAGACGATGTATTTTTCATGTCAGTTTCTGTCACACTAAGCTTCTCAACTGATCCCCCAACTGCTTAAATGTTCCCGTATGCAAGCATTATGATGTCATGTTGACAATGAACCAATCATATTACACCAATAAGACATTGTGGGGCAACATACAAGCCAATCCCNTTATGATGTCATGTTGACAATGAACCAATCATATTACACCAATAAGACATTGTGGGGCAACATACAAGCCAATCCCCAAGATGCCACATGACTGTAGCTGGCCATTCGCGTGTAGGCATTGGACCATCACATGCAGGAGTTAGTCGGCAGGTCTCAATCTTCCCAGCAATCCTTCGCAATCGTCACCTTTCAGCAGCACACGCACCGAAATCAGCACTGCATGCACCGCAATCAGCACTGCATGCACTGCAATCTGCTCCACACGATCCACAATCCACTCTGGAATNTTATGATGTCATGGTGACAATGAACCAATCATATTACACCAATAAGACATTGTGGGGCAACATACAAGCCAATCCCTAAGATGCCACATGACTGTAGCTGGCCATTCGCGTGTAGGCATTGGACCATCACATGCAGGAGTTAGTCGGCAGGTCTCAATCTTCCCAGCAATCCTTCGCAATCGTCACCTTTCAGCAGCACACGCACCGAAAGCAGCACTGCATGCACCGCAATCAGCACTGCATGCACTGCAATCTGCTCCACACGATCCACAATCCACTCTGGAATNTCAGCACTGCATGCACCGCAATCAGCACTGCATGCACTGCAATCTGCTCCACACGATCCACAATCCACTCTGGAATCTACTCCACAATCACCTCTGCAATCCACTCCACAATCCCTTCCACAATCTGCTCCGCAATCAGCTCCGCAATGAAAAGTCAGCTCTGAGGAGTCAGTACTGAGGAGTCAGCATTGACAGAAATTAAGAATGTATTGCCAGCATAATACATTTTAAACAGGTTGGTTGCAACAGACATGGAAACTTGCTGTTGAAGTGGTAGAATTTTACACCCTGAGACTTGGAGGGAAGGGAAGGTGATGGTCGAGTCGAGCCTGGCCAGACCTGCATAAGTGCGGTATATGGCGAAGATAGGCTTCACATGACCGATGTTGCTCTAATACACCACAGTTAATTTTGTAGTAAATACAAATGAGAAACTAAATGGATTTCGTTGGTTAAATGTCAAGACCATATGTCATAATCTAAGATTGCGGAAGAGATTTAAACCAAGATGATGGTTAGAGGGTACCGAGTAATTAGCAGGCTACTAAATCGATGTGGAATAGCAGAGTACGAATACAATGTAAGATGTAGGATGGGGCACAGTTGACTTAAACGCGGTAACAATATTAAGAAGGAATGGCAGAGAATTAAAAGAAGATAACAATGAAAAAATGAAATCAAAGATGGTGAACATGGCATGACAGAGCATGAGAGAATGTTGTTTCGTCAGTTCACCTGTTGGCTAAATCGAGAAATTAGCATCACTTAGGTGATGGAAATAGAATCCAATATGTCAGGCGCAGGCAGTAACACCTTTACTTAAAATAAATGTAAACAAATATGGCTGCCTCCTGGTGGCTAAATCGATAGTTCGCCTGGTGATGAAATCGAACATTAGTACACTCATGCTATCTAGGTGATAAAAAAAGCAAAAAAATGTGAAACGAAAAAAATTAAAATAAAATCGTTAATTAATATGTTAGCACCACCTAGGTGTTGAAAATGAATACAAATTACAAACGAAATTAAAAAACAAGATGTCTGGAGACGATAGAATGGGAATGGGTGAGGGGGTGGAGATCTGCCGACTAATTAAGCAATTAGAAACATTCTTTAGAGAGGGGATTGTTAAGACAGAGTGATTGATTTAAGGGCGGTCAGTCGTCGGGTAGACATAGTGCTAGAGAAACCTCTGGAAATGTAAGATTTTTAAAGACATTTAATTAATATTTTAAATATATTCTTAAATACGTTTTAAAATAAATTTTTATATATTTAGGAAATTTCTAAACTATTTTTAATTTTTTTGAAGAATTTTGAAATTTTTTTTAGTTTAAGGTCATAGGCACTGGATCGGAAGGTCAAGGTTATGTGTCAAGATCAATGCCACTTGGATCCAATATGGTTCTCGTGTGATATAACATGGTGGCTGGTCGGCTCTGGTCCCAAAATTTGTGTCATAATTTTTCAAATAAATTTTTATTAAATTTTTATAAGTATTTACATAAATTTTATAAATAAATTTTTGAAGTTATTTTATTTGTTCGGATTTTTTTGGCATATTTGCGTTTTTTTGGGGTTAAGGTCGTCCAAGGTCATGGGGTCAAGCACAAAGGTCAAGGTTACATAATTAAATACGGCGGATAAGATGCCCGACAGAACCAAGATTCCTGACGGTCGGCTCCGGCTCCTGCCCCAGATCCCATTGATCGATTTGGCATCCCCTATGCCTATAAAACCAATATGACCGCCACTGCTCTGCCCTCTTAGACGATCCCCCCAAATCCTTCCGATGGATCGAAAAGTGCCTTTCGGGGAATCGTTTTTGCTACTGGGGGGATTGGTTGTTTTATGAGAGAAAAACGGGGAATTTTAATAGATAAAGGGGAATTTTAAGGGGAAAATGGCCGCCGGGAGACCGGAATGACAGAACGTGAACAGCTCCAAGCTCCAGTGTCAGACGCCGTTGTCCACAACTTCCCTTTTTACTTCTACTAATGAAACAGGTGATGCGTTGACATCTTCTGGCCACTGGTCCATTATAGCATCAGCAGCACGGTTGTCACTATCAGATGAGTTAACTAAATTCTAAATTCTGATAATCATAATAAGGTTGTTTTAGCGATATTTCTACGATGCATGTAGAACCAGCAATATGATTTATAAACCAACCGACTGCAACCGTTTTCAGCGCCATTGAAGCATGTCGGCATGGGACAGCAAATCAAAACAATCTTATGCTGGCGGATGTAGGATGTGGCTCGCCCTATATTATAAGACAGTGAACAAAATAGCTTGCTCACGTCGATATTATGACTTTTTTTTTTTTCTATTTCCCTTCTTTTGTTAGTGGGAAATATAGATTTTTTAGTATTTCGGTTGGGGGTGGGATAAAAACTACTCTCCTGCGTACGTCCCTGGAAGGAGGTGACAGTAAAATTCATTCTGAGAAATACCTTCCTTCATCACTACTACAGCCTCAAACAAGGAAAATCGATGAAATATAGTTTTGTTTAAGGTCCCCGTCTCAAGAATATTACTGCGACGGTTCTCGCACTAGTACTCGTTCACCAATTCAGTCGCCACTGGAAGAAAGTGATGATGTCTCTTTTACAAGTTATGCATAAATACTGCGATAGTGTGACATCTATACTAGGCCTTCTTTAGAAAACTNGATGATGTCTCTTTTACAAGTTATGCATAAATACTGCGATAGTGTGACATCTATACTAGGCCTTCTTTAGAAAACTGTAGCTCAGGATTGGAAGGGGGTTCATGGGATGTCTCTTATTTATGTGTTACAACGAATAATTATTGACGTACTGAACAAAGACTTTGCGTTCTAATGAGAATAATGATACTACCCTTGGTTTTATTGACAACAGTCACAAGTCAAATGAAGACGTGGTCCTAACCACTGGCCGCCACAGTCCGTGCTGCCCTCTGTTATCGTACAAGGAAGTTCGCTCTTATATACGAAAAGCGGACGAAGAAACGATGCCATTTTTTGCCATTCTATCATTAAAATGTGTTATTTTGAATCAAAAAAAATTATTGTTTTTATATAAAAAAAGTTGAAATGGTTATTAAGAACGTAACCGGCATATCAGACACCGAGAAACATTTTGCATTTGTTTTCTTATAAACTTAGGCGACAACTGTGTTAATTTGGATTCCTGCCAGTATCCCTGCGAATAGTCTATTTCATATATATAGGGTCCACCTAGGCTGCTCGCCAGTTTATTCATTAAGGCGTACACTACTGTTATTTTTCTTATTCTCCGTCGCCGGCGACGATAGTTAAAACTAACGTCTGTCGCTCGTGCAATGCTCCCGACGCCCGTCGCCAGCGCCAAAGCTCTGATAGGCTGAAGCTTATCGCGTCGCATCGCGTTGCTCATTAATGAAAACCGCTAAGACCGTTGGTGCGTGGTGGTAAAGATCAGAGCTCGAAATAATGTTATATTCAAATTAAATTATTGCTAAATTATACAAATACTTCGTAGAGATCAGACAGTTTGTAGGGGAGTTCAGAAGCCTAGTTCCAGGCACATTCTTGATAAAAGCTGTTCACGCCAAAGTGAGCTCTTTTGAAATCAACCTTTGAAAAATGTCACTGCCCCTATCTGCACATATTTTAACGGGAACATTGGCTGGCATGCGCCAAGTGAAGTTGGTAACGACGGAGGGAAAGTAGTTCTCTATCTTTGAAATAAAAGTATTAGGTAAGCATTTATGAATACTGAAATTATCTATTTTTCTTAGGTTTTTTAGGGTATATAAATGTAAGCACNGCTGGCATGCGCCAAGTGAAGTTGGCAACGACGGAGGGAAAGTAGTTCTCTATCTTTGAAATAAAAGTATTAGGTAATCATTTATGAATACTGAAATCATCTATTTTTCTTAGGTTTTTTAGGGTATATAAATGTAAGCACAAGCGAATTTATAAACCATTTACTTGAATAATAATTTCGAAGTTTCACTTGGCCGACGTGTGAATGAAGTAATCAGGCCCATGGCAATGTTGATTTCACATATGGCGGAAGAATACACATTGCGCAAATAAGTAGATCTTAAGCAGGGCTTTCAAAAGTGCATCAGTTTACCGTGAACAGCCTATACAAACGCGGAGACTTCAGAAATCCACGCACGCTGCCAATTGCGTAATTATAAGGGGAACTCGGGGTGATCAATCAGCCCCAAAGATCACCGAGGAAAACATTTTCATAAGAGACAAAGTCATTTTTTTCCCCGCCGGTAGTCACCAGTGAGTGCCGCTGAATATGTTCACTGGCGTCTGGGGGTTGATTGATCTCCCTGATCACCTCTCGTAGTTACGTCACTACACGCTGCCGTAACGTCCATTACAGAACACGTGCTTCACGTCATATCATTAAAAAAAAAAAAGCCAATAACAATTTATTTTGCAATCAACACAACAAATATATTTAAAGTTTAAGTTTCAGACAGTTTCAGCTATTAGTAACATGTAACCCTTTAATTATATAAAAAAATAACATTAAAATTCTTAANATATAAAAAAATAACATTACATTTTTTACATTTTTTTTTCAATCTGTAGAGGACAAAATTCAGATTCTCTTAAAAATAATTTAGTATAATATATTTTAATATTTGTAAAATACCAAGCGAGGTCACTCAATGATAGACCACTTGCATCGCATTCGGGAGGACTCGGATTCGATTCCTTGTCCGACTATCCTGATTTCTGTTTTCCTTTCCGAAACCACTCCAGGTGAGTTCTTCGATGGTCCTTTAATATGGGCCTTGGCCGATTCGTTCTCCTTTCCCGGAATTATAGTGCTCTCTTACCGAGGCCTTGTTGCTGTTTGGGGAACTCTAAACGCCTAACAAAATAAAAATACAACTTGAATTGTATAAACAAATCTAATCTGTAGAAACCTGAGAAATTTGTGACTTCGATGACCTACAGGCTAGACTTTACGGTCATATGGTAAAATATGCCGATTTTAACTGAACATTGGTTGTCTGCTGTCACAGCGGAAGGCAACGATTGGGCTAGGAGGCGTCGAGCACCATGTGGGCCAATGGTTAAAGTTGTATAAACACACGTGATTTTAATTCTAGCTTGTCCCAAAATAAATCCGTGAATTCTTCAGGTCTCTACTAATGTGCAATGTTTCACTTGTTATGAATATAAAAATATAGCATGTACCAATGGTCATGAGATGACATGCTCCCATAGCAAAGAGGCCTGACCCCTGACTGTTACTCCCAAACTCCTGTAGGGGTCATTTTGTGACCGCTGAGCCAGTACTCAGGTGTATCAGGAGTTATAGGCTGTTGACGGTAAAGTGAGCACTTTTGACGCCCTAGTTACATTTTTATTTCAGCCATTTTTTATCCTTTAACCGCCTTTTTAAATAAATATTACCATGTAAGTAATAAACACAGTGTGTACATTCCACCGCAATCGAAAGTTAATATCTAACTAAGGGTTAAATAAAATATATTGATTGACTATTATTCTAAATGNTTTTTATCCTTTAACCGCCTTTTTAAATAAATATTACCATGTAAGTAATAAACACAGTGTGTACATTCCACCGCAATTGAAAGTTAATATCTAAGGGTTAAATAAAATATATTGATTGACTATTATTCTAAATGAGGGGGCTTTCAAAAGTGCTCACTTTACCGTGAATAGCTTATAGTAACATAATTTAGGTCCCTAACTGCATAACTGCACTATAAAAAACCCCAAACCTCAACTCGAAATAGACAACAATAAAGGCTTCTTAAAAATATATTGGTTTAGGAAGCAAACCAGCCAAGAAACGATTGCGGCGTAAAAATGCGCTGCCTATTCGACCACGACGTTCCGCTGCACAGATAGACGATAGCGTTAGGATTCTCACCGAGCTTCCCTAGGGGACAAATGAAAGAAACTGGAAGCCATTTAATGAAACTAAAGTTAGGTTACGTTTCTCGCGGCATATCAATTCCCCTTTGTGGAGAATAGTATATTCTATTCGCGGTTTCTCCACACTTTTTGAACCAAACATTTGAAAAATCACCCCATGTATGAAGTACTTGGTTGTTTCCTCTATATATACCGTATTAGAAGCATTTTTATACTTATGTTAATATTAGAATAATGTATTTTTGATTAAACTTAAGTTATACTTAATTTTTTTTATAAATTATAGTATTTAATTTATATTTAATATGAATAAAACAGTGAGAAAAAAGGTGTGTTTGTAATGCCTAGTAAGAAAAAGTTCTTATGCAAACTATTATTACACTGAGTGCACACGAATGCGGTGCGTTGTCCTTTCGGGTAATTTTCCAGACTCGGTTAAGCTTTGTTAACACGAGGCGGAGGAATATCCTGGAAGTAGAACTTAAGCAGGGCTTCAGAAAAGTTGGAAGTAAACGTGAATGGACTATAAACCTAAGCATAAAGAATTTTGGTCATAATTGTCTGCGACGTAAGTNAAAAAAAAAAAAAAAAAAAAAAAAAAAAAAAAAGGACCATCAAATAGATTTTTTGAAAAACAATACTATTTTTGTACGATAGATATGCGTACATTTCAGAGGTTTGGTCTGCTATTAACAGTGAGTTCTTGAGCGCCGGTCAAGGGTGAAATCAGGTGAAGATAGAACAACGGCAGAATGCAAGAACAGGGGAAACGAAAGTGCTCCGGGACAACCCGCCGGCCAACGGCTGCTTTCCACCACGTTTCCTGTATGCTAAAATCTGAGTGACTCCGCCAGGAATCGAACCCGATTCGCCTTGGTGGGGGGCAGATATACGTAAAATTGTTTCTGACGCTTGAGCTATCCGGTGAAAGATATTTACGCCAAAGTTTTGTGGCATCAATAAAAATAACGCGATAGAAATAAACATAATTGCATTCTGGTTTATATAATTTTTACGAAAACATACATTTACAATAAGTTACCAAAAATATATATATTAATTTATACGTATTTCTATATGCTTATTTTGCGAATAAATTCTAATAATCTACCTACTTATATATTCGTCGATTGTAAATAGGATCAACAAATATGGGATTTATTTTTCCTTCATTCATTTATATATTTAAGTACATACCTATTAATGTTAATACAGACAATAATCATGTAAGTACATATATCCACACGTGTGCGTGACTTGGTTTTCTTATCACTCTTTTTCTAAGTTCTCTTGTTGACGATGCTGACAATAATAAACTCGGTAATGTAACATTTTGCATTGTATAATGATTGCAAAATTGTTTCAGTGAAAGTTAGCGTACCGAGAACGATGGCGTGATGTAGCATTCATTGAACGATACTTTTTTTTTTGTGTAAAGCCAGTTTTAACTTGTGGCGTGAAAATGTTGATATGAAACAATGAATACCCATAGTAATTCAACATTTTTCTTCGCATGTTTACAACACATTTTCTAATAATACTTTACATACGAAAGTAAAACACTGATATTTTCCTTAACTGTGGGCATAATAAATATTCTTGTACAGCCTATAAGTCAGGTCGGTACGTGGATTCATACAAGANATTTTCCTTAACTGTGGGCATAATAAATATTCTTGTACAGCCTATAAGTCAGGTCGGTACGTGGATTCATACAAGAGTAAAGATATTTTAATAACAATGACAAAACTATCAAAGGATAACAAGAGAAGTAATTGAGTTATATGGATATACTTATGCAGAAATCATACACGCATCCGACACTGTAAAACTTGGGAAAAACAGAGTGCTTTTTAAAATGTTATGAGACAGGTGTCAGTTAGACAGGCTTTAAATTACATTATTGTGTACCGCGAAATAAATAAATGCAATTTTATAGTGATGTTATACTTTCCTTGCAATCAAGAAGTCTGGATATCTGCATGTATATCTGTCAGTTTCTGGTCGGAAAACTATTACATGTGACAAATTTTGTGTTTGATTGTCATGTAAAATTCGAGGAAGATTTGCCGGGAAACTAACCATTTAAAGTGAAATAAGTTTTAAAAAATATATGCATTGCTACTGAATGTTGTTAAAAAAAAAANCGGGAAACTAACCATTTAAAGTGAAATAAGTTTTAAAAAATATATGCATTGCTACTGAATGTTGTTAAAAAAAAAAACGAATGTCACTTGGAAGCATAACATTGAATAACATCTGCATTATTTATAATATCTGTTGATTCACTNAAAAAAAAAACGAATGTCACTTGGAAGCATAACATTGAATAACATCTGCATTATTTATAATATCTGTTGATTCACTAAAAAAGTGACTTAGTTGTATTTTTTTTACTGCAAGCAGAAATAAAATTTTTATAATAATAGACTTATCGTTGTCACAAGTGAAGAGCGGTAGATAAGTAAGAATTATTTCGATGCAAGTGTAAAGGAAAAGAAAATCACTGGCGCAAAGATTAAAAATAATGTAGTCATGAAAAAAGTTAGTCATCTCCACACTCATGTTTAGGATGCCCGGAAAGATTGGCAGTCTTTGAATTCCGATAGTTCTAGAACCTTGGAGCCAACTGTACACATTCACTCAGTTCAAGCCCGTGCTGTGCTGTGCTGGAAGCTATCTTACAGACATACCCCATTGCTTCAGTTTTACCATCTTGATAAAATCAGGTATAGAAATGTCAGCGTGCTTCCCATATTCTGTGTACAACTGGTATAGGATGTGCATGAGGTCTTGCACTTTGATACTGTAGCCAGAGCCTTTACTGGTTTGGGAATAGATCTGCCACAAATATGGCGAGAATAGTGTCATTACGTTCTCATCCCCGACTCCCATTTTCACCATCAGTTCGGCCACATTCGTCATTACTTTGTCAATATCAAAATAAACACTTTCAGACATTGGACCGGACCTTAAAGTTACTAGTGGCAAACTTTTTGTGTCGTTCTCGTAGTCATCATAATTCATCATCCTGGACTGTACATTCTGTAGACTACTATCTGTTTCACTTTGTGAGATCCCCTGATCATTCAAGATTCTTTGCGTCTTCTTCATATTTGGTCTTATGTTATTCAAAAATGAAGTATATATTTGGTGTGGATTGTGTAACCCTTCTTGATTGGTAACTCTACCAGTGCCTGAACTTTCAGGCAGAGAAAAAAGCTTAAAACGCAAGTTTTCGTTAGAATCGTCGTTATGATTACTTGTACCAACACCTGTAGTAGAACTTGTGGCCCAAACTGAGTCTGGTGTAACTTGGAAACCTTCACTAATGTGGTGATTGATTCCGTAAGTCTGGTTTTTTGATTCAGATTCATTTAATGACTCTGGCAATGACCAAAAAGTCTCAGGCATTTTATCCAATTCTTTCAGAGGGGTTATAGTATATTCATTTTTTTGGTTATCAGTTTGAGATCCTGTCGTTGTGTTCGATAAGGTCCAAAATTCTTGAGGCATTGCACGGAGAGTTTTAAGCATTCGTTCTGGATTGTATCGAAATTTATTTTCTCTCGGGAAATACTGTTGCAACGGACTATTACTATTACCAACCTTGCTAGAAATTTCTTTTAGCCCCGTCATAATTTCATGCCCAGTCGTCGCATCATGAAAATAATTATACGGACCCGAATTCTTTACATCTTTATTTAAAAAATTGTATCTGTTATGATTGTCCTCGGTCATGCCATTATATTTATTACGGTAGTAATCTGAAGCCGGCATTAATTGTTCACCTTGCATTGTCAGCCCATCATCAGTTTCTTCTGGGAGAAAACGCTGTGAAGGTTTTTGATATAATAAATAATTTTTACCGGTTTCATCCGTTGTTTTTGGAATGCCGCTGGTGGTAAATTCCTCCCTCACTACCGAAGCAGTTCTATTATATTTTTTTAACATNCACTACCGAAGCAGTTCTATTATATTTTTTTAACATTGGGTTTTCTCTGCTGAATAGCTTAGTATCATTTTCTTCACCTTCCACTGGATGTGAGGAATCGTCGTTTTCACTAAAGTTTCTACCTGAGCTGTCTGCATTGTCTTCACTGTGGGCAAGGTCACTAATAAAAAGTCTGTCTTCTAAATCGATACCAAATTCATGATCTTTGTCTTTCCGTCCCTCCTGTGAATCCTTTCCTTCTTCCGCGTTTTTCCTGTTTGATTCGGACTTGATCTGAGTTTCTTCCTCTATCACACATTTATGTTTCTGACGTGATCGCCGTCGTCGTGAGGCCGACTTACTTTCCTCGAAGCGGTTCATGACGTCACGTCCTGCTGGTCTTCTACCTGGGAAACGTCTGTCCCTGTTCGCGTGTCGCACCAACACCCCCGGAAGTCCGTCCTCACGCGGGTCCGCCGTGACTTCTTTCCCCTCCAAGACTCCCAGCTGTATGTTCTTGCCGCCGTAGACTCGCCATCTTCCGCGGCGATGCTTCCTCTTGGTACTTCCCAGCTTCCTCCTGGTACTTCCCACATCTTCTTCTCCTGTGCCGGCGGGTGGCAACAGCTCCACGCTTTCGAACTGGGTCGCCCTCGCGCCTTCCGGCAGCCGCTGCGAGAGCGTTTCCACGCCCGCGTAGCCGTCGGCTTCTTCCACGAAGTACCTGCAGCAGCCCCAGAGTCTCCCGTCGACGTGGCGCGTTGACAAAACAACCGCTAACGTCGGCAACCACAAAAAAGCTGCAAGTCTCCGGCGTAAACACTTTCGGTTACACATAGTTTGCCAAACCATCGTCGAAAAACCGGGTTGCGAGCACCAGCGGTTTAACTCGACCGAGTAATCTCAAACCACATGAGGAAATAGCAGGAATACAGCAACTTCCGTAACGTATTGGTTAGTTGCAGACGTACGCCTATACAATTTTAATTCTCAAATGCCTGTTAAATATTACAATGGTCAATTTTTCAAGGGCACAGCTTGTTTCTTTTTGTCCATTCAGAATGCCCCCTTTTTTTATATAGCTCACTGATCATAAATATCATCTTCCTGAACACTAGAATGATACGATATACGCTGATATTTATGACGAGCAGTTGATTTCAAGGCATCGCTTTTCATCAACTAGTCAGTGTAAGCGGAAACTCTTGAAGTATCACTCCTATCTCCTCCCCCAACAGGATAAAATGATAGACTCTGCCATCATGCAAATGAGAGAAAATGTTACTGCTTAGAAGAATTGGCAATTATATTGTTCTTAGTTCTTTCGTATGGAATCAAACGAATGTACCTACAAAGACAAATTATTAGCCATGCAAATATTCAAAATAATAATTTTTCGTATAACGTTTATATTTTATTGTACGCAAGTAGCTCAGCATCACAACTACACTAAATGCTTCAGAAACTTAGGGTGTTTCCTTGCCGACAGGCAGTTGTAAATTCGAGTTTAACCATGGATAAGAAGGTATATGTTATTATGTCCGGTACTCACTTTGCTTAATTACGTACATAATTAATTACTGTAGATGCGATTAAATTTATGTGGGTTTCTTGTACCTTCGTGTGCGATACCTCAAAATACGCAATAGTGAGTTTAGGAATCATTTCTTTAATGTTGAGTTTTATAAACAAATCTCGCCGTTATAAAATAGTTGTGTTTCACTGCTAAGCATATCCGTAAATTAACGTAGTTTGTAATAACGTAACACAGTATTGATAAACGTATTTTTGAAAAACATAACTTCTTTCCGTCCGGCAAGAACGTTGCTCAGAAAATACAATGCATTCGCCGCCACAAAGAAAAATGAGAAAAATTGAAGTGGTTAGTTTTGTGACAGTTAGGCCATTTCAGAAAAACTACATATAACAGAGAGCACGGCTTCTTAACAAGTTACAGGAGGCGAAACTAAAATTGTATGTCCCTCACTCCTTTTTCACAACCAATCGGAATATTATTTGTGAGACTCGCAAGTAAACCGAGAGAGTGACCGTTCTTTGTATCGCAAATGGACCAATTAAAACAAGTGGTAATATGTTCGTGTTAAAATAAATATTTTTAGCCTTTTTGTATTATATTATAGACAACTAAAATTGCGTAAATATTTAATTTTGGTTTAATTTTGCTTAATATCTACCTGCTCATAGTATCCCTAACTCATGGCTCATCATGAACAGGTTGTTGTTATTGTACTTTTTTTGTTGGTGTATCAACATGGTATGATTATAAAATACTTTCACGTTAGGAAGACTAACACATTTAAGCTACTAATCTGGTATAAGTTTCAAAACTATTTTTTTAAAATATAAGTTATATAGAAGTGTTCCTTAATAAGCCCATATTATCCCCGAGTTCCCCTACTGACTTTTTTATTAGTTTGTTTGATAACTCGTACTGGTGGTTTTGTCTCGTTTCTATTTACACATGTGTTTATTACATACCTGTCTACAACAGTTTACCCCGGCTCATTTTTATGTGACGTTCATGATCACGATACTGGACATTTTTATAATATCCACGAAACTGAGCATAGGACAGAAACACTGTAATGGTATTAAATGTACTAATATGTTGCCTTCACACGTGTCAAGTATCGACAACATTAAAAATAGTTTGAATAATAGCTCAAAAATGATAAATGCCAAAATGCAACTGACCTACTACTGAAACGTTATACATTTTATTAGAATTGCTATTGTTAATTATTTTAGATTATTGTGACTGCTGCGTTATCTGCTTGACTTCATATGATATATATATTTTTTTGTGTTTATGTATGTATTATACCTTATCCTGGCAACTCTGAAAATTCACGATAGCTAATTGTATAAGGAGGCCAATCTAATTAATAAATAATTAACTGTATCTGTATCTGCTATTCTGGGTTTTTTGCAGCCCACACTAAAGTTCTGGAATGGTATAATATATCCGAAAAATAGTACTTTATTCAGTCACTTACCTACACTGCAAATATCATTTTTTGTGGTTGTCAAAATATCACACTATTTCTTTTAATACATGTACATAATCAGTCAATTTTCGTCAGCCATTTTCAACATGTCGAAATTGGGTCACATGGGATTAGGTTCAGCAAATTCGGTAGTAACTGAATAATTTATACAAACTTTGTTTCTTGCAAACCTTTTAATAAATTCAAAACATCTGTCTCTACCTCTTACTGCTATTTTTCAATGATTGTTGATTTTATAGTTAGAGGAACGAAGTTTTATGGTTGACACTGTAACCTCATAAGATATTACATAACTTTTTTCTTCTTGGACAAACGAGCTCTATCTATTTTTCTCAGTAGTTTTCTCTAATGGCCTGGCGTACAGTTTTGGTATCTATTACAAAATCAGTGCATGCAGAAAACTACTTGAACATGAGTATGTTACCTAAGCAATAGCTCAAAAAATAAAATTTCTCTTTTACTCGGTAAAAGATCAAATAACGGACTAACTCCACTTGAAACGTAGGAGTGGACTTCACAGGTAATAATGAAATAAGATACAGTTTATAACGTGCGAGAGGAACTTAGGGAGGCTAGTAAAAATATTATAGCTGTGGTTTCACATTCTAGACTCTCGCCGGACAAACGGTTGACACTCCCACAAGAAAAATGTCCCAAATATAAAGTTTTCATCCCTCTGCTTCTTATTACTATAACATCTTGCACTGCAAACTTTTAGGTGAAATAGATGTTAAGCCTGAAGTTGCTCTTCTAATGTTGTACTTTGCTCTATAATATTCCTATTAGATTGAACTGAAATTAAATTATTTGAAAAAATATAGAATATAAATTTTCAGAACGGCACTGAGGAAAACAAGACTCCCAAAAATATTTTAATTTCCTAATACGTTCAATAATATTTATTAATAACGCGTACAGTATGTCTGTTTTAGTAGCGAATATACATATTTCTTAACTCTGTGAATCTGGCTAGTGTTAAAACGATTTATTACAGGAATGATAACCGGGTACTACTGTGCACGTATAGTAATTTTGCTCATTTGGAAGAAACTGTGCAATACTACCTAGCAATAAAACATTCTTTTTTCAGTGACACATAACTGTATAAAGACGTAATAAACAGGTTAATACTTATCACTGATTACGAAACTACAAGGGAATAATATTTTTACACAAATTACGATGGCAAAATTGCAGTATTTTGACGGGAAGATAACTTTTACTCTCTAACCGCTTTAACTCGTTCTCAGTGGCGTTTTAGGTATTTCGGCAGGATGCTTACAAAATTTTTTCTTAATAATAGTACAATATATATTAAAAATAGTAGCCCGTGTGCTCTGAGATACAAAAACGGTTTGCAGGATTGACCTTTTTCTCCAATCCTAAGGCCCCACTCACAAATCTGTTCACGTGGCTCTCGTCCTATTACCATGTGAATGGGGCGAATTACAATGCCGTACTTGATATGTACGCAAAACGTGTAGTATGTTTGACCGCAGATTACGTACACGAGCACGTGCAGAACTCTGGGAGAGTTGCCAGCACTGCTTCTAAAAGAAAGAAAAAAATTTCTAGGCGAATTGTTTTGATAAACATCATGGCTAACTGCAATAGTACACAAGCCCGCATCAGTATTGAGTAACATTGTTATTTTCCCGATAGCTATATTTCTATTTCTAACTTCGGATCGTTTACGGTTTTTCGTTAGATGTTTTTCAACATTGTAAGTAATATTACAAATATTTTTGCTTACTTGAAATTAAACTTGTTGACAAACAGTATTTGTGTTCATGTGCGATTTAAGGTTTTCCTTAAATTAATTTAATTCAAATTTCATAGTTTCCGAAGTGCAGGCTTGAAAACCGAATTGTATGTGTAATATTTGTGCATTTTACCATGTAATCTCTCCTCCGTAGTTGATGCGTAGAACCTATTAAAGTGATCAAATAACGCAAATAAGATACTTTCTAAGATAAGCTGACGTGTAGTTGCGAGGAAGGAAAAGAGCGGATATTGGATATTCAAGCAATAGGACGGTGATACTGTACCGGTGAAGTAACGCTTGCATGCCAACGGATTTAAGACGAGTGCACTGAAGAATAACCAATCGATGTTATAAAATATCTTCGAAGAAATGGTACCAAACAAATAAATAAGCCGCCTGACAAAATTATTCCAACCTCGAAAAATGTACAAATCATACGAAATATAATTACTAAAAAAAAAACACGAAGCAAACCACATCCACTTAACAGGACGTCGTGCCTAGGGTTGCCACCTTTTTTTCAAGCAAATAGAGTACATTTCCTTTCTAAGGTAAAAAAAAAAAAGTACAACATCTTAAAATAGAGTATTATTTATTTAACCTACTATTTTTTTTCCATATATATTTTTTGTTGCTTCTGGCAACATCTAACAAATATTTATTTTCAAAGAACGTTTTCACGGCGTCTTTACAATCTATGATCATATTTAAATATATAAATAATTCATTTTTCCCACAAGCTTTTGTACTTTTGCCTTCGTTTTGTTTGCTTTGTATGATCCGATTCCAGTAATCGTTTTTTAGGTGTACTTAGAGATATACAGTTATCTGCATCCATAACTGAAGAATTATCACACACAATTTATACGTACAACACTACACACCAAGCAAAAACGGAAAACAATAATTTGAACTTCGAAATTTTCCAAAACCAACAGCAACACAAGTTACACACACAAGTGGACAAGTTGACATGATAATGTTATTTGACATTGACATTTTAGGTTACGTTCAAAAGCGACAGTGCTGCTTTGCATTTAATTTTATCGACGCGATGCGTTCTGTTCCACGCAATATTCGCTTTACCTTTTTATTTTTTTTCGTAAACAATTAAATAAAACCTTCAAACGTCGAAATAGGTAAAATAAAGTATTTTCACGTACTTTATTGTCCTCATAAAGTATAAAGTACGTTTAACCGAAATAGAGTACAATACTTTATTATAAAGTACGGGTGGCAACCCTAGTCGTGCCCCAGCCAAAACATTTGAACCAGAAATAGGAGTTTCATCGTGGGCTTTCGATATTCAACGAATGTTTCCTCTGCACCGTAAGCACGTTTATGGGAGTGCATTATTGAAAGCTAGGGCGATCGTGCAATAAAGCTGCCGAACCTGTGACTATTCGGGACCAACTCATGGCATGGCGGAGTCTGTTATAACATTTGTATTCATTCGCACATGACGTGAACACTACAGCTAATCTTCATCTATCGACGTCTGCGATGCAGCTAGTTTAGACCTCGGCATATGGCAACAGGAAACCCTTAGCACTCGCATTCTGGGTTAGGCGTGCGCATATGTGCCACGTATAGCCTTAATTTAATAACTTACAAATTACACTGAAGAGCAAAAAAAAAACTGGTATAGGCGTGCGTATGTAAATAACAGAGGTATAGAACCAATCAGAGTAACGCGATGCGGTCGGCTGATAGATCGGTTACTGCTGTTATAAAATGGCAAGTTATCAAGATTTAAGTGAGTTTGAACGTGGTGTTATAGTCGGCGCACGAGATATGGGACATAGCATCTCCGAGGTAGCGATAACATTTGGATGTTCGCGTACGACCATTTCACGAGTGTACCGTCAATATTGGGAATCAGGTGAAACATCACATCTTCGGAATCGCTGCGGCCGGCAAAAGATAGTGAAAGAACGGGACAAACGACGACTGACGAGAATCATTAAACGTGACAGACGTGCAACCCTTTCTCAAATAGGCGCAGATTGGATTTGTGGACTGCCCTGCAGGATTGATGGTGTGAATTGCCTCCTGCATACCTTCAGACATTAGTCGAGTCCATGCCACGTCGTCTTGCGGCACTTCTGTGGCCTCAAGGAGGGGGGCTAGACGATATTAGGCAGGTGTACCAGTTTTTTTTGCTCTTCAGTGTAGTCTTGGTCTACTGATTAGCCACTGGGATCGAAGTGGGGTCTTAATAAATAACTAAAAAAAAAACTTCCACCCAAATCATATACAAAAATTAAACACAGAAGGGTGAATTGCATTGTCTTAATTAATTTTAAGGTACGCCTAGTAACACTTTCAGATAAAAAGGATACGCATAAATTATCTAACGTTCAACAAATAAAATGAGTGCGAAGATCTCTGTAATTATCCCCCGGCAATTAATTTCTATGTAAATTATTTAAATTCTTCAAATGAGTTAGATTATTATTAATGTCACGAAAAAAGTAAATACGTGATGTTAACAAATGATCTAGCAAAAAATACGACATTAGAATTTTTATTTAATGAAAGGTCATCACTTGAGAAAACTATCAATTCAACTGTGCTTGTCACAGATAAAAAAATTGATTTGTTTTTTCCTGTCTAGTACCCTCACAGCGGGAGGATATTCAGTGGATGGCCTACATTATGTAGTATTACAAACAGTTTAAAAACAAACACGCCCTTCCATGGCGCGTACGGTATTCGAACCCGAACTTACGTGGATCTTAAGGAGTTGAGTGACATTGACCACGAAAGTACTGCACTTCAGATGTTAATTAAAAATGTTGAGTGATCGATGCTTAGGTTTGGTCGCAGTGAGTACTTATCATTATATCGAGCCAGGTAGCGCAGTCGTAAACATTCGGGTTCACTTTCGGAAGGACCTGGGTTCGAATCCCGGCTATCCTCATTTCGGGCTTCCATGGTTCCACGAAATCACTCCAGGAGAATGCTGGGATGGTACATTACAACAAGCCATGGCCGATTGCTTCCCCGTCCCTGCATCTCTGAGCAACTTGCTCCTTCTCCAATGAACTACAGCAACTGTCGACGAAACATTAAGGCTCGGCTTCACTTATACAGAAATTCTTCGTTTTCGTGTCATAATTTCAATTTAAAAAAAAGTTTTGAAATGTTTTTACAGGAAATTTACGTTCTCAAAGTTGTTTAATATTTTTGTATTTAATTGCAAATTTTTGTTATATCGTGGTTGCAAAAAGTCGAGAATGTATAAATAAAATATAAATAAATTTCCCATAAACCAAATATTGTCAATAATTACTCTGAATCGGAAATTATAATACGAAAAGAAAGAATTTTCCAAGAGAGGCGACGTTGAGCCTTAAGCTCTATCTACCTCCTGTCTATGTGGAGGGAGAGCGATAGCAGGAGAAACTAGCCGACACTTCCTATCTCGCGCTGTTTCTTCTTTGCCCGCTAGACTCGCACGCTCAAGGAGAGGGAGAACAGCTGTCTTCTACAAATATCCGCTCACCCTGCAGTCCGGCGTTCGGGGGCGCATTAGTCCAGTATTGTTGCGTCCCTAGCGTGCCGAACCTAGTTACACGTGGGGCCGAACAGCCCTGGGATAAACATGGACGCACGTACCCGCGCGCTCAGATACGGAACACGGTCGCCCGACAAACAAGCGTAGATTGGCTTACTGCACCACAGGCACGCCGGCCGTTACATCATCGAAACCAGGCGTGCTATATCGGCTTACTGCTCTGCCCCACATTTTGCTACCGCTCCATTCTTAACACCGTAATCTCAGTTTTTTTTAAAATACCCGATAACCGGCATTTATTCATTGTGATAATGTTTTATCGAGAAAAAAAAAAGTGGTTACTACACTGTTTGCAAATCTCTCGATTTGATTTAACTAACCTTGTTAACGCTCCTGGTTGTGATAGTCTAATCAGGGGAGAAAGGAGTTTTAAAATTACACTAAACGTAAACTTAAATATAAAGTGTAGATAAACTTGGGTGCTCCCATTTCAAACTACATTTGGGATGACCCTTACGAAATAAAAAGAAACTGACGTGAAAGGGCCTTACAAAGTTCATTTTATAAACGGCTTAGAACTCCACGTACATACATAAATTGGCGTTCTGTGCAACTACGCTATCATGGATGTTCAAAACAATATATGTTAATAGTTTTCTGTATTAAAAAAATAATATTTGAATTATGCCTAGAAAATAATTTTTGTTATTTATAAGCCTTTCTTGTAGTTCTTTATGAGTGATTTTCTTTGCACAATCCATCGTAATCGGAAAAATGCATTTCATTCATGCCTCAAAATTTATTTTTCTCCGGTGGATGTGTGAACTAATATGTATGTTTTTGAAAAAAAAAAACGGTTTGGATTGCTTAATAAATATTTTTAAAAAAGTCGTGTTCAGTGCACGCAACGGGAAAGCGTATGTTTCGCAGGACCGATTCGTTTTAGAGAGGATTGTGGCTCGTCCCAGACCGGCTGTTCTCGGAGTTGTTACTTTGCTAAAGATTTGATCATCCAGCCATATTCCAGGCTAATTCTGGTGTGGCTATTAAACATATACCTCCCCACTACGCTTCCCAGGTTTATATTCGTGGTCATAGTTTTTCATAACGCTAATTAAATATTATACACACTAACAGATTGTTGAGAAGCGTGTCAAAAACACATCAAGGCAGGCAGTAGGAAATATGTACAAACAGTGTGGACTGCCATAGAGTAAAAAGAGGCCCGAACAATGAGAAAATATATTTTTGTGTGTTTACCTTTTTTAAAAAATAGCTGCTAGATATACTAAACCTGAAGTAAAATTTATCGACCTGATTATGAGTATTTAACTAAAGTCTTAAGTAAACTTCGTTACCTGGATAACTACAGGCAAATTTTCCTGTATCTGTGCGTATCGCACAACCACTTTCTCAGGCTTTAAATCAGTCGTAAATTAATTTGATGAAAATAGACTTCAAATTTGTAATTTGTTTTACGCTAGGGAAAATATGATTTATACGTAGAAAAATATAACAACTTATTTCGCACAGTTCTGTAGGAGGAAAATTAATCTTATCGTACTCCAATGAACCACATAAAGAAATATGTGTTTTGTGACGGAATGTCACCTTCAGCCCGTCTGCAACCTCCTCATTGCCAGATATATGCCAAAACTTCCTTGTTATGGCCCTCATCGAACATTTACTGTGAGCTGAAGATTTTACTGTTTGGAAATTGCCAGAGAGACCGAGAAAACACAATGCACTTTAATTTTCAGTGGTGAAACGCGTTTTCAATTATTGTGTGTCGTGATCAGGGGATGAACAGCCGAAGAGAGCGACTGGCAAGGGCTAGCGAAGAGAGAAGAGGGAAAGAGAGAAGAGGGAATGAGAGAAGAGGGAAAGAGAGAAGAGGGAAATCAATTTTCCGAGCTCACGCGCGCATGAGCGCTTAATTGATATAGGCTAAATTTTTGCGGTCAGCATTTGAGGTATAAAATTTTCGCTCACCGCGGGTTTTTCAACGGACGTAAATATTAGTGTGAGCTGTCACTATCCTCTTTTAAAAAATCAAGAGGACGTTTGAAATAGAGTGAGTTTACATTGTTCAAATACAACGCCTCAATTTTTCCCTCCCGTCCAGTTTTTATGGGGGCATCGAAGTAATTTCCTGAAATTATTTACTTTCAAGACTTCCGTGAAAATACTTCTATCGGCGAGGAGGATATTAACCGCGTTCCTGGTAAGTAACAGTCATTTTTACAGGTGAATTTAATAAATAGCCAAAGTTATATGTACGCGTGTGCATTCCACTGCTTATATTACGTACAATAAATAAATAAAAACAAAATCGCAGTTGACGAAATTGAAGCGTGACCCTGAAAGGAAAGGAGCGATAAAGACACATGTATTACAGTTACTAACATTACACAATAGAGGAAATTGAGCCAGTAAATATTGGTTTCGTTTGCCGTTGCTTTTACACATAATCAATTAAGAAAACGTAAAGTCAGATGAGGTAGGAGACTTCCCAGCCGACATTAACAGCGGGATTCCTCAAGCGGACATCGTAGATATTACAATTTCTGAAGTAGGTAACGCAAGTAATGAGTCTAATGTGTCGGGAATCAAGGTAGGCAGGTAGGGCTTAACGTCTCGTCAACAGCGAGGTCCCTAGAGACGGAGCAAGTCACTGAGACAAACATGAATGGGGAGGGAATTGGTCAACCCTGTAGCCAGGAACAATTCCAGTATCCACCTGCTGGGGTGATTTTGGGAAACCTGGGGAACCGAAATCAGAATGGCTGGACCGTAAATCGAACCCGTGTCCTTTGGAACGCGAGTCCATTGGTTTACCCGCGCATTCATAAACATCGTCTATCCCATCACCAGACACTTACAGATTGGTCCTGAATTTGTTGCGGCCGACTCATTTTATGTGATAATTAATATATGTAAGAGAATGGAAGCAGGTTATGCAAAGGTACAGTCAGAACTTCAAAATATTCAGGCAAGTCAGGAACGATTTGAAGCAGAAATTCAGACCAATCAGGCAGCTTTGTGATAAGAACTTGAGAATATTCATACAATTTCGCAAGCAGAATCGCAGGCTAAATGAACACACTGTTGAAATTTTCTGTATATTCACGTAAATGTTTAAGCCTACGGAAATGCCGACACAGAGAGCGTTTTTCAATCGTCTCATTTTGTGGGAGAGACCACGATAAAGTGATAGTACAAAAAAGTTTACTTACTGCGCACTCTCTAGCATCCGCCATGTTCTTTCACAAATGTTATAAGAGATTATTTCAAACAGCTGATATAATAAATATTTTTAAGAATTCGTGTTTAAAGAAATTACTTTTTAATCTGCAATTTATATTAGTTCAAGATAATGTGTAATAGTTTTTGAACATAGTAATTGTTTACTGCACTCAAGAAGATTTCCTGGCGGTTACATAATTTCAACTGTAAAAAGAGGATTGAAATTTGAAACACGGTACCGGGCAGTTTCTATTAGTTTTATTAACCGCATATATGTTTGCACTCACACACTTTCACTTGTTTTCATTATATACTCTGTTTGTTTACCAAAAATAGAGAGCGCCGCGCCAAATCGAGAGAGCGAGAGCGCACGCAAGAGTCCTCTCGCACAGTAATGCGAAAGAGTGCTCTTTGCAGAGAGCGCTCTTTTAACTGAGGCATGGCCTGTGACTGACTATCGCAACGCAGCTGTAAAACGGCGAAGACCTGTCCTCGACTTTCCTCCTAACCACCTTCTGAAAATGCGCGCTCCGAATGAGAGCGATCTCCTTGTAGAGGACGAGGACTGTCTGATAAATGTAACGGATAACGTCAAGAGTCGCCATAGCCGCGCCCTGACCACTGCACACCGTTTCCCGATACGAATTGATATTTAACCCTACTCCCACCGTTTGGACCGAGCAAAGACCAAGGGAGACGACATCAGCGTTTTTATAGCAGTCCGCAGCAAAATCTAAAGAAAAATGAAATTCAGTTTGCATGTATAATTTCTAGCTCCAGGAATGTATGTTTAAGCCCTTTATAACTGTTTGTACATCATCACATTTCCGCTTTTTCACAGTCTCAGCAGTATCGTCGATTTCGGTTTTCACAAGTACACCGAGGCGTCAAGTAATAGGCTTAAAGATTCCTTCATTTATAAGGTCGCGAGAAAGTCTGGCTCTCTTGGCAAGTAAGTACATCTAGTGAACCAACTGTATCACTCTACTATGCAAGTCGCTAGCAATGTCCAACATCGCACTGAATAAAAATGGTTACTATTGCTCTATTTTATAGGTTTAATCGTGAATCTCCGACAGATACTTTCGATTCTTTCCAGACATTCACTGTAGGCATCCGATATGTGCCTGCTGTGTTTTTCAACATTCATTTTCGTGGCGAGGCAGGAAATCGAGGTAGTTATGTATGCTGTATGGAATCTTTCAGCACCTTTAAATTCTCATCATTTTGTGCCAATGCCACATTATATCTGTCGGTAATTTGTCTTTGAAATCTCGTCATGATCTCGTCTACAGCTATCAAATCGCGAACGATCTCCGTCTTTACTCGATCCATCTTCGCCCCGATCTCAGATAAGTAAGTGCGAAATAATTTGCTCTGATCGGCCAACACAATGAGTAATTCCGAGATGTTTCAGTTAACATTTTTGAGGACGAAATAATTAGTAGCAGCACCTTCGTATAGTTCGGGTTCGCCAAAATTTCGAATCATTCTTCTACCAGCATCGCAAGATCCATCGTTTCTTGTTACGAGACAACCTCCATTTTCATATACAGTGAAATCCCGATATTTCGCATCCCCATTATTCGTATATCCCGCTAATTCGTACAAATTTGCCGGTCCCTTGAGAAAATCCCTTTAATTCGTAAAAAAAACAATGCATTCCGGTCCCCTCGATAATACGTATTTATTTTGGTGCTCGAGCTCAATTAAAACGTCCTATAATTCTTATTTACAACTAAAAATCTCGTTAACTCGTAATTTTTTTTTAACCCTAGACTGTACACCAGCTCTATATTTATGCAATTCGGGCAGGGTAAAAAAGACCGGAAGGGGGCTGAGGGACGTAGGAGGGTTTGAAGGGCAGGTAATGACGCCGAGTAGGCTGTGAGGCGATGTGTCTGTGATTCTCAGAACTAAGAGGCGCTTTGCTGTCCGGTCTACGGTTATGAGAGGGTAGGAAGGAGCAGAGCGAGTGAAAAGTTGGTCAGTTCGGTCTTAGCCATGCCTCCGAAAAGAGCTAATAAGTGTCTTTCCATTAGAGAAAAGAAAGAAATCATTACCTCCGTGGTCGGTGGTGATAAACAAATTTACGTGTTCAAACGTGATAACGTTCCTCCTTCCACAATAACATCAATTCTGAAGAACAAGGACGAGATCGCCTCCCAGACATCGGACAGCAAAGTAAAGCGCTTTAAGACTGGTGAGTATCCACAACTAGAAGAGAATTTAAAAAAGTGGTTTACGCAAGCACGGAATTCGAATGTACCAGTTGGAGGGAACATTTTAAGAGAAAAAGTAAAAGTTTTCACAGAAAAAAATGGGAATTAAAGACTTTCGTGCAAGTGATGGTTGGTTTGATAGGTTTAAAAAAAGGCACAGCATAAAATTTAAGAAGCTTAGTGGGGAAAGTGCGAGCGTATCGGCCGACGTTTGTTCTGAGTGGAAATACAAATTGGGAGAAATAATCGATTCTTATGAGCCCAGCAACATTTTTAATGCCGATGAGACGGTGTTATTTTATTATAATTGTCTCCCCGACCGATCAATGTGTTTTAAGGAAGAAAAGTTTCATGGAGGAAAAAAATTGTAAAGAGCATGTAACCATATTGTTGGGCGCCAACATGGATGGATCTGAGATAGGCAAATCAGCCAAACCAAGATGTTTTAAAAACATAAAAATTTTCCGATGACCTATCGTGCAAACAAAAAAGCGTGTATGATGGGCAAACTATTCAAGGAATGGATACGATCAGTGAATGCTTATATGGATAAAAGGCAGCGATAAATTCTACTTTTCATGGATAATTGTACGGCCCACAACAATACCCCACCGCTCAGTCATTTTAATGTTGTGTTTTTGATTGCCAACACTACTTCTAATCTGCAACCTCTAGACCAGGGCATAATTAAAACGTTCAAAACCTTTTACCGCAAGGAAGTAGTGATGCAACTCCTTGACAGCATCGAGGATGGGAAGGATCATAAAATCACCTTATTTTCAGCTATGAACATTGCTCACAAGGCATGACAAAGTGTTAGCGAAAGCACAATAAAAACCGGTTTTCTTGCTGTGGATTCACGAAGGTGGAACTTTCATCAGCAGTTACTGAACAAGACTTAGAATGCCCTGTGAATTGGAATCGTCTTCCTCAAAATGAAGAAAATTCTATAACGTTTGAAGATTTCGTCAATTTTGACGATGGCCTAGCGGTAGCGGGGATTCTAACTGATGACGAAATTTTGGCTCCATCTCAGGACATTGATGGTGTAGGTGATGACGAAGATGATGTGCTGACAATTACACCTAGAGTGGCTAAACAATACATCAACAACGTGCGCCATTTCTTAGCAAAATCAGACGTTGGCGATGAAGTATTTTCTGCTCTGAACATGCTTGACAAAGTCATCGACAATACCCGTCAGCAAGGTTTGCACCAAAAGAAAGTTACAGATTTTTTTAACGTAAATTTTTAATGTGTTTTTATTGATGTAATTATTGATCTATGTATACAGTACATATGTATACATAATATGTAGCCATGCGATTATCATTACATATTAATGCAAATTTGCATTTATCTCGTTATTATGTATTTTTTTCTTTTTTTTACTCCCGATTATTGGTAATCCCGCTAATTTTAATATCTCTATAATTCATATTTAACATTCAGTCCCTTGACAATACGAATTATCGGGATTCTACTGTATGTCAAGATGCAGCTTAAGGCTATTCTGCCCGAATTTCGATATGCTGTAACTCATTCTCAATGGTCGACGATGAACTGATCGTAGCCGATTCGGTATACCTGCCATTATAGAGAGCCCAGTTTTTTACAATCACCAAAAATCCATACTTGTCTTTCTGGCACAAAGAACACAAGCTCTCAAAGCCCGATGATGTCGTGTCTGTATTGACATGGTCGTCATACATGTGCCGCAAATTCGTAACGTCCATGCGAAACAGCCACCAACACATTCGCATTGTCGGGAAGCAGTTGTTTGGGCATGGGCGTACACACAGTCTGGCCGAGTTACACACAGTCCACGTTTGCGTGCCATCCCATGCTAAAGTAATTCTGGAGACACTTCTGTTTCTCGCATACTACATCATCGAAGACGAACACAGAGTTTGGCAATGTTTCACTCGGTGGCACGATGGTTTCGTTATCGCTGCAAGGGAAATACTTGACTACATCTACAGACTTTAGAATTTGGGCGATACATTGCTATTTTGGTTGTTGTAATGATTTTTAGTACAGGTATAAGTTCTAGAACCGAAGACCATTGGGTTCCTCCAAATGGTTGAGATGCACAAACATCTTGCCGCAACAGGATGGTCTCACGACGATACACCTTACAGTATTGGGCAACACCGTACTGTGATGAGAGTCACACGAAAGTTCAGCATCTTCCTCGCTAACTTGTACAGGAAGACTAACACCGATCTGTAAGCTACTTTATTTTGCTTGTTTTACACCGTACTGGGAGGAGGAAGAGCAGGAGGGAGAGGAGGAGGAGGTAGCATCAAAAAGCCTTCTGATGACATTATGCACATTTTCTTGCCAGATGAATGAATGTTTCTTAGCAGTAGAATGTTTCGTCAAATTATCCCTTCGGGTAAACAGTCGTTGGCAGATTTTGCATTGAAATGTCATATTTTAAATGTGATACGTCCATACTACTCCAAGTCCACAATGAAACAGAAACAAAAATGTATAAAAGGGGTCAATAGTTCTTAGGCCAGTGTATCACAATGTCTCGAAGAGGTAAGACCATAACTGGAAATGGACTCTGATCAACAATTTACCATTCTAGCTGCATATTCCCAGATACAAGTTCTGGGGTCCGGTAACGAAGATAGCTCAGAGGCTGGCACACGGCGACACAGGCATCGACGCACTGGACGAAGCGTGAAAGGAATACGACGTCGCCTACTCCCTGAGCAAAGATCTACAGGCATGGCACCAGGCAGACAAGATACTCGCGCAAAAAGTCGACGATATAGGAGAACTGTCAGACGCTGGGCTCAGAGAGAAAACTGCGGCCTGGGGCGTTTACAACATGATGAAGGCCAAGGTGAAGATGGGCATGGGGGCGAAGAGCATGTGAAAGGTGCAAGTGAAACTAACATTGGTGACGAAGGGAAGGAAAGCATGCAAGACCAAGAAAACATCACTGGTAGATTTCCCTTTTTTCTGCATTCGGGGCCCTCGGGGGCCTAATCGGAGCCACGAGTGGTATCATCCGAGCCGTCAACACAGCATCGAAAGAACGGAAGCAGTTGTCAGAGACCCAAATGCACAATGAAAATATGAATGCTATCGACATTCTTAATTTTGCCCTTACATGGACACAGAGGTGCCTGACGTGTACCTTACCTCCATTGGAGATACAGTACGACAGTTTGCTGGTACCTCCTCATAATGCAACCTGCTAAATCATGAACATCGGAAATCCAGTTGCTATGTTGCTGTACGTAAAATTAAAAAAAAAAAATCGATGAAGTTCTTATAGGCCTTTTTAGTTTTGTAATTCGATCATAAACAGCATTATTGAAAACGTTATNTACCTTACCTCCGTTGGAGATACAGTACGACAGTTTGCTGGTACCTCCTCATAATGCAACCTGCTAAATCATGAACATCGGAAATCCAGTTGCTATGTTGCTGTACGTAAAATAAAAAATAAAAAAATCGATGAAGTTCTTATAGGCCTTTTTAGTTTTGTAATTCGATCATAAACAGCATTATTGAAAACGTTATGACATAAAATAATTTATATGCTTTTTCATATTTACAAAAATATTAATTTAATTTCAAGTGTAACAAAAATATATCAAAGTACACTAACTCTAATAATATTTAACATAAAAGTTACTCATTTTGGAAAAACAATCTTTATAAAGAAAGTGATGGCTCATTTCCCCCCCGTTGGTTCTACCTATTATTAATTTAGTTAGTAAAAAAATTATGATATTCAAAGAATTATGCAACTTTAATCTTCCCAGTTCACTAAAAATAGTAATTAAATAGACCACCAACCAAAATTTTGAAAAATATTGTTAAAATAATTTAAATTTCCAAAATAACTTTGTATAGATGACGAAAACGATGTGTACGAGTAGTTGTGCCATCTCGCACCGCGGTATTTGCCGAGTAGTGAAGGACGCTGCCACCTCCGTGATTCGCTTCTAGCAGAGTGAGCATGAGACGAACGGCAGACTGTTATTCCCGCTCGTTTTACAATCACTAATATAGTATGATTATGATGAGATATGCTAATGTCTTGCTTATTTGCTCATACATGCGAGCTGCATGTGTCAAAAACTATACAAAAAACGAAAGTAAATATCAGCATATATTATTAAGCTTGTTTAACGAATGCAGAAAATAAAAGCATAATTTCTTAACAACGATTTATTACTTTACATGTATAGTACTCAAAGAGACATCAAAACATTAAAATAATTAATATCAAAATTTTTTACACATATCTTAAAAAATTTATTTACACATATATTAATTACATCTTTATAAGTAATTTTGCCAATAAAATTATTTTTACATAAATCATGTAATAACGAATGTTTGAAATGTACAGTATTAAACATTCTCTAATATTTACACCATATTTTATATTGAGCATGAGAGGGTATTTGAACACATACTTCGTTAAAGTGGTCGAATGTGGTACTGTAGGTAATAAACTTGGTAAAAACAGTATTTTGGGCTGTAAAGTGTTTCAGTTCTTAATATTAGGTGATATGGTAATTGTTTATGGGTGGAGGTAAAAAAGACTGGTTTTGTATCCAACAGCCAACCAAGAGAAATTTTAATTAAGTTGCGAGAAGAGGAGGAACAGGTACCGTGTAGACTACTGATTGAATAATGACACTAGTAAAAAGGTTTTTGTCAGAATAAAGATACTGGGTTTTCCTAACAGAACTTTTAAAATATTCAATCGCTTTAGCTTCATCACCCACAGATTTTTTCTGAAAACAGGGTGAACCAAAAAAACACCTATTTTTAAATTTACCGTATACATTTATGTAAGTGATATAATCCCCATTATATTAATTGGAATTTGAAAACTACTTATATCTAGTTTTACATAGAATAGAACAAGTTTTCAGATGACGTAGACTTTATTCGTTATTCATCATATGTGGGAAATAATATACATATAAATAGGAAATTCCCTTAAAATGCCGCCTTTTCGGTATGTTTAACGCCCCCTACACCATATCACAGAATTACTATAGTAAAAACTACGAAAAATAATGTGAAAAGTAATGTGGGACTAATAAGACGAAATGAAGCACATGCCACTTTTAATGTCTACCACCTACAGTTTTCTTGTAACCACAGAGCAAACCAAAAATAACACCTTTTTTATTTTAGAATTTACTGTAGACGTTTAGGTAAGTGTTTATAATTCCCATTTTATTAAATTGAATTTGAAAACAATGTATATCTTGTTTGACATAGAATGGAACAAACTTCCAGATGACGTAGACTATTCGTTATTCCTCAAACGTGGGAAATATAAATGGGAAATTCCCTAAAATTTTTGTCTTTTCGGGATTTTTATTTTTAACGCCCTCTACGCCCTATCACATCATTTTTTTTTCTCGGAAAAACTACGAAAAGCAATGTGGAACACATGAAACGAAATGAAACAGGGATCTGCACAGGATGATTCACTCACTGCCTGTCGCCAGGCAGCTTGCTGCATCTTGCAATCAGTGTAGTTGAGACACTCGCTGTGTATGCTCGTGGTTTGTGTTCGTTCTGTTTTCTCTCATATGGGCTGAACATTTTTCTCGTGCAGCGTAAGTGTGTTGTGTCCTAAATATGCCGAGAAAGTACGTAAACTTTTCGAATAGCTTCTGCTGCGTGTGGGGGTAACTTACATTTAAAGCGCAAAAACAAAGTTTGACACCAATGGTTAAAAATTGTTATGAATCGTATTTTGGGTGTAAAGTGGGTGATCAGGAGAAGAACTGGGCTCCTCATATCTGCTGTTCAACCTGTGTGAAATGTCTGATGGGTTGGGCTAAGGGTAATCGCCACATGATATTTGCAGTACCCATGGTATGGCGTGAACCAAAAGATCACTCATCTGACTGTTATTTCTGTCTTACAACGATAAAAGGAATTAGTGATAAGTCAAAACACACAGTAAAGTACCCTGATTTGTCATCTGCTCTGAGGCCCGTGTTCCGCAGTAAGGATTTGCTTGTTCCACAACCTCCAGCTCCTGTATCTGTGGAAGATGAACGTGAAGATGAATCTGCTATGGAAATACGGCAATTGGAAGAAGATGCCACTTTTGAGTCAAGTGAACATCACATGATATCTCATGGCGACTTTAATTACATTTTCCGTTATTTGAACTTGTCCAAAAAAGCAGCCGAGCTTTTGGCTTCTCGTCTCAAAGGTTGGAATCTCCTACATGTAGATACAAAAATATGTTCCTTTCGCAACCGCCAGGAAAAATTTAAAAATTGATTCTCTGAATAAGTTAGTTTGTGTACGTTAGTGTACTGTAATGATGTTTGTGCTTTGATTGAAGATCTTGATCATGAACATGTAACTTCAGAGTGGAGACTCTTCATTTTTTCTTCGAAAACCACTCTTAAGGCTGTCCTCTTGCATAATGGCAACACATATCCTTTTGTGCCGTTAACTTATTCAACCAATATGAAGGAATTATACGAAAACATGAAAATGTTGTTGTAAAAAGTTCAGTATGACAAGTACCTTTGAACTGTGTGTTGTGATGTGAAGGTAATTTCGCTGTTAACCAGTTTACAGCTTGGCTATACTAAATCTTGCTGCTTCCGGTGTGAGTGGGACAGTAGGGTCAGGACAAACCATTACATCAAAATGGACACAAAAAATGTTGCACATCTTGCGCTTGTTAGTTCTGACCGAATTATTCTGCCGCCAATGCATATTAAATTGGGACTTCCAAAAAATTTGTTAAGGCTATGGATAAGAATGGTGAAGGGTTCCTATACTTGAAAGAAAAATTCCCTCGTGTCAGTGACGCAAAAATCAAGGAAGGATTTTTTGTGGGTCCACAAATTAGAGCTTTATTCTCAGATTGGCATTTCGAGGACTTGCTGAGTCCAGTTGAAAAATCTGAATGGAGGGCGTTGAAAGGTGATTCGCAACATTTCTTAGGAAATCATAAACCCCACGTATCGTGATATTGTGAGCACTTTTTGCAATCATACAAATAATGAAGTATAATATGTCCCTAAAAATTAATTTCCTACATTCACACCTTGATTTCTTTCCTGACTGTCTGGACGCCGTGAGTGACGAGCGTGGGGAACGTTTTCACCTGCAGATATCTGTCTTCGAATAGCGGTATAAGAGACGGTGGAGTAGAAGAATGCTCTGATTTCTGCTGGACACTGAAGANTGGAGTAGAAGAATGCTCTGATTTCTGCAGGACACTGAAGAGAGATGTTCCAGACGCCAAACTCAGAAGGAAAAGAACAAGTACTGCAGTTTAGGTAAGATCATATTGTTCTGCACCCATGGTAATTTACTTAGTTTCATCATTTCTTACACTCGCACCTTAATTTGTTTTCTGTTGTCAGGACGCAGTGAGTGACGAGCATAGGGGACATTTTCACCATCAAATTCTCTAATGGAAAAGCGGTATCCTGGGACGCTGGAGTGGGAGAAGGCTCTTGGATTTCTGCTGGACACTGAAGACGGATGTTCGAAATGCTACATTTATTTTGATGTTTTACGTTTATTTTTACGTTACTGCATTTACTACATGTACTGATGTTTACCTACTACATTTTATGTCTATTTTATACATTCTCTACCTGTCAGAAAAAAGTGGGTGATGGAGATAAACCGATTGCATATTTGAAATCAGCGTAAAAATGTCTGTCAGGAACACCCATTGTCCTTCATGTGCAAAAAAAAAGTTTAATTTTGTTCCTCAGTGTAATGGAAAGGTAAGATACAAAATTATTGCACGGAGGGAAGGGGGGTAGAACAGATGTGAATTTTGGATAAATGAATGCATTAGTAGTCTACTGACTTAGGTTGTGTCAACACCAGCCGGGTGATTACGAGTAATGTGGTATGGGACTGAAGCACTTTTAAGAAAAGCATGGACAAAAAAAGTGGAGCAAAAGTTATTTAAACAACTATAATAAACTTGTTTTCCCAAAAATTTACTTATTATCCAAAAATACTTTTATTAAAACAGTTTTATAACATTTTGAAATATTAAGTACATTACCGATGTTTAAGAGGGTACATTAAAATCAAGTAATCATACTAGGTAGAATGAAATGACGGATATAGAGAAAACTAAGCGTAAATAATGATATAAATCTTATAAAACAGTCATCCAAAGCCAAAGTGAAGGCTCGCGCACACAGGAGCTGTGGCACAGTGGTGATAGCGATCAAAACAGCACACACTGTGACGGGCGCGGTAGCAGTGGAGGAAGAGATCTAAGTGTAAAATTGCGTTGCAGTTCATAGCACAGGAATGGACAGAGCGCAACTTGAAGATGATTCATTAATAGAATATGCAGATGCTACTATAGTGAGTTACGGATTTCATCCCACACTCATCTTTCTTTCATATATTTCTGTACTCTGGGTGTGAAAAATCATACAAGACATAATGTATTCTCACTATTTAAATTATTTTTTCCTGTTGCCACTCGTTATAGGATATTCACTGTAAAGTGCGCACTTTTGAAAGCCCTCTACTTTGGAATAATAGTCAATAAATATATTCGATTTTAGCCTTAGACGATAACTTTAGAGTGCGGTGGAATATACACACCGTGTTTATTAATTGCATGGCAATTTTTATTTAAAAAAGAGTGGTTAAAGTATAAAAAATGGCAGAAAAGAAAAAGTAACTAGGGCCTCAAAAGTAACAGCCTATACTATGTTATATCACTACACTACAGTAGACTATACAGTTTTCGGCACTGAAACACAAAGGACACGGCCTGCGGGCAAACTCGGCCTATAGCGTTCAGACCGCCAACACGGAGCGAACACTGCACAGGCCATTGCCGCGGTGGCATATCCGCTGTCGATCTAAACACATCTGCCCGGTGTGCGCATTAAATAGTGTAAAGCGGTGAAGAATCGCGACGAGACCCTGGCAAGTTGAGTGCGTCATTGCGTCAGCGATTTCAACCCAGGGAAACTCTTCACGCCTGTCTGGATACCGGTCATGACTTGCTTCCTATTGACATCTGTGAATGGGACGGTTACGAAAGTCTGCAGTGTGGTATAGATTTCGAGTTCTTTGTGAGCGGCGGGCGAGGAGGAAGGGGTGATTCTGGTTTACCGATCACCCCCGAATCTAAGTCCGATCCACACCCGCACGCACTGAGCCGCGCTTTGCGTTAATGGGATACCGTCATGCTTAAATTTTCTCGTGAAAGAAGGAATCGCGCAGTACGCGTTAGGAATGTTTGTTAGAATAGTTAGATTTGTGTAATAAATTCATTTCGGCCAGCATGACGGTCACAAAATTGCAAGTTCCCGGCGGCACCCTGCGAAACAAAAGAGCCGATTTAGCTTTAGTTTGAATGGGATGGCTAACGTAAAGATAGAAAGAAGTGCTCCTGGTATAACCTTTTAATAGGTATCGGCCACCAGGAGGGGAGGTTTGGTGAGGAAAACGCCGGTTCCGCCGGGANCTGCCGGGAACTTGCCCGGTGTACGCGGACCTTAGCGGTGGATCAATAACGCGGTAGAAGTCACTCAAGATCAATGTCAACCATGACCATTTCCCAAATGAAGTCTACCAAAAATCCAACATAACGATTACACCCCGCACCTTAGACTCAATACTGTCTCAGAAGTTCCATTCCTATTCTACTCATTTGGAAATTAATTTATGATAATTACTGTGCGGTATAATTGAACTAAAATTAGTGATCTAGTTACTACTGACTGTAGATTTAGTCTCCTTTATTAGTTTCAACAACTTTTAACACTGAAGAACTACCCTACCTGCAGCATTGTAGTATCATCGACAAAGTTCTTTTTTTTTTTTTTTTTTTTTTTGGGTCTATATAATTATGCTTATTTTTTTCTGGAATGCATGAGAAACACTAGAGAAAATATTGACAGTTTTATTTCTGCACAAATTAATTCCAATTTCCACAAAATTCATTTAAAAAATAACAAAATTTCTAGAAAATCTTTATACTTAGGTTATTATTATTATTATTTTGCACATGCAGGAATTCTAACTGAATCATTACGGCACTTTTAACCTTGTGATAACGTGAACGCCATTAATATATTTAATTTTCCTTTGATATTAATAGATTCAAACACAAGACTCTCGCATTACTTTCCAGAGACTCGTTTGGACGAAATTTTTTTACATAGTGTTTTATTGGAAGATTTCCCTTGCATTTGGAAGGCCTTCTCAGAGAGGACTCCATGTCAAATAGTATAGCGCCTTCAAAACTACCATCATCTAAGTAGAATTTATCGTCCCTTTTACGCCACTCTTATAGCTTTTCGCGTAAGTATTTCTGAAACATCCGTAGGTCGCCGCCTCGTTGGGTTTAATTATTTCCGCTACCTGATTATCACCCTCAGTGACAGTTAATCATTTTGTTCTTACAATTTCTGACATTTATAATTTTTTTTGTAATTTACAGTTTTTTTGTTCTTTTTGTCGTTTTTCTTTCCTTTATCGGTTTCCTGACACTTTTCAGTTTCTTTGTTTTCTTCGGATTCCTGTCTTTCTTTGTATTCTTCACTGCCACTTCTGCTGTTCTCCGATTCTTCGTTGCCCTCCTCCTTGCTTCCTGCATTGTCCTTCTCATCTTCCTTGCTTCCCTCTGCGTCCTGGGCATCTCCCTTGCATCCTGCCAGGTTCTGGGAATCTTCCTTACCCACCTTGACGGGGGAAATTACGTGTTGTACCTCCTCATTTTTAGAATGGTGCAGGCTCGCCACAGGCATTGTAAAACCGGTGTAACCATAAGGAAGCCTCATAATGTTCATGGAAGGAGACATCATCGCAGGGTGCTTAGGCAAGTCTAGACGCTTGTCAACATATCGACGTAGTAGCACCACCCGCCAGGGGTTAGCGATTTTATGGGCCTGGTTTTGAGGTGACCTTAAAGCATACCTGCGCAGGCGCATGAAGAAATCCTCAGCTGGTCCAGCAGCACCAATATGCGTGCTCGTCGGTCGTCTCACACGGGACAAGTCATCTGTGAGCAAATGTGGGCCCGAACTCGCGACCTTGAAGTCTCGATTGTTAGCTTCAGCTAGTAAGTGTTTCTCATTGGATAGTCCCTTGTATGTAGAAACAAGGGCTCTAGTATTTGCGACATTATTCTCGAGCACTGCCTGTACTCGCGAAGGCATGTGAGCGAGGCGAGGTACCACATACTGGCAGTCGACCGGTCGGATGTGTCTTTTCCACCGCTTGGATGTCTGATGGTGTGAGTGCTGGTGATGTGATTTCTTGTTTTGATGTCCACTGCCATGTTCCTTCTTCGTTTCGTGGTGGTGCCACTTCATGGCGTGCCTGCACGATTCATCGCTGCTGCTGTCAGAATCGTCAGAGTCGTCGTGGCAATGCTTGCCGGAATGCCCGTGCCCTCGGCAATGGTAGGCTGCCACCAGTGGCGCCAACGCCGCCACTATTACCAACGTCTTCCTCAATGTTGCCATTATCGCGCTCTGGAACAAGGAACAAATAGTTTTACACATGCCTTCCTCTACCTATCTGGTGATCACATAAAATTAATGAATAGAACTCTAAGAGGGGGATGGGGGTTAATGAAGTAAGTCGTGGAACGTGTCAGTTTTTAGAAATATCTTTCAATATAGCAAATTTAAAATTTTCCTGGATTAAGTTAATAACAGAACAACAATTTCAGCCAAGTCTTTATCACAGTCCTCTTACCATTAAATAAATTTTCCAAAAATTTCTCATGTCAGGAAAATTCACAGTCTTAAACTGCCATCATGTTTGATATTTCTAATTAATTCAATGACAAGAAAACTTTAATATCTACAAACATTTCANAACAAATTTAAAATTTTCCTGGATTAAGTTAATAACAGAACAACAATTTCAGCCAAGTCTTTATCACAGTCCTCTTACCATTAAATAAATTTTCCAAAAATTTCTCATGTCAGGAAAATTCACTGTCTTAAACTGCCATCATGTTTGATATTTCTAATTAATTCAATGACAAGAAAACTTTAATATCTACAAACATGTCAGACTGTTGGTATTAATTTTGCACCACTGGTGTCACTTGTTGGACTTTGTTTTGCGTTGGGAGGGCGATATTCATCGCTAGTTGTCTGCGTTCGACCTGCTTCGTTTCCTGAGAATAGGTTGGTTCCCNTGTCAGACTGTTGGTATTAATTTTGCACCACTGGTGTCACTTGTTGGACTTTGTTGTGCGTTGGGAGGGCGATATTCATCGCTAGTTGTCTGCGTTCGACCTGCTTCGTTTCCTGAGAATAGGTTGGTTCCCCGCCCTCCCAGCACATGCGTGACCAGTTGTTGTCTGCTTTTGTTTAGTTATTTAACATGTATGTATGCATTACTTGACACATCTCCTACTTTCCCCTACTTGAATTTAATTTGCTGCAGCACTGTGATAAAATGCACTAAATAAAAATGAAACTAACAAAATTGAGAAGATATATTTTACTGTAAAATAAAAGCAATTTGTGGAAAATATTTAATTAATCTTCCACCTGATTTAGAAAATATATTTAAATTCCAATATTAATATTATTATCAATTAAAACTGCAGTTGATTACTAAGTAGTAAACTAAAACTATAATGTGAAAAAATTTAATAAATAATACTGTAAAATAAAAATACTATTGGCTTTTCTCTGGAAATCACAGACAAATAGCACTTATTTATTTTAACTAAAACATTATGAAATACAATTTTTACCCCTTTTTACTTGTAATTTATTAGCATATTATATATATTTATGGATTAAAAACTCAGGTAATAATAAAGGTATTAGTACAATTCCAAATAATTACGAGCATATGTTTAATTTAATATAATATTAAATATCGATCCTAATAAAAGATTTTTTTATACTTTAATAGTTATGTAAATCATTTTAGATCAACTAAGAAAACATTTAAACGACCAAATTAGGAAAACTGCTTAATATTCTAGAAATGAATATTTTTTACTAAAGTAGAGTTTGTCCATTGGATTATATGAGTTTAGAAGGAGATCAAAGCAACTCAGTTACAATGAAAAGATAAACTATGCTCACAGTTTAAAAAACACATGTACCTAACACAGAATTGTATCGTACTAAAAATGCTGGGGGAAAACGTTAACTTGAAAATTTGTTACTCTTCACAATTATTTATTTTGTATTCACTTTTCGACATCAGCATCTATGTATGAAAATTTTAGTGCTAACTGTATTAACACAAATGAATTTCAACCTTTGTGGTATTATTTAGTTCCTGAATTGCCATGGTATAAAAGGTTAAAGGAGAAAGAAATCAGATAAAAATAAAATATATATTGCTCTCAATAATAAGCAATAGTAATAAATATAATAAATAATAAGTGCGCATTTCTCCATGACTTAAAAATGTGTTTAAAAAAAAAAGTTAAAAATAAAACTTAAAAACTCTTTGGTAAAAATAAAATGATAATAGTATTTTAATGAAATAATGTATATGGTTGGGTCATGTATAAATACCGGTTGTCCCAAATCAAAGTTTACACTGTTTGAATGCAAATAAGAGAGAAATTACTAAAAATAATCTGATGGAATTGTTTGTATTTGATGGTATAAAGACTACATTGGGCGCGTGCGAGTGCGTGTAGCCATTCTGCTGTTGTCAGTTCCGTTTGCAGCCACGACCGGCAGCACAACAGTTTTAGAAGAAATGGCGGAGGTGACAAAGGTTTTCTTTCAAACAATGAAAGTGGATTTTCAAGTGTTGTTGGAAATGTGAGAACATGATTGAGGCGCAGAAACTACGGCACCACTGTCACATGTAACAATTACTAGATTAAGTGACAGGTATGAGAGAAACTGAACTGTGTACGATGTGAAGAAATGATGGTGCAGCAGGAAGACAAGGACTGGTGACGAAGGGAGTGTGGGGGCTGTGTTGCACACATTCACATGTACCCTCGAGAAGCTGAAGAGCATATGGCAAGCTGCACGTGAGTCAGGTGTCAGTAAATCTAGTATCCATTGCATTTGAAAGCACATAAAATGGAGGCACTAATTTCTCACGTTACTTCACACTATGAATGAAGACGACCCAGATAAGCGTGTAAAATTCTGCGAGTGGGTTGTGAACCTGTATAACAATAATGAACATCTGATGTGATTGTTTGGTCTGATGAGGCAACCTTAAGATTGAATGGAACTGTCAACCACCCCAATTGTGTGTACTGGGCCAATGAAAATCCCCACATTGCTGTAGTTCAAGCAGTTAATCTTCCTGGGTTAATAGTGTGGTGTGGTATGTCTGCCAGAGGATTTGTGTGGCTATTCTTCTTTGATGGAATGGTGACAGGTGAAATTTACAACAACCAGGTTTAATATTGCTGAATTCCCCGGCTTGAAGGCCATTATTGGAGTTGCAACGCACTCTAGATGTAAAGATTATACTTCGGGATCTTGGTTTGTCGAATCCAGTATAGCTTATTGTGATATTTGGGCTAAAACTAGTCAAAGTATGCCTCAAGGAGTTTTCATGTATGCGAGCCCCTCCATATGCAGGAACAGTGAATCCTATATTGCTGCCCCTGCATCCAGAACAGTTTACATCCACTTCCATCCCACTGGGCGTATGACTGAGATATTTTCGATGCCGATCACCTTTGGTGTTTCCATTCAATAGTTATTTTAATGCCCACTACCCACCATCACTCCAGCTATTAATGACCCCCATCCAGCTCACCGAAATGCAGTCCCCCAGAGGGGTCCGCACTCAAGCAAGCCAGTAGGGGTCACCGACTTGTTCACACATTTTATGATTATTATTATTATATGCTCGTCTTTTGGTGATTGTAACATTGCTGCTTACGACTATCAAACCACTGCTCGCACGAGTCCATCCTTAATATGGCCTCACGGACACTGGGGATCCCAGAGGACATCGTGAACAACCTATTTCTAGTTGTGCAACCATTACCTCAGCTTGAGGGAACCTCTATAAGGCCGAGGTCAGCTCGTGCTACTCCTTCCTTTCCTTTGACATATGTGGGTTCTCCACCTGAGTGAGCTAATGCCCCAACCCGAAATGGTCCATTACCATTCTGCCGAATTTCTTCACAATGAAATCAGCTTTTGGGCCCCAATGGCCTGACCATAAAGGAGTCGATCGGCCCTCGACCAAGTACCAGGATCACAAATTAACACAAAGTCAGAAAACTTTCTTAACACCAGAAAGAAAACATAAATATGTAACAACATCAAATAATAAAGATGAATATGTATTACATTTTAGGTCATTAAGACAATATTTTAAATTAGGTTTTAAAGCAACAAACATGCATAGAGTAATAAAACTTTTAATAAAGTAACTGATTGAAGTAATATATTTATTTAAATACAAACACGAGAGCAAAAGTAAATAATGTTTTCGAAATAAGTTAACTAAGAATTCAGTTTATGGTAAAACTATGAAAACATTTTAAAAAATTTGACGAAATGTAAAAATTGTGTGTTAAATTAGATTATTATCAATTTATTTCTACCAAAGTTTTAAGTTTTATTTCCAGTTTAAGAATTTTTTAAGCATCTTGAAATGCAACCCTAATTCTTTTTTTAAAGTAATATATCTTTGATTTTTATCTTATTTGCCTTGGTTATAACATGTGTTTTCTTTATTTCTGAATATTATTTATCTTCTTATCGTAATTGAGTTACTTTACTAAAATTGAGATTCTCCTTAAAATTATATAGGTTTAGAAGAAGATAAAACAGTTTATGAAGTTGATAAAAAAACAATTCAAAAAGAAAATATAATGTCCTTGAGTTTAGTACATAGAAGAATTCAACCACCTCCCTAAAATGTATTATTTTAGTGAACGTTATTAACAAATTGTGTACAAAAAATTGATTACAGAAACTTTTAAAATTAAACAGAGGCATCCCGAATATTATTTCAAGTCATTATCAGTATTAAAAATAAATACTTACGTAACTCTGACGCATGAGGACAAATAGAGTTAAAATTTTGGTACGTCGATAAAATTTTTTAGTACTTTGGAAATTGTATTTTTAAATATACAAATGGCGAATCAAATTATTACTCGGATTGGCTCAATTCGTAAAAAAGCTTCCGGGCGGTTCATAGGTCTTTTCCGAAAATTCCTCACTTGAAGCAAAACACAATTTCTATTTCGTACTTCTGAGAATGGAGACGACGGGCCGCACCTGGGAACTCTAAAGATATCTGAGAGGGGTATCGCTGTCGGACCCGACATCTTCGGATCAACACTAACATTTTCTCTCACGAGCGACTTTGCAACCTCTTGTCATGTTTAGCCCTCGCCACCTATCTCTAAACTACTTCTGGTTTTAATAAAAAAAGCTGCCAACTCTAGAGTGCACAAATAAACATAATTAATTCACGGTAGCGGCCACACGCACACATTCAATTTAGGCGGCTCCGGAACCAGAAGTCCTTCATACCTAGAGCTGTTTTGGCCATCCAAGACACAGAAGCAAGGGACAGATAAGGGCGACACCATCCCGCATACCTATCGCCCGCGCATCTACACGCAAGGTACTGAAATGGCGTGCAGTGTTCCCCTTGTACCGCTGCAATTATGGAACTTTAAGCGGTGACCCCGCCATTTTATTATTACAAAGTCTGTAGCATAGTTTAATTTAAGTCCCTATACTAGTATTGAGTGTTTCTGCGTCAGTGCATTTTGCGAAAAACTGTCTTAGACAAAGTCATTACATCTCAGTCAATACGCAATAAAAGCTCTTAATTACATAGATTTGCTCAGAAATAAGACCATAAATAATACAAAACACTTATTCACACTTAAATTAATTAATTTTTTTATTATTTTTTAAAATGAAAAAAAAAATCCGAAAGTGTAGAAAATGTGTTTTAGTGGCAGTTAGTAGAACATTAAATGGCTACTTCATCATTCCAAGTATTAAGGTTATGAACATTACTGGTAAGGTCAATACCTTGAATCGCATAACGAGATTGCTTCAAACATTGCAAAATATTTAAACCAATATGTTGTTCAAATGTACGCATTACAAGAAGCTGCATTTTTAACATTAGGGACTCTAGCGATATGTGTTTCTCTAACGATTTCATCGCGATACTATTATAACTTTACAAAAATAAAGTTTCCTTTATCATTAACAGTAATGTTTGCACAACCACTTGTGAGTAATATTACGTCTCAACATTTATCTTGGTATATGTATGTGAGAATCGTAATATAAAACATGCATAAAATATAAACAAATAGATACACATACACAGATACTGTAGATATATACACATAATAATTTGGCTAAAGTAATATTTTACGTTTGCAAGTTAATAGCGTGATTGCTAGAGAGAAAAGTAAAGTATTTTGAACTATATCGTGTTGTTGAATTGGTTGTAGGGTATTTATTTGCTTTAACCATGCCATTAAACGTTTACTTTCCATGATATACAGTATGTGGATGAGCCTATATACGTTTATATAGAGGAGGGCCAAACCAAAAACTCTAATCTAATTACATATATCTAATAAAAATTTTCGCTACTCATTCAAAATAAACTTGACTTGTATTCTTAAACAATAACCAAGGTAGCAATTTTCAATTAATTTAAATTATGCAGTGTTTTAAAAATATATGTATTAATAAAAAATATTTGTTGTAAAGTCGGTGCTGTGTTTTAATAGTCAGAATATTCGTCTCCCATCATAGCAAACCGGGTTAGCTTTAGGTGGGTAAAAAAACTCATATTTATAGATACGGAAACGGGCTGAACGTTGCCCGTTGAACAGTGGGTTTTCTCAGGGCTCGCCCGTTTCTCACTGCTACACCTCCATCTCACTTCAACCCTATCGGCGTTCATCACACAGTTAAAACAGCTCCGAATCAGCTAATTCGACTGCAGGTCTATTGAAACTACTCTAATTGAACCAGTAAAATTCTACTGATGATTTTAGTTGCTGGTATTCACTGATTAAACAGTGATATCTCCTGATTCATAGTGAACTGCACTGGCCTGGCAGTAATTCGTCAGTGCATTCCACTGATTCGCCAGTAATAACAGTTCATTCATTAACTGAAGACTGAAGAGCCAGTGAAATAATGATACTGATTTAAATCAATAATTCAGATTTAGAGTGATCTATCGCAATCACACTTCTAGAGGAGGATAATTAATCCCAATTGCCTTTCTACCTGTAATCTTTATCATCTGAACCCACTAACGGCCTGCAAAGGATATATAACTCAAAACGCTCGAATGTTATCTGGGGTACACGTGCAGGATACCGCACTTGTCCTGGCTCACATTAGACTAGCTTACATCATAAAGCTGTGCTTTACCGTATTTTTCAACTAGACGCCACCTATTGAGAATTCCTGTAGATGCTAAAATGTACTATTCGTTTCCCTTCTGCTTCTTTGTTTCGAGGTTAGCTTCACTTAACTTCTTTGTGGTGTCACGCCTTATCTGGTGCTCAAATTTACATTTGTCATGTGACCACCGAATTATTTATTTGACTTGTGAAACTATCGGAAGAATGGCTATTCCAAACATGAGTTTAGTTTTAAAATTGCACTTACATAAAAAAAAAAAAAAAAAAAAAAAAAANTATTAATCGAAGTTTATCACTAAACGATCCTTTTATTTATCGTAGTTGAATGAAACGGCATCTCAAGAGACTAACAAGGACATTGTATAGTATTTGCTGCGATCATTTTCAAAGGAAAACCAATTCTGTATGATCTGTATACGCATTTTGCGCTCCTCGCGTTTTCTATAAGAATTGTACAAGTTTGTTTCATTGCATATGGAACAGGTTGACAACAATTTAAATTATTATTAATGCTTTCATTTGGATGCAAGTGGTGCAGCGTTTTAATCACCATGTTAAGAAAGTTTGAACTTGCATTTTTAGCGATTTTTTTTGTGCGTATAGTAAATTTAAAAAGTTTCCACGCCCAACGTCCTGTTTTCAATCCCCGCGGGTAGCTAAGGCGATTGCCCAGTGAAATGGCCGAACCAGTGATGGTTCTGGACAAGCTCAGAGCATGACAGTAATTCGTCAGCACCGGATCGGCAATAACTTGGTTTGAAATCCGCTACAAAACTATGTGACATGAAGTGTATGAGTTTACCTAATTTTTTGGTACATTAACATACGAAGTCGCCTGAGTTCGTAAGAGCTAGGTAAGGCATAAACGTGTGATCGGCTTTTTATTGTAACACAAGATTTAGTTTGGTGTGTAAGTTCATTCTCCGATTAGCTTACGGACAAAAATCGAGAGGCTTAACAAAAGCTACTGTAAAAAAATGCCTTGAGTATAAATATTGTCAATAGAAATTAGTTTCAGAAAATTAATTCGAAGATATGTAAGTGTACTAAAATATATCTTACAGGAATGTGGGAACAAAAAATGTATCATAAATGTAAGAAATAACAAAAACGCAGAAATAATTTCCTTGTGTAATTAAATATATCAAAGTAGCTGGCGGAATTATTTTATTGCAAATTATTTCAGATTTTGTAAATTAGGTAAAGCTTGTTGTTTGTGTGTGTGTTAGACATACGATAGTGCAAAAAATATTCAGCCTAATATTTTTGAGTAGAATGGCTACACATGTTTATTCTAAAACATAATAAATGTTTGACTATGAAATTATTTATTTATTTTTGCTATCCCGTACCCATACACCAAAAGTATATTCGGTGGATGGCTTACATTCTAAATTTTTATGAATTGTTTGACAAAAAAGACGCACAAATCTATGACGTGACTAGGTTTAGAACTCAAAACTTTGTGATTAGAGTCCGCATGCTTTCGTGGCCGTTGTCTTGAGATGCTTGGCTTCTGGGGTGCAGTCGCGGCACAGTGGTTTCTCCCGACATTTAGGACAGCATTGCAGTCGCCATAACCAGGGTAGAGCAACAACAATAGGTAACAGTCTACTGCTGCTGCTCTACCCTGAATACGGACACTGCAATGTCGTCCTAAACATCGGGAAAAGCGCCTGTGACACGGCCACTACTCGGAAACAAAAAACCTTGTTGTTTTAAAGCGACCTTGATCTCAACGAACAAATTAAATTATTTTGGTTCCAGTCGGTAAGTTTCCTTACACGAAGATAAATCCTGGGCAGAATAAACACGTATACTTTCTATCCGATATGCTTTCTTATTTGTCCACTAAAGTTCGCCGCTCTTTGAGGAAAAAGACTCGGATTAGCTTTGTTTGAATGGGGCGGAGGAATATCCTTGAAGTAGAACTTCAGCAGGGCTTCAGAAAAGTTGGAAGTAACCGTGAATTGAGCATAATAACTAAAATCATCTCACCTTGTGATCTGGCGTTCCCTGAAGTACGAGACGCGCTATTCCAGTCTTTTAGCGTGTACTACCGCGACTATCGTATTTATATGTGAACTGAGCCGTTCCTATCTTCGATACTGGGCGTGCTGTATCTACTCGGATTTGGCCCACATTGTCACTCCAACATTGCCATTGTTACTTTTTTTCCGCTAATTGAAATATCGTCTGACTCCATTACGTGAGATTAATGTGCTGTTGAACAGCTGTGGGTAAAAGTTTAACAGATAGGGTAACGATTATTGAATATATTATTGAATGATGTTTCTGGTCTCAATCATGTCCCCTTTATGAAGGTATACTGTTATAATACGTTACAATAACAAACTAAACGTACATTTCGGGAGAACAGGATCAATTGAAAACTGAACAAAAACTTATATGCCCCTTAAATTATATAGCGGGGAGGGACCTTTACGTACTAGACCAAACTAGACATAATCTTTGTGAGAAGAGGAAGAATCCTTGAAATCTAAACACGAATAAAGTTAACCCCACCACAAACAAACATAAACTTGGTGAACTCCTTTGTAAACAACACACAAACATCCTCCCAAAAACCGCAAAGAAAGCAACACAACTAAAATTGAAATTTCAACAATATCCATTATGACGGCCTGTTGTTGGAGACGTAAATAAATACATCTTCCCAGTCACCTAAAGACAGTTCAACGGTAAACTGAGCACCTTGAAAGCCTCGCTTAAGATCTACTCGTATGCACATTATTTAGTATTCTTCTACAAAATAAATGGTCGGCTGGTTTTCTCGGGGATCTGCCGTTTCCCCCACTCTTGCATTTCGGCGCTGCTCCATACTCACGCTTCACCATCATCGGTTCTCAATATCCCGTTGTTAGGAGACTTCCATGCCTCTGCACTCAACTCCCCCGTAAGTATAATTAACTTTGCCATGATCATCATCACTTTATTCATACGTCTGTCAAGAGAAACTGTAAAATGTTTAGTAAACTGAATATTTTACAAATTTGCTTATTTTTATACTTACATTCATTAAAAATAGAAGACAGAAGAAGTAATTTCAGTGTTCGCAACTGTTTACCTAACACTTTTAATTCAACGTTTCTACATGAACTATTTTCCCTCCGTCGTTACCAACTTTACTGGGCTCATGCAAGACAATGCGCCCGTTAATATACAGACTGTTCGGAAATACACCCGAAATATTTCGGGCGTTCATTCCTGGTGGAAAAATAAGATATAGACATATGGAGTACAACTTATAGCCTAGTTCAATTCCAAAGGGAGATATTTGCACTTGGATTCGAGTTTAGAAACTAAATTTTTGCAAAAGATCAGAAATAACTAGGAATTAAACTTCGATACTCTGTACAATTTTTAGTGTTATCGAGGCCTTAGACATATGAAAAAACAGATGTTAAGACCTTCCGCCTACATAAAAATAATAGATGTAACCACCCTACTATTGCATACAATTTTTTTGCCATAAAGTTTTATGAATTTTTGATGCCGTTTTATTGAGCAGTGCGTCCTACTTAATGAAAAAGGCCACCTTGTTGCAAGTTTCTAGGACCCACCGTTTCCTTTTAAAACGCACACGAATTATTCAGCGGCGACGAAGAAATGCCTGGCATGTAGGCAACGTACGGAGGTATTCAAATCATAAGCAACCGATAATGGGCCGACTAAACTAAAGCGGGACGTAAGTGGGAAATGTACTAAAATAACGGAATCTTATGTTGGACATGCGTACTAACATGCCTTGCAGCTATGATCTCGCTTAAACACGTATAAAGATTTAAATGAGTCAGCAAGTTATAAGCAACTACACAGCACAATAATTATTAGGATTGTCAGTGTAAATGTTTCCCTTGTGCGTTGGTCAGTTGCGGTAAATGTCTCATGATGAGGGGTCAGGTGGTTAGGATATTTCTGCTTGCACAAAATTACATGCTCTCAGACCACTGCAGCTGCCACGTCGTACATAATATGCATGTTGACCAATTCCTCCAACAGAAACCTTGACTTGCTTTCTTCACTGCAGTTATACACACATGTAATCCCAGCACACACCTTCTGTCTCGTTTCACTTATGCTTTCAAGAATATTCGGCCCAATATCGGTTGCTTACAATGTGTTAACCCCCTCGAGTAGAAGTATTGCCTAGATGTTGAGACTCAATACTTGTTGGTATATAATTATATAAATTATATATATATATATATATATATATAAAATATTGAATAGTTTAACAAATTTTTGTGTTGGTTCTCATGTAAGCTTTTTATTACCTTTTTTTTTAAACGAGGGAAGTGAAATTTACGTACTTAATAACAACTTGATCAGTTTCTTGCAGAAGTGACTGATAATATACATGCAGTTGACACTTGAGTAGTGCCATAGAGTATGACGGCCCACACGTGTTGACGTCACAGCAGTGCGCGTGGGGCTTCTATCCAGTCGGTGTTGCCTCATGTCTGCGACTTGGCAACACAGCATGACGGGAGGAAATTATTGGCATTATTGAAATGATGTAAGGCATGAACACCAAAAATCAATAACATAAATCTATTCAATTCTACAGTAGACTTCATTTTTTGTCAACACAGCGGTGTAGTTGTCGAGAACGACCACACCACTCATGCTGTAGTTGGACGGTATGACATCATTCTTGCTGAAGTGTCAGTGGTGCGGCTGGAAGTTATGCTGTACGTCATGCTGATTCCACGCCGGATTTTGGACGCCAACCATTTTCTGCAGCTGGTGCAAAGTCCTGTGCTGTATTTTCTAATGTATAATCTGTTTGATAAATATTAAAACACATTGGTTATTCAGTGCAGAAGAAGAAGAATTTATTAGACCAAAGATACACATAACAACATAACAAAGATACACATAACCACAGATAAAATAGTATACATCAGTCTACAACAGATAACAGCACATGTAGTGAATACATATTTATTTTGATGTTATTACAATACCACCACTTATCAAAATAAACTTAACTAATCAGATACAATTCCTAATTTACTCATAAACTTATAATGTTTAAAAGAGCACAAGCCCTTCGTCAACAAATCAGCAGGCATATCATTAGTGGGCAAATACATAACATTTATAATTTTATTTGCAACCGACTCACGAATAAAATGATACTTCACATTGTCGCGTGCCGGTTTAGGGATTATAGCACGATATTGGCTCACATCCATCACCCCCTCAC